>OZ019953.1:3388716-3951567 GCA_963970385.1 Theonella swinhoei
ACAATCAATTACTACTGTTCAATGGATTACTCATTTTAAGAGTTTACACCAACTAAATCAAAGTAACCAAATTATTTTTCAACCAGTCTTAGAAGTGTATGATGAAATACTAGATGAGGAAATATCAATTGATGAAGTTTTAAGACAAATGAAGTGTGGTAAGGCACCAGGAAAGGATGGTATTACCAATGAGATATATAAATCTCTTCCATCACAGTTTTTACAAGTATTAGTAAAATTTTTCAATCAAATATTGGAAAGTGGTCGAATTCCTCAATGTTGGTGTACTGGCGTTATTGTTCCAATACCAAAGAATGGAGACAATCTGGATGTTAATAATTACAGGGGAATTACCTTACTCCCAGTTATTGCCAAACTTTTGTTTGCCACTCTATCTAAAAGATTGTATGCCTGGGGTGAGTTACATAATATTATTCCTGTAGAACAATTTGGATTTCGATCAAACCACAGCACAACTGATGCAATTTTTGTTTTGAATTCGTTGATCGAGTACACCAAAATTAAGCACCAAAAGCTATATTGTTGTTTTGTGGATTTTAGAAAGGCCTTTGATTCAGTACACCATCAATTGTTATGGCATAAGTTATCTTCTATTGGAGTGAGTACGAAATTATTGAAACTGTTAATAGACATCTATAGAAATGCAAAATCTTGCATCCAGTTATGTGGAAAGTATACTGATAGTTTCATCTGTAATACTGGAGTCAGACAAGGGTGTCCTCTCAGTCCAATCTTGTTTACACTTTTCACAAGTGACTTATTAGATGAAATTAAGCAGTGTTATGGAGTTATGCTGGGGTCTAGGAAAGTAGCTGGGCTCATGTTTGCTGATGATCTCGTTCTGCTGGCAAATAATCAACAAGATTTGCAATCTTCTTTGAATCTTCTTTATGGGTACTGTTCAAAATGGGCCCTGACAGTCAATCATTCCAAAACAAAAGTATTGGTGTTTGGAGGTGCAAGTTCATTATGCCCTTTTATATGGTCATATAATGGGGATCCATTACAACAAGTGTTTTCCTACCGATACCTAGGAGTAATTTTCACTAATACTGGCTCATTTACTCTAGCTGTCAAAACATTCTGTCAGAGTGCTTTAAAGGTATTAAATATGATACGAGCACAGTCGAGGGAGAAGGGAGGATTCACACCAAATGTTATGTGCTTACTCTATTCAGCAATGGTGCAACCTATTTTAGAGTACAGTTGTGAAGTCTGGGGTGTTAAATATTTCCATGACATAGAAAAGGTTCTCCTGAAATTTTGCAAGGAAATGTTAGGTCTTCCTCCTAATGCATCTAATATGGCAGTATATGGTGAAACAGGAACATTCCCCCAATGGTTAAGAATCTACTACAGAATTATCAAGTATTTCATCAGAATACATGTTAATGCACCACCTCTAGTCTCTGAAGCCCTAACATTATTAAAACATACACCAAACAAGAGAAACAATTGGTACACTGCAACAAGTGAAATTATTATGAAGTACACATACAATCAAAGTATCAATGCCAATGAAATAGTTCTGAAAGAAGTTAAGAGGAATTTGCAGGAATCATTTATTAATATCTGGAAAGAACAGCTGTGGGATGATAACAGAGTTAGAGGTGGAAATAAACTTCGAACTTATAGAACATTTAAAAAAGATTTTGCGTGGGAATATTATTTGACTAGAGTCACTAAAAGGAGTCATTTGGTGGCACTAGCAAAATTCCGAACAAGCTGCCACAGTCTGGCCATAGAGACAGGGAGATACCACAAACCATCAATTCCTCTGGAACAACGCCTCTGTACATCCTGCAATAATGGAAGTATCGATGATGAATATCATTTTATCACTGAATGTCAAGAATTGCAGCACTTCAGGAAATGCCTCTATGAAACAGCAGGGAAATACAATACACAATTCCACAACTTACCTAACAGAGACAAAATGTGTTATTTATTTGAAACTAACAACACACCTACAATTAGAAAAGTAGCCTGGTTTGTATTTATGTCTTTTAATTATAGGAAGCATACCCCTTACTAAATACTAAATAGTTGTTGTTTTTGTTGTTGTTTTGACTAATGGCCACCTTGGGCTTTCTAAGTCATTAAAATTTAAAAAAAAAAAAAAAAAAAAAAAAAAAAAAAATAAACAGAACCTTTCCGCACATGCACAATAAACACAAGAAGTAGGGGTGAGGAAAAAAGGAAAGGATCTGGCACATCAAGTAGGGCAAAGAGCGCAAACGAGGTATAGATGCCTGGCGGTGTGGCACTTTGCGTGTGCAGGTACTAGCTTCCCGAGACTGGAGCAAGCACATAACCCCAGAGTTGTTACACTAGGTCGTCTGTGGTCATGCACAATCAACGCCTGCGGGGAAGGCCTGGAACCGAGGCTAGACTTGGTCCCTGCTATTAGTGATTGAGCAGTGTATCAGCCATATACATACATACATACATATACCTGCAGGTGGTGACTGGTAATGGAAACAGTTTGAATAATCGATTTCTGCCATTTAGTATCATTAAAACAGAATCTGTTGTTCAGATTGATGATGATACCTGTGTAACAAAGGAAGCTCTTGCTTTTGGATTCAGGTATGCCATCAGTGAGTCCTGGACCCTAATTCTGTACAATCAGAGGGTCTAGTTGTTGTGTACTCAATCTACTATAAGCAGTTGTTTGTGGTATGTGTGTGGCACCGTCACTTTAGCTATACATGGGTCATCTGAAATATTGATAGTGCCCACCCACAACAGTTACTAGAAGATGATATTCAACATGGAGTTTCTGTATGGACATTCCTTTACTTAAAAAAGTAGTTCATGCATAGTCTTGGCCCCCAGACCCTTCCCACGCATGCACAATAAACACAGGAAGTAGAGGGTGAGGGAAAGGGTCTGGCACACCAAGTAGGTCTAGCTAGGGCAAAGGTCTGGACTGTTGGTGCTCCTAGAGTGGAATGAAAAAATGTAATTAGCTAGACAATGGCTGAGTAACTCAAAGTAAATCAAATTAATACATGTTGTTGTTTTGATCTAGTATGTCTCAAGGATGTCATGTTAGGGTCTATGGAAAATATGTGAGGTCCTTATAATTATAATCACTCAACCCGTAAATTATGGCGATGGAAATTTATAGGTTCTAACACTGTAGCATAACTTCATGCCATTCAGAAAGGGTTAGCAGATGCGTGTAATGCCACTGGCATACATCTTTTTATAAGGGGAAGCAATCGTATTGCTATCATATTGTGTGCTTCACTTAACATAAATTGTGTGCTTTGCCCAACGTGCTTCGCTCAATGCAAATTGCATGCACACTTCAAAAAACATGACAGTTATTTAACACAAAGTGTTTTAACACAGTTGCATGAGTAGTCAATCATTCATGGCTGTTGAACAAATGTTGAGAGGAGAGCCAATAAGGAGCATAACCCATAGAGATATTATGTCAATCTAATATGAAATGCACTTGTACAGCGCGTAACCCTCTTAAATAAAGGGAGCGCCGCTGCGCAGTTGTTCGATGCATGCGTGAGATTTGGGTTAATGGCATATATAAACTACGCGCCCATGCGCATAGGCACGGAGGATCCATGGGCGCTTACGGAACTAGCCAAGGCGGGGGGGCCTGGGGGGGCGCAGCCCCCCTAGCCTAGGGGGGGTTTGGGGGGGTACCCCCCATCTAGATAATTTGCCTCTCCGTGCCTTGGTTTGTGACGGGGCCATCACGGGCTGGCTAGGGTATGGCTAATTACTCATGCGTGATTACGGATCCAGTTTATATATGGCATCTTCCGAGATTTGAGCTCGCATGCGTGTGTGCGTGAGAACAACGATGAATGCGTAAATCTCACACGCAATGCGTGAGAGTTGGCATGACTGATGTCACTGCCATAGTTGCCAACTTTTCAAAATGGAATGTAGAGACAGACCTCACCTATATACCAAGGCTACAACTATCTACGCACCCATTTTTTACATCTTGGGCAGTCAACTGCATTTTTGGCTAGTGGAGTTAAGATTTGAAGTACGTATACTCATGTACGCTGGTGCCGTTGGAAAACCGACGGAAAACCTAATGCGCATGCGTCGTACATACGTACGCTGGTGCCGCTGGAAAACCGACGGAAAACCTAATGCGCATGCGTGGTACCTACGTACGTACGTGCGTAAGGTGTGTACGTACCGGCGCCGGTAGTGTGTATTCTGCAGAACGGCGTGGAAACGTTCGCAAGGACGCCACCGGAAGCGGAGATGGTAATGATTTTCCAGGCTCTCAATTTCATCCCCCTCCGGGGGTACTTCCAGCGGAATGTTGCATTTCTTTTCTCGCATACCGTATTTCAAACATTTCGAAGCGCATAATATCAACGCATGCGCACTGGAACGACGTACGACTCGCGAGCGGGAGCGAGTTAACTGAACGGGCAATTTTTCTGCTTTTACCTGTCCCCGTGTGTGAATAAATGTTACAGGTAAGAGCACGCATTTAGCACATATAGTGAAAGGCATACATAGTGAAATGTACATGGTACGACTGGATTGAAGGTAGCAATGACATTGCTGAACTTTCTTTGTACACCTGTAACAAATACATGTGGAAGTGTATATATAATATCATTGAGTTTCTCCTCATTAACCAGAATGTAGTAGCAGTATATAGTACATAATGCTCTATAACAAAACGTGCAACTGAGGCCACAGCAACATTAATCTTCATAGTGATACATGCACTGTGTTCTACTGCTACTAAATACTTTGTTTATCAGAGGGAAACTTGATAAATTGCTATATATACATTCCTTAATTGTCATGGCTTAAGTTCCTCGAATCACTAAAGGGTGGTGGTTTTCTGAAGCCAGGTTGCTCATAGCTCTACGTTTGTGACTCAAGTAGTACTCTTTAAGTTAGGAAGCATTTGGTGGCTGCAGTACACTCAAGTTACAACTTAAACAACCATAGAAGGGTTTAAATGACTTACAGTGATATGTACAACCTTTAATTCAGAGTATGTGCATGTACATAGCTACAATATGGCTATAAAATGTAGGAGATGTCAATTAACTATTACAGCCATTGTAGCCCAGCAGCAATATAAATCCCAGCTGCACAATTATATTCAGCATCCTTACAGAGCAACACTGTATATACATACACAGTTCTTTTCACATAGGTTACAAATATAAGCATCAAGCTTCAAAGTGGGAAATAGAGATCTAAAAGACACACCAGAAAACGAAAGCATGTGTGTGGGCATGCCTGCATGTATCTACTCAGGGGGTCTGGGGTATTCTCTGAAATCAATTCTGGTTCATTCTGAGATAAAAATTAATACTCAAATGGACCCATATTATCAATAATTATAACTATAACCCTCCAACTCCTCCAGGCTCCACAACATCGTTTATGAACACTTAGCTCTACTCAAACATAATCTTTGGAATCCGTATAACTGACTTTACGCATATACATAGCAATGGCAAGATTCACAAGAGGCTGTCATAGTCTAGTAGAGACTGGGAAATATAATAATACAATTTTTAAAGACAATAAGTGCAGAAACGCCTATTAGTCTAATGAGTACTATAATGAAGCTGCATGAGATGACAGACCTTTCTAAACAAACTGTGCCAGTGTTTGTAGAATTACAGCTGCAGGACACTTTGATGACATCATGTAGACAAATTTGTCTTTTGCTGACATTCTTATAAATTTTTGTTTTTCTTCTGAATAAGTTGAAAGAGTTTTCCTCTAAAGTCCTCGCATGCACATATTTCATCATCTACCATATTGCATTCGGTGCATAATCTCTCTTTTGAAGGTTGGGGAGGATGCTTGTATCTGCCTCTTTCTATCTGTAGACAATGACAGCTGGTACAAAATCTTGTGAGAGCAATACGGTGTTTGGTTATACTGACTTGTACCAACATGGGCCTACACTACTCACACATATAATACTACCTGACTAGATATAGCAATGGCAAGATTCACAAGCAGCTGTCATAGTCTGGCAATGCAGTATAGAGACTGCCATGGGAGATATACCAACGCTCCAACTCCTTCAGAACATCATTATATAATAATTTTATAGACATTTTCCAGCCAGAAGACCCAATAGTCCACACAGAAACACAAAAAAAACAGATATAACACAGATACAACTTTATATAGATCTAGACCTGAGTGGCTAGGAATATGCATAGCTAACGTATTATTGGATAACTCTAGCCCAGAATTGACTTAAATTCCAATGTTTCAACACTCATACGAATATCATCATCAGGGAATGGAAAATGACAAGAAACCAAAAACTATAAATACAGTGATGGTGGAGACAGCAGTCTAGAGACTGACAAGCATACCTAACCAAAGACAGTATATATAAAATTTGCAACAGTACAAGGGGGTTTATAATTACAGTAAAACATATGGCAAACAAGAAAGAGTTAACATAACTGAAGGGCTGAGAACCAGAGTGGTCTAACCCACTAAACCGCAGTTGACCCCCCCAAAACTCAATATACTTTTAAAATGTGTTTCAGAACAAGGGGAAAATTCACTAAATCAAAAATATCTCATGAATGCTTATAGGTATACCCAACTTTTTAATTCATATTTGTGTTATTTGGATGATTTCCCATTCTTAATTGTAGGATAGGCCACTCTGGTTCTCAGCTCTTCAACTGTCAGTTAGGCACTACTATATATTGTGGGTAAGTATACAGAAAAATACTGTGTAACATGGAACAGAATTATGTTAATAGTGAACAATAAACTGATGGTATGGCACCACGTTCTCTGTTGATGGTGTGATGTTTATGTATGTGCCATGACTCCAAAAGACATCTGGGGTACAAATACTTGCATGTATCAAGAACTCCTGCTGCTTCCCAGTCAACTTGATGGCCTTCATTCCACACATGCTCAGCCATTGCAGAGGCATCCACATTTCCACACTTCATCGGGGTTCTGTATGCTTGTCAGTCTCTAGACTGCTGTCTCCACCATCACTGTATTTATAGTTTTTGGTTTCTTGTCATTTTCCATTCCCTGATGATGATACTCGTATGAGTGTTGAAACGTTGGAATTTAAGTCAATTCTGGGCTAGAGTTATACGTTAGCTATAACAGAGATACAGTTATATATATAATAACTTCTTTCTTCTATGATAAAATGCCCTGCCTGCCCCACCGTCTCTGCCGGCCCTGCGGAGTCAGTCCAACTGTCCCCCAACCAGAAACAACCGTTCTGCCGCTCGGTTGCGTACCCAGAACCGCTTGGAGCCAGGCTATAAATCATTCATAACACCCCTTCTCTGTGATCTCGCTGGTATAATTATACCCGCCATATCGAGGGAGTGTTATAACTAATACATATGGCATGCTTTAATCAGTCACAATGCTAAAAAGCAAATATGCTCTTTTGTTCAATCTAGAAATAATATGTTCATGTTTGATCCTATGAACATTCAATGTCAGGAGAACATTTAAAGACTGTGGTCTATTTACGATTGCATATGCTACAGATCTTGTGTGCGGAGAAGATCCATGTTTGAGTCACTTCCAACATGAAGCCATCTCATTAATTAATTATATAAGTGCCTGGAGAAAGGGTTTATGGAACGTTTCCTTTAAAGAAACTATGAAGAGTTGGGTTGGGAAACTGTGTGAAAAAGAATGTAAAGGAGAAGATATCAAGTTCCATTCTTTGGTACTCAGCATCAGCAGAATGCCAAATGAGAAGGACCTCTCCATGGTTATGTGTAATGCATGTTCTCAGTGGTACCACCACAAATGTCTGGAAGAATCCATCTCATAAGACCCCCAAAATAAGTGAAGTGTATATCTCTCTTGAAGTGAACAGAAGGCTATAAACTATATAGCTAATATATCTATGTGCATGTTGGCATAATGTTTGTATGTAATCAATCAAACTCAAAAATGATAATTATCATGTTATGTATATACATCATCATCACTATCAATTTGCACTGCTAATGTCACTATCATCACCTTCTGGTGAGTGTATCATTTCAAATGCTTCCCTTGTCTTGAAAATACATAGTTTATGAAAATACATAGTTTGACTTTCCATTTAAGTTTGATTGTGTGTTCCTCGACCAAACTGATCGTTGCATTTTGCAAGATCATGGCATCCACACCTAAATGTCTCCTCTTTCTGTTCGAAGTAATGTAATGTTTGCTTCATTTCAGCCTTAAGTAAGTAACTGGATCTCCTCCACACTTCGTATCTTTCGTAAGTATGCTTGAATAATATCTTGTCTTCCTAATGTTATGTATGCTACTACCAAAAAGTGTGCTCTGTGGATTGAGAACTGCATCCATTGAGAGCTCAAGATCTTGATCTGGGGATGTACATGTGTGAACATTATACTCAGTAACCAATTTCTTTATCTTGTTAGTTTCTTTGGTAATCTGAGAAGTAGACTACTCTTTTGGTAATTTTCTGGCCATCTGTAAGTAACAATAATAAGTAGCTAGCAACAGCTAGAAGAGGCTAATGTATACATAACTAACCTGCGTACTTAGCTTTTATATGCAGTAGGAACTTCCTCCTCATATATAGAACATAAATTGATATAAGATAGCAGTGATGCTTGCAATGAAGAAATGTGAACAAGTTCCATTTTTTGGTACTCAGCATCATTTGGTGTCCATCTACTAGAAACACCATGGAGTGATTCAGTAGATTGAAGATGTGTTGTTAATCTAAAATACAATCAAACTTAATCAGAGAGTCGGTAGACTCTCTATGTAGGGATGACGCCGACACGCCCATTAAGCCCTAACAAATCCATCTCTTCTGATGGAGAACTAGAGACCTGAGATCCATCACAGAGAACTATAGAACCCAAATCCATCACTTCTGATGGAGCACTAGACCTCACATCCATCACTTCTGATGGAGAAAATTGACTCTTTTATTACCTTTCCCATAGAGGAGAATATTGCTGCTCTTTCTTAATTGATACTCCGTGTATTTATTACTTTTGTCTGGATAGAAGACTGACTCAGGGCATGTTTGTGTTAGAGTCCAGTCTTTTATAAGCCTTACTTGCAGCTTTTTGGAGAGTTGCTTTCTGAGCTTCAATGAACTTAGATGCCATCGGACCCACAGGCTCTGCCACTACTCAACTGAACTGCCAAGTGGTTTCTCGCGCATTTGCGTATTATACATAAGAAATTAATGTAGAAATTAATGTAGAAACTATTCCATCACTTTTGATGGAAAACTGTAGAACCCAAATCCATCACTTCTGATGGAGAATGAGAGATCTATCACTTTTGATGGAAAACTGTAGAACCCAAATCCATCACTTCTGATGGAGAATGAGAGACCTAGAACCATCACTTCTGATGGAGAATGAGAGACCTAGAACCATCACTTCTGATGGAGAATGAGAGACCCGAGAACCATCACTTCTGATGGAGAATGAAAGACCCCAGAATCATCACTTCTGATGGAGAATGAGAGACCCCAGAACCATCACTTCTGATGGAGAATGAGAGACCCAGAACCATCACTTCTGATGGAGAATGAGAGATCCCAGAACCATCACTTCTGATGGAAAATGAGAGACCCCAGAACCATCACTTCTGATGGAGAATGAGGGACCCCAGAACCATCACTTCTGATGGAGAATGAGGGACCCCATAATCATCACACGGAGAACTAGAGACCCCAGATCCATCACTACTGATGGAGCACTAGACCTCACATCCATCACTTCTGATGGAGAAAATTGACTCTTTTATTACCTTTCCCATAGAGGAGAATATTGCTGCTCCTTTCTTAATTGATACTCCGTGTATTTATTACTTTTGTCTGGATAGAAGACTGACTCAGGGCATGTTTGTGTTGGAGTCCAGTCTTTTATAAGCCTTACTTGCAGCTTTTTGGAGAGTTGCTTTCTGAATGAACTTAGATGCCATCGGACCCACAGGCTCTGCCACTACTCAACTGAACTGCCAAGTGGTTTCTCGCGCATTTGCGTATTGTACATAAGAAATTAATGTAGAAACTATTCCATCAAAAACTGATTAAAAGTTTCAATACGCAGCGTTCGAAAAAGTCCTTGAACCGGGTGGATCTGAAATGTCCATCTCCGCGCATGTCTAGTGTAACAGCGCCTTGTCTACTTTTGGGCGTGGCTAATCGGTGAGACGATGGACGTTTCTAAACAGAAGCGCTTTGTGTGTACGTGAGTTAAAAGCCAATAAACTAGATCTTGTTTCAAATGACTGCTTCGTTTTGTAAATTATAGATGAAAAGGCTTTCAGTGTCAAGGGCGTTATCCAAAACTTGAAGGTATTAATTAAATCTGAGGAATGGGCAGGTCCACTGGAGCCTCATACTTTGGTTATCTTTACTCTTATAAAAATTATAGGCCGATGTGGATGGCAGTTTTATTAGTAACATAGGAGTCAGAATATGACTGGTAGGCTGGGTGGTCAACTGGGGTCAGTCCAAGCATGTGGTATAAACTAAACAGCTTCATTCAGTCCAAGCATGAGACTATATATCAGAGACGGTCTGTTGTCTCTAGTCAAAGCTACATGTAACCCACTCAATTCCTACCAAGCCGAATTTGGTATGCAGAAAGTGAACCATCAGAGTATGCTTGATAGCAGAGTCATCATATCATCCACATTGTTCTTGCACACTTTTCTGTAACAAAGGTATGCACCTAATCAGTACAAAAGAAACAAACGATACACTGTTACGTCTCAGGCAAAATACCTTACAATAGGTGCCCCCCTCCAATCAGTGTTAGGAGGATTATCTCTACATAGAACATCTATTGACTCTGATGACAACTCTTGTGTATTCTGATTGTATAAACTCCTGTCTTGACTATGGTAGACCTATCAAGTGGCCGCTGGAGATGTGCATCCTTCTACTCTTTGTAAAAGGGAGAGGCAAGGTGAGCCCTTATAATAAAAGTGTAAAACATTTCATTAAAATGTTGAAGGATGTAGGGATTGTCGTGCCAAAAAATAAAGAAACAAGATTGTAATACTCCGACTGGTACATGTGAGCAACTGATTATATGGTATGACCATACACAACTTATATGCAGGAAATGATTTAAAAAACCCACGTGAAAACAATGGCAGGCTAATAACATAACATATGTGGTTCGGAGTTCACAATTCACGCTACAACAAAGATGAATTATAATTCATATATGCAGACAAGGGATAATTGAATGCAACAATAACAACATGGGTAACCCTACGAAATGTAATGTAGGGAACACACAAGTTGGGTATGGTCACATCATATAATCAGTTGTTCACCGTACACTACTCAGGTTATTACAATCTTGTTTCTTTACTACCATCCTTACATCCTTCAACATTTTAATGAAAATGTTTTTACACTTGTTTCACTAGTTTTTCTTGGGTACCTAACAGTATCCATTTCTGCTTAGCTTCTTTGTGGAGTGCTTTACCATACATACTTGTTTACGTGATATCCTCGGCGCGCATGCACAGCGAGGGTACGGTAGTTGGTTTGTCTGTCTGTCTGTCTGTCTGTCTGTCTGTATGTTTGTCGCTCTCAGTGGCACTGTTATTTTACATCAATGTGTAACCTCTCTCTTTTATGTGTGTGTCAAGCCCCACCGTTTCTGCTGCACAGATTCGTAATGCAAGCATGATCGTAGATCTAGCGCATGAGTAAATCACAGTGAGGAAATGGCCTCCAACTACAATGAACTATACGGAAGTGCTTCTTGTTTTTGCTCTAGTGGGATCATACTACAATTCTATCTGTCAAGGGTCATGCACCAGAGAGAAAGAACTTGTTTTATGCCAAAATAAAGGTGAGCATGTTTGTCAATTTTACGGTAGACCATTTGAAGAAGATAAGGATGATGAAGAAATCGACAGTTTGGCAATTTTCTGTGAATCCTCATAGCTACGCATTTTACCCCCTTTGAGAGTCTTACTGTTTATAGAAACACTCGTACAGCAGGTTGTGTGTCTGAAAAGCTTGTAACTACTGCGTTCAAGAGTTCTGGGCTGTTATATTTGGGCTTAATGGGCGTGTCGACACCATAGGTTGTGGAGTACCTGTCAATGAATTCCTATGCACTGGTATTACTTATTCAATGTGGTTTCTGTATAGCTACAGTTGAAGGTGAAAGGGAGACATCTGGTACTGGACATGGGCCAAATACAACTATGGAACATAGAAAACGGAAAAGGAGAAGATGTGTGTTCAACATTTACGTACATAATTGCATATTCAACTCTATTAGAACGACTTGATCACACATACATACATAGATAGTGAGTGACACACACTCTAAATTTACATGTGCATGTTCTCTGTAAACTTTAACAGGTGGTAGGAGGAAGAAAAAGAGATATAAAGTTGATGATAATGTCAGTATGACTAGAGGGAACGAAGAGACACACATTGAAAAGACAACTTCTACTGAAGGTTGGTGACAACTAATTTGATTTCCACTGATGACGTAGTGGATCCTGGACTCACTACTATCAGTCACTACTATCAGTGGTGTGGTTGCAAGGCTAATCCATGAGTGTTGAGGTCTGAAGCTAGGCTCACCACTGACATGTGATTAAAGATAAAGTGTGTTTATTTCTCCCTTATTAGAGAGTCGGTAGACTCTCTATGTAGGGATGGTGCCGACACGCCCATTAAGCCTTAACAAATGTAACGGCTCAGAACTCTCCAACGCGGCAGCTATAAGCCCTTTTAGAAACATAACATGGCCTACGAGTGTTTCTATACACGATAAGACCCTCCAAGATGGTAAAATACATTGCTACAATGATATGCGTGATTTTGCTAAAACCCGATTTCTCCCACATCTTCTTCTTCAGTAAACAGGCATAACTTGCACAAATTGGCTTCTTTTTGGCCGGCGCAGTGCCTTTCACCAAAAAATGGTACAACTAAAAGCCACACCCACAGACTTCCTCTCTGTTGTACGCCATATTTATTTTGTGCACGTATTCGAGCTTGCAGCATATCTACGAGGCTACAGCATAGGTGTGCAATAAATTGGCTAGTGTAACTTCGTTTTCCGTTACAGGTGTTGATCGACTCTGTTCTCAGAATCTGATTTTTTTTCTTGGTATCCCCACTCTCCATCGTGCGTACTTGCTAAGTTGGCTTTGGAAGTGTCTGGAACCGACACGCCCATAAAGCCTTAATTGAACAGCACAGAACTCCTGAACGGTGCTGTTATAAGGCTTTATAGACACATAATATGGCATACGACTGTTTCTATACAACAAAAAAACAGGAGTAAAAACATTTCCATTAAAATGTTAAAGAATGTAGGGATGAAAGTGCCAAAAAATAGAGAAACAAGTGCAGTATATATATGCAGCAACACAGGGAATGAGGGGACTATATTTATATGTAGCAAGACAGAGGATGAAGGCAGTATATTATATGCAACAAGACAAGGGCGTAGGCAAGGGGGGGCTAAAGCCCCCCCCCCCCCCACAGTTGTTTCATCGCAGTGTAGTATCATAATTAGCGCACACAACCGCGATGATGAATGATGATTGCCTCGCAGTTTCTTGCGTAGCTCCTTCAGTCAGTTCCTGCTACTCAACAGAGCCTGTATCAGCTGTCACTGCCAAACGTGTGCTAATGAATGAAACTGCACCTTCACTGCGGTCTTTTGAGGCGTATCCATCAACCTCTAGACGTGATAACTGCAGCCAGTGACTGCGCATGAGCAACAGTAGGTGCGGTCAAAGGGCACATGAATATCATTAAAAGTTTGCTATATAGCCCCCCAATTTTAAAAGTTGTCTACGCCCCTGCAAGACAGGGGATGAGGGCATGCAACAATAACAACATGCGTAACCCCTCCCTACATCTCTTGGGGTTACGCATGTTATTATTGTTGCATGCTGTTGTTGTTGTTGCATATAATATACTGCCTTCATCCTCTCTCTTGTTGCATATAATATACTGCCTTCATCCTCTGTCTTGCTGCATATAATAAATATAGTCCCCTCATTCCCTGTCTTGCTGCATATATACTGCACTTGTTTCTCTACTTTTTGGCACTGTCATCCCTACATTCTTTAACATTTTAATGGAAATGTTTTTACTACCTTGTAAAAACTTTTAGGAGATTTGAAGTGATTGTATAAAAATCACAGACAAGATTAGGGCACAGACATGCTATGATACATCAACATACCTGTGTGGGTACATAGCATGTCTGTGTCCTAATCTTGTCTCTGTTCATTTTTATGCAATCCATATATTACACCTCAAATTTCATATTTTTTATGTACTTGTCTCCCGTCTTTTTTTTCTATTCAGCATTTCGCCATTTGTTACAAATGTATTAGCTGATGCATTGTACACTAGATAATAGCACGTGCATGAAGAGTATGGCCAGTTTTATAGGCTCTATGTAACTACATGACTTTACCAGTACTAGCTAGTAGGGCTATTCTCGCTGCCATCCTGACGTTTACCAATCACAACATTAATTGTTCAGGTATCAAACTTTACAGCACCAAATTTTACCTTATTGGTGTTTTTGTTAGAGAAATAGTGCCTGAGGCTATATTAGTTACTAGATTTTGTTGTTATATTACCAGATTTACATTGTTTACAGAGATTTTATCACGTAACATGACGATGCGCTACCCACAGTAGAACTACATAACTGTGCAAAGTTTCATGTTTACAACTGCTATATTTAGTGAGGTACGTTTGTTGAAGTGGAAGAAGAAGAAGAAAAAGAAGAAGGAGAAGATGAACAATTGGTGAAAGGGACTTTTGAGTATTTAACACCTTTCCCATGCAGCAAAATATGCCATTTTTAATCAGAGTCAGTTTCTAATTCATGTTCACAGAAGTCCAGTAGGCAACAAACTGAAAGTAAAAGTGATGAAACACCTTATATATGGCTTTCAATGGGAATAGACAGCAATCCCTATATACACAGTACTACTGTATATACTGTGTGATAAAAAATATAGAATGCTCATGCTGTTTTCCTGCATAGCTTAGTTATTATTCAATATCTGTTTTTCAGTTCCTAACGAAGAGATGGTAACAGGATCTCTAGCCTTATTAGCAGCTCAATACTCAAGCAGTGAGAGTGAAGAAGAACAACCTCTTCCTACTACCAATCCTGCCCAAGGAGAAATTGTGGGGCAGAAGAGCACAGTTGTTCTGGAGAGGGCGACTCAGAGTAGTCCAACACAGTCTTTTCATATTCCAGATTCTGTATTAGGTATTTTGTATACACTCTCTTATTTTTTGAGATAGAGGTAGCCCCTCCAAACATAGGTAGCCCCTCCAAACATAGGTACCCACAATTTACAATGAGGGCTGGGTCAGGTGGAGGGTAAGCCCCCAGACTTCCATACCTTAGCATAGATTGGGGGGGCCAAGGGGGGTTACTACCATAAACTTAGAAACATTCACCCTGCTAAATACATATGTAATACAAATTGGTTGGGGGGGGGGGGGGGGGAGACCGCAGTGAAGGTGCACTTTTCCCCATTGCTCCTCCTGTTCCTACACCTATAACATGCAGCTACTCTCTTTAAGTGATTTGTTCAGATATTTTACCATTTACCTGTGAAATGTGCTTTCCTACGTACATGTATGTATCTTATCAATTGTATGAAATGTGTGTATGTAATGCAGCTCTCTTATATGATATTTTAAACTCTACATCTGTAGTGTTATGCATTTCCTCACAGAAATGTTCACAAGTGAAGATGATAAGGAGAGCAATTTGAGTGAGGAGGAGAGAGTAAACTCTCAGTGTGCTACATATCTTGGATTTTTTGAGCCAGTTGCTGTGGATAAAGAGAAGGAAGAAAGGGATGTCTCAAGCAAAGTATATATGTGATCACACTTTTTAGTGCCTATAGCGACACAGGTTTTAGTTAGAGTTTGCATCATGTACCTAATCTGCTTTCTCCAATGTGTAATACCACATGGAATATGGATTGACTGTAAATGAGTAAAGCAGTTTATTATTGGACACACTGTCTAGGTTGTACATACCTCCAAAGGAGAAAAAGTGAGGTGGGATGAGGTAAAAGCAAAGTGGAAATTCCCAACATCCAGTTTACAATCCTATACTTGGTAAGTATATATACTCTTGATCTCTTCTATGATATTATATTACGCATGTTTAGTGCAAATTGTAACAAAGTTGGACATTTTACACAAGACTGCACTGTCAGATCATCAAGCCAGGTAAATTTGAGTACACTATTATATGTACTTGAAGTGAATTTCTTTTCGCACTTGCAGGAACCTGTAAAAGCTCCAGCAGCTTTGAGAAATCTCTATGCAAGGTTTTAAAACTTTTGTTTGATATATACAGCTGTCCTAAATGTACAATAATGTTCTTAGCATCAGGCTAGATCTTAAGTAAGGTAGATGTGGGTATTATGGGTCACCTATGCCTTTACTACTAGTTGTCCACAAGCATTTATTGAATGAACATGAAAATTCTATCAGTGAATAAGGAGTACCAACTGATCATCAATACCATTTCATGTCCCAAGCTGCACTCTTCAAACAGAAAACCCACCAACTTTGTTACATTCATTACAGTGCATGTATTATGAGTCAGTGAGGGTATTATGGGTCACGTGGTAAGCACATTTTTTTTGGTTTTAAGACTAACATGAATAGGAAACAACAGTTTGCACATTATCGGGCATGACTACATTACTTGTTAAGGTGTATAATTAACATAATAATACAATATAATACAAATCTGCATAAGCTTTTACATGTAGCTTAGGGTAAGTTGCACGTCGCACAAAAGAAAACATCTGGTATGTTCTCACTGTCACTAATTCCCGAGCACTTCAAATCCCACCACAAACCACACCCATCACACTGAATCCATGTTGACTCGTCGTCTCCGTAAACAAGGCCACAATTAGGGCACTCTGCCTCACTGTCACTTTCACCTGCTTTATCAATTAGAGAAAGACTCTCCAACTGCACAATAACTTTCTTCTGACTTCTCGTACACCTTTCTGCTCGTTTTTTCTGTGGATGCCTCTTGCACCGTTTCTTCTCTTTCTCTTCTTTCTTGCGCTGTCGTTCGAGCTTGCGTGCTGTTTTATCTTCCTCTTATTGTACTTTTTCCTGTTGTTTCGCCTTCAAGTTCTCTACAACTTCAATATCTGTGATGCACTGTGCCCTGGAGTTAATAGCCTGCCTTCGCTTCTTTTGAGGTGCTATTGGCTTAGGGAGGGAGAGAATGTCACTGAGTGAGCTGCTTGTAGCTGCACTACCGCAATGTGTAGAGCACACAGATTTGCCTGCAACAAAGAACATCAACACTTTTGAAGTACAATTTTCCAAACAATGGGAACACAGTATGTGTAAAACAACTATGCTTGTACTTACTGCTTGTAGAGTGCTGATGAATTTCACCACTACAGTTGGAGTGGGTATCGTCAGACAAAGGGGGCGGTGGTTGGATGTTGGGGGGGATGGACTGTGGGTGATGAACCCGAAGCCAAGCAACATAATCTTCACTATAAATATCATATCCCTCACTGTAGCGCTTTTCAAAGATGGAATCACGATCAGAACCGAGGTTACAGCTTGCTTGCATGTCCGTTGACTCAGGAGGTGACATACTAGCCCTAATGTCTTTCATCACACACACCGCCTTCGAAGGTGCAATTTGGCGGTCAGTTACTTCTCCTGGGTTGAGGGGGTATATACCACATTTTTTAAAGCCTGCCATGATGTTTACCGGGGTAACTGACAGGGGCCATGCAACTGCAAGAAGTGAGGCAACGGCCTCTGTTGTAACTACTCTTCCTGGGTTTTCACTGATATACTTTCTGCATGCTTTGGAGTAGTTGGCTTTTAGACTCTTAAACACCCCCACATCTAGAGGTTGTAGAATGTGGGTTGTATGGGAAGGGAGGCAGAGCATGTGGATCTGATTACATCTTGCAAGCTCTATAACCTCAATCGAGACATGAGATGCATGGCCATCAAGAATGAGCAGGACAGGCCGTGGCGTTGGGATCGAATTCACAAAAAAATTAAACCATTTGCAGAACATTTCACCGTTAACCCAGCCATTGTCAGTGCAATTAAAGGAAGTGCCTGCTAGTGCACCAACCTTCAGGTTATCTGTAATTCTCTTTCTCGGATATATCATAAAGGGTGGAAGAGAATTTCCAGATGCCGAAACGCAGGTTAGTATTGTGTGCGTTTTACCCTTCTCCGCTGACGTGACTGCCCAAACATTGCGTCGACCTAACTCCGTCAGCACCTTTCCAGGCTTGTGGACGATTGACACTCCGGTTTCATCCATGTTGTAGATTTGCATAGGTTTCATAAGCACATTCAATTTTGCACAAATAGCGCCAAGCTTTGCGAAATAGTCGCTTACTGTCTCCTCATTGGCACAAGCGGCTCGGGCACGTGATAGTGGTTGAGGAGTTCTCAATGTAAGACTAGGGTGGCGGGTCCTAAATAAATCAAACCAAGCACGACCAGCGATTCCGTTAGTAAATGGATGCTTTCTGCCTGAACTTTCAACAATTCTAAAAGCTGTCATCATTACATCCTCTCGTGAAAGCCCGAAACCCATGTCCGCCATCTTGATGCAGTAAGAGGCTAGTTGCTGCTCTTCGTCAGAAGTGAGGACAGTTGGAGGACCTGATCTGCAAGACATGCTTACATCATTATTCGTTCTCCGTCTTAGTGTCTCAAACGGAATGTTGTAGAGTCTTGCGGCCTCTCTTATTCCCATGCCATCCTCCACACTCTTCACAGCCGCAACCATACTTTCTTTGGACCACAGCTTTCGCTTCTGTGGCACAGAAAGTGCCATAGTCTACAAAATAAAAAGCATATTGTTTCTAATTGAAGCACACAAACGTTCCTCCATGCCTCACATGCTCGCGTTACTTAAGCTCCATGCAAGGTAGTTATTCATGAAGTATAACTCACGTTTAACTCGCTTGAGCAGTTTATAGCGGTCCAAGGATATTTACATGTGAGGAACAGAATTTCCCCAAAAGTTCCAAGGTCAAAGTGTTGCGCATGCGCGAAACTATGAACTACGCTCTTCGTCGCTTGGACAGAATATAACTCAGTATCCCCTCTATATGTCAGGTAAGTTTCGTTACATATTATGAAATTGACCCATAATACCCCCTGACTCATAATAGCAGCATCTACCTTAGTCACAAGTGTATGTCTTAGATAGATGTTCTGCTTTGGTTTTGCTTCTTTTTACTATAGTTGTCATATTTACTGCTGTGCATCTTTGTCATTACACCATCCTGTTCTGTGTAACACCCCTTATATAGAGAACCCCCATTATTGTGTTTGAAATTATAGTTGCATTTGCATTTTCCCTCATCTTCTCATGCAGTGCTCGAAAAATAGCTTCTCAAAAGGATATGCACTGTGCTGACTGTGGCCTCTCAAACAATCTTGTGTGCTGTTTGGAATGTCGGTATGCAAGTACATACTGTATTTAGCAGGGATTTTTGTAGAAAAATTTTCAGGGGGGGAGGGAAACTCAGGTTGGTTAAGGCAGCCTCGCACAATTATTGCTGACTCAGGACTATCTGGTGCTGGCCCCGACTGGAATGTGCATTATGTAATCTATCTGACGGCACACGCAAATTTGGATGACGTAATAGTTGCACTAATACAATGGAAATCGTCCTAGGGATACATGGAAATCAGTTTGGCACACTAGTTTCAAGAGAAAGTACATGTATATGTCATATCTAACTGCCAACAGCTGCAGAAGTGTCACATTTCGCAGGAAGCATGCGCGATGTAGCATGGACTTTGAACTTGTAAATAGCCACATAATGGCTGCATGAACAAACCCATGGAAGAAAATGCCTGAGGCGGGGCTGAGTATTGTGAAAGTCGCCTTCTTTATGCTCCATAACACAAGCGCTAGTGTTAATTCATCAAATTCTTCCCAGAAAGTTCATGTATACACTTTGACAAGAGGAGGCTGTCGTGCTGAATTTATAATAAGGTATTATTTTGGCTGTTTTATGCCAGTTTTTGCCGTTTTCTCGTGATATAGGCTTGCAAATCCCAGTTTCCAGTTCTTATATACACAGCCTATTTCCATTATTCTGATGTCCTATTAGTGAGCTTATCTCTGGTATCCAGCACCACGTTTTAGGAAATAGCACTATCTGAAGGCCTAATTAGAGTGCTGGTAATTGTGTGGGCGTGGTGTTTCTATGGCAACCAACACATTCAATTTCAACAACAAAGACTGAGCAATGAAGTGGTGTAACACAATGATCTGCTGTAAATCTTCCTTTCCTCATTTTGGCTTGAACATTCATGCTCTTGGAAGTGTCTCTGGTCTGTAATTGCTGCCCCAACCTGAGAACTCAGGATTTCCTAAAATTGAGGGGGGTGTCCTGGAAATATAATTACTTATCATAGCCCATCTCGGGGGGGGGGGGGGCAAGCCACTTTCAGGGGGGGAATTGCCCCCCCCCCCCTAAAAACCTGTTACCACTACATGCATGTATGCACCTTCACCCCTTCCATATTTCTCTTAAGATATTTATGTATTTGCTTTATCAGACTCTCAAGTTATTTGCCATGTGCTTTTACAGATCAGTGTATTGTGATGGGCGTGGCCACTTATCAGCACACCTTCATTCTTATCCTGCTCATGTCACGCTTTACTCTTGTAAACTGAAGAAAGTGGTGAGTTACAGCCATACATCTTATACATGTAAAGTGTAAAAAACATTTCATTAAAATGTTAAAGGATGTAGGGATGGTAGTGCCAAAAATTAAAGTAACAAGATTGTAATAACCCAAGTGGTGCACAGTGAACAACTGATTATGATATGACAACTTATGTATATAGTTTGGAGTTCAGAGTACACGCTACCACAAAGATGAATTACAATTCATGTATGCAGACAAGGGATAATTGCATGCAACAATAACAACATGCGTAACCCCATGAAATAAAATGTAGGGAGGGGTTACGCATGTTGTTATTGTTGCATGCAATTATCCCTTGTCTGCATACATGAAGTGTAATTCATCTTTGTGGTAGCGTGTACTCTGAACTCCAAACTATATACATAAGTTGTCATATCATAATCAGTTGTTCACTGTGCACCACTTGGGTTATTACAATCTTGTTACTTTAATTTTTGGCACTACCATCCCTACATCCTTTAACATTTTAATGAAATGTTTTTTACACTTGTTTTACTAGTATTTCTTGGGTACCTACAGTGTTCTGTACGTAGAGTAATCCCTACTTGCTTGTCTTCGCACGAGCCCCACCCGCTTCTACTCCCGCGGACCTGCGCGCGCGCTTGAGCCCCACCTTTCTATGAAACGTGATGCACGTGACCATATAGAAATGGCTTCCGACAAATAAGGAAAATTTGCGATTACAGAGCCCTGAGTAAAGTTACGAAGATTCTCTTGGTCAAGGATCACGCACGTAAGGGAAAGGAGTCGTTTCATGTAAAAACCAAGGACAGTACTTGTGCCACTTTTGCGGTAGGCCAGTTCAACTGAAGAAGAAGAAGAAGAAGAAGATGAACAAAAAAATCCAAAAAGGGAGGTGTGGCAACTTCCGTAAGTCATTGTAGCTGTGTATTTTACGTACTTTGAGGGTCTTAGCGGGTACAGAATCACTCGTAGAGTAAGTGTATGTGTCCAAAAGGGTTTGTAACTGGCGCGTTTGGGAGTTCTGAGCCATTCTATTTTGGAAAATGGGCGTGTCCTGTCGGCGCCATCCCTACATAGAGAGTCTACCGACTCTCTAATAATACACTTTACAATGGTCAAATCAGTAATGTCAAGTGCAGTGTCTGACTCTCAGTATCAGTCAGTATATAGACTCTCTATTTAGAATGGTTGTGACACAACAAATGGATCAGCTCAAAACTCCCAAATGCAGCAGTTTTAGACACATATGTAATTGCTAAAGCCCTGATTTTTCCATCTTCTACTGGCCTAACACAAAACTAAAGCTAGCACTTATGTACCAAATGGCCTGTGCACAGTGTCCCCTTTCTTGAATAAAGCTATGACTTACATGTAGCTACTATATCACTTGTGTGTCGTTGGATACAGTTTCCTTGTTACTGTGCATGTGTGGTTTTACATGACCATAACCAATAAATGGGGTAAGGCCTGCACACATACACAAAGTATTACATCAAGGTTGTATACCCACCCACTTTTGCTACCTGTAAAACTACATGTGTATATATGAAGAATGGCATTCAATGTATAGTCAAGGCTTTATGAAGTGTTTAAAACAGGCTGTCTTGCTGATACATGTCATTTGATGATATGTGTTTCCTTTCAGGTGAAATGCTGCAAGTCCACATGTGAAGTTGTCAATGTGTATGATCTTTTAGTCTGTTCTGACTGCCTGAGCAAGGCTTTCTCCCACCACTACTCCATGGTCACTGCTTGCTGGTGAGTTTTTCAAGCAATTTTATCTTCTTTTAACTCACTACCATTATTTGTAGGTCAGGAACTGGACTTAGAAAGATCCAGAATGCAATTGCTTGTGAAGAACATTTTCACTGGTATGTAAATTGAGATGTGGTTTAAAATTGTAGGGAAATTCATATCAAAAAGATGCAACATATGGCACCAGTGAATATCACTCTGCCATTCTGTGTAACCGTGTGGACATGTACGAGTGAATGTGTTGAAAGTGTACTCTTCATTAGTAGTCAATAGACTATCTTTACATGGTGATACATGCATGCAAATGGCTCAGAACACCTGAACACTGACTGCATAATCTGATCTATGTGTATTTGCTATGTCTATCAGAAGAATGTCACATTGAATATTGCTAAATGCTGATATCTCCTACCACACCTCACTATCTCTCAAATAGCCCAAGCATTTATGCACATTCATCATTTTCCTCTACACAGTGCCTGAGATATAAGTAAACCCTTGGATGCTATTTCCTTTTAATTTATTTGCATTCCACGTAATCTGTGCAGCTACTATAGCTGAAAGTGGTGGGGCTCTTACAAGCACCAACCATCAGCCTTGCATGCAAAATCTCTTCGAACTCTTAAAACAAGGCTTTGAGTAGTGGTCATTTATTGGTGTAACAACCTACTAATACATGTAGGATGTAAGGATAGCAGTGCCAAAAATCAGGAGAACAAGTATATATGTACGTAGCAAGACAGGAGATGATGAATAATAGCATGTAATCCACTTCTCTCTGTCTGTCATTATGTACCGCATCCTTTAACATTTTCTCATATGTTCAAATCAGCTGCTAGGTGAATGCAGTGCATTTTTGGCAAGTGGAGTGAGCCAACCTTGTCATGACAACAGGCTGAAATGGCCGTGTGCATGCAAGATTAGAAGTTATGCATAACAATTACAGTATGTACAGTGTGGTTCACATATCATAGAGTCCAAACTATATACATAAGTTGTGTATGGTCATATCATAATCAGTTGTTCACTGTGCACCACTGGGGTAATTACAATCTTGTTCCTTTAATATTTGGCATTACCATCCCTACATCCTTTAACATTTTAATGAAATGTTTTTGTTTACACTTGCAATATAGAAAAATGAGCCCATTGTCAAAACTATGTGAGCTTGTCTGCTCACCAATAACTCATATTCACATTGTCTGCATGCATAATCATTCCTACTCCTAATCCAGGCACCGAATAAACTGCCCATCAAGTTCTGAAGAAAATTTTATTTCAAAAGAGAGGCTTCAGGATGCAACTGTTAGCGAGTTCCTTTTTTAGTTACTTGCTTACTATGCAACAATTTTGTATCATAAAACAGTTCATGTAAATTCACCTAGCACTCAGAACTGATTCTATCTGCCTGCCTGCCTTCCTGTCTGTGTGTCTTTCTGTCTATAATTTTGCAGACCACAGATGTCCAACCCACTCACTATTATATGCACATGCATAAGGCTGGCAAGGTAACACCTTGCATTTTTGACGTGGTTTGGTGTAGATAACCGGCCTTGCCTCTTCCGCTCGCCAACTATCTGATGGTCGCAGTCCATAGTCCCCTAGGCCATTGTGATGCATGGTCACATAAATATTGTAATTCTCATGTTAAGCTTACAGTTTATACTGTAACTATTATATCTCAGCTGTTTCCATTATCACAATTTATTGATCAAGTAATCGTAGGAGAGCTGAATTAAGCCTATATAAGGGGAATTATAAAGGAAAATGGAAACCTCTGAGAGGGGACAACCTCTCTACAAGGGACAAAAGAGATGGTCCCAAGTGTCCCTGTTTGGAGGTTCCACGGTATATAGGTGCAGGAGGTGGTAATGTTCAGATGTATGCATAGTATCATTGCTAACATAATGTAATAATAGAACACTAATTTGGTGGGTTATATTCTGTGGTATGTTATATTGAGATAGACAGACATGAAATGAAAACAAGTCGTGGCTTCAGCGGCTGACCACGGAAACATAACAGTGGCAAGTAACCATAATCACTTTCAAAGTGCTGCAGACATTGACCTCGAACTGAGTAGTGATTTTTTTGGAAGTGGACTCCCTCTGGATCTGAGTGACCTTTACAGTGTGCTTCTGGCTTAACATCAAGCTGCATAAAATATATAATATCACATTTTCAACGGGTATATAAACCATAGCAATCCCTATATACAGTACTACCATACTGTGTGATGGTGAACATGTGCTGGTTAGAAAATGACACGAGATAAGTAAATATATATAAAAATAAGAAATGCTAACGTAGGGATTACACAAAAATAAACGGTTATATACATCAATCTACCAACAAAGGTATGTTGATGTGCCATAGCATGTCTGTGTCTCTTTGTCCCAATCTTGTCTCTGTTTACTTTTATGCAATCCCTAATTTTTATTTACTTATATACTTTTTGTGTTACTGTACCAGGATACTTGGAATATGGAATGTGGCTAGTCTTGGTTCCAGGCCTTCCTCATGAATGAGTGTAGTTTTGTGGCAACAAATCATGGCTGTTACTACCAATTAGGCCAGTAGAGCAGCCACTCCAACACTTTTCAATGGATCAAAATTAACAAATACAGCATGGATCCAACATACTTACTGCCACTTGAGTAGAGTCCACATGATACTAGATCTGTGTTAACAAACTTACGGACTTGTCTACTTTCTTCGTCTAGAAGTATACAGCTGGATATATTAGCCCAATTGTATAGTAGCGTTAGCCATATGAAAATCAGCTAGTAACTTTTATACAGAAAATTTGAAGTGTAATATAGAGACTGCATAGCAGAGAGAAGATTAAAACACAGATATGCTATATACATCTATATATACAAGTGTAAAAACACTTTCACTAAATGTTGAAGGATGTAGGGATTGAAGTGCCAAAAGGTATAGAAACAAGGTCAAAGTGCATCAATCACCCTTGTTCTATTATTAATTCAGATCATTTCCTCATCTCTTTTAATCTCAATTATGAGGATCCTCAATCTGTATTAAACAAAATCAGATATGTTCTGGATTATATATACAAAGGCAGATCTCTGTTCTCACCTTCATGCTACTGATTTTAGCATGTGTTTTCAGTCCAATGACATTGAATTTGTTTGGAGTACAATCAAATCAATCATCCACGAAGTTATGTCTAAATACATTTTTAAAGTAAAGCTCAATACTTATCGTAATCCCCCATGGTTTAATTCTAGTATTCGACATCACATAAATTGTCTTCGAACATTGCGCAAAAACTATAAACGCAATCCATCTGAGAGTAAATTGTTGTGAAGTAGCACTACAAAAGGAAATGTCATCTGCTGAAGCTCTGTATGAAACCGTTTTAATCAAGTCATTTAGCCCAAATGATCCTTCAAAGATATACAAATATATTGATAAAGTTACTGGTCATAACTCTATTCCAATATCTGTTTCTTACAAATCTGCCTCTGCATCATCAGATTTGGAGAAAGCTTCATTATTTAAAAGTGTAAAAACATTTCACTAAAATGTTGAAGGATGTAGAGATGGAAGTGCCAAAAAGTATAGAAACAAGGTCAAAGTTCAGCATGCATGCAGACAAAGGCAGGGGATGATAGCATGCAACAATCATAACATACGTAATCCCATATTTACTGATGTAGGGATGTGGAGATGGCCACTGGAAAGGTAACCCCCTCAGGCCATTCACAGTACGTTGTATGTGTGTCATGGACACCAGCTGGCATGGTACGTGGAAATATGCGCTAAAAATTCTTAACAGATCATGATGACATCATTATTACTGATTTACAATGTATAGGTATTAGTTTACAAAAATAACAGATAACAAAATATTAGAATATCTGAACTCTGTTGTTACCAAAATCAGATACATATATATACCCATCAGTACAAGAGGTGATAGAGAATGGGCGTAACAACTGTCCCTCCTTCTGACCCCACCCCCCAAATGAGGTGACAAACTGACCTGAGGATGTATATACTAGCCTCGTCCCCAGGCTCTCCCCTCGCGCGCGCACAAATGACCTTTGCACCTGAACAAAACTTAAGAAGGGGGAGAGCCTGGTACGCGAAATCGCGTGATCCCAAATTACGCAATTTCCTTACATAGCTACTTGGCTGCCTGTACTGTTTACCTGTACGTGTATAGCCGATTTGCCGTCTTATTGGGATGTATATCGCTCTCTTCATGCATTGGCTTGGCTATAGTTCGACATCAAGCGTGCACGCGTACATGTAACGCTAGTCCACTACGTGCTCTAAAGCCCGTGGAGTCTACGGGTGAGGAGCTTGCAGCATGATGAGAGGCGCCTTACTTTCATTCCAGTTGGCGCGCAGTGTAAGCCCTACTGCCTTGTACTGTTGCCTGTACGTTCACTTTGCTGTGCACAAGAAATACCGCCCACGCTGTTAATTGCCAAGTCTTTCTACCCCCTTTCTACCCTAGGGCGGTGCACGTGATTTCGCGTACCAGGCTCTCCCCTGTCTTATTTTACTACGGGTTCAAAGGTCGTTCGCTGTACGCTCGCAGGGGAGAGCCTGGGGACGAGGCTATGTATATACTACAATATGATGTTGCCCAATGTCTGATACATACACATATTGGTCAGCAATGAGGACACTGGCTGGTCCTCTCAATCTTCCCTCTCCTTCCTGACCAAATAGTCGTATGAAGTGACCACTGCTGTCCAGAACTTGCACTCTCTTATTCCCCCAGTCAGCAATGTACATGTTCCCAGTACTGTCAAATTTGATATCAAATTGTGAATGTAATTCTCCTCTTCCTTTGCCAATGGATCGGATGAACTTCAAGTCCAGGTCAAACACCTGAATACGATGGTTATAGTTGTCACACACATACAATTTATTGTTGTATAGTGTTACTCCACGTGGATCATTAAACTCCCCCTCCTTACTGCCCTTCTGACTCTGACCAACACACTTAATCAGTTCACCACTGCTATTGAACTTTTGCAGCTTGTGGTCACTGGTCACATAAATATTGTCTGTATCATCAATTGCTATGCCTGCAGGAGATACCATCTGTTCTGGTCTATTGCCTCTCGAACCAAATGTCCGAATCCTCTGTCCTCTGATGTCAAAGATACATATTTGATGACCATGACATTCACTAACAATCATTTTCCCATGATTGTTGAAGGCAATGCCATATGGTGTGTTCACTCCATTAATAACCCTCACTGGGTGGCCTAGTTGAGTGGGGTCAGGGTACACAGTGATAGTGAAGGGGCTGCCATTGATTTCTTTGTCATTGAGTCTCACACAAAGTTTGTGTTGGCCTCGACTGACTGCTGTGTATGACACCTCATATCGGGAAGGAGAGGTAGTGGCTACTGCAACATGGATGGCTGGAGATTTACTGGATGAACTGGTGGGTGTGGCTTTACAAATAGGTTCCAGTTCAGCAGTGACATTCTGTTGCAGTGTACATGGCCTACCACTAGTCTCAGTTACTTCAACTATGACATGTGTTGGGTGGTTGGCAGTGGCTGACTGGAGGCCTGGACCACTGACATGGCAGGTGTAGGAGGCAAACTGCTGGGACTGCTGCAGCTGAAGAATGAGTGCATCTTTTTGTCTTAGTTCATTGAAGAATTGATCTTTTTCTTGTAAGAGTCCTTCCTTGTCTCTCTGGAGTTGGTATTTCTCCTGTTCTTTCTCCTGTAGGAGGCGTGTCTTGCTGCTGACAGATTCTTGTAGTTCATGTATTTCACCTTGCAGTTGATCCTCCACTTGACGTCGTCTCTCTAGTGTTTGCTGGATCTGAACATTTGTTAGGTCTAGTCTCCTACTCAGCCTCTGTCTCTCTTCTTCATTTTGCTGGAGCTCATCTCGGAGACTCTGAACCTCTCCCTCCCTCTCCTCATTCTCTTGTCTGAGTTGCTGAATCAGCTGATCCCTCTCCTGAATGTCTCCATCTCTCTCTTCTCCCTCTCCTGCTTCAAGGCTTTGTCTGTACTGAGGAGTCTCTTTCAGATCTGACAGACGATGGCAAATCTGCTGGGCTGAGGGACGCTCAGTGTCTGTGTCTTTCAGGCAGTCCACAGCAAGAGAGAACATTGGGTGAGTGGTTGTCACTAGACGAAGGTGGTTATCATGACGCTCAGTTTCAGGGACAGGCATGTTGATCCATCCTGTACATGACCTTGCATCTCTCACTCTGTTTATTGAGGGACCTGGATCAGGGAACTTGCGGGTAATGATTTGGACCATCAGCACTCCTGCTTGGAAGCAGTCCAGCTTCTCTGTGTAAATGGGAGGGTCCAGCAGAGCCTCGGGAGACATGTAGGCTGGGGTCCCCGGGCATGCAGTGAGGGGAGTGAAGCGAGGGTTCAACGATGTCAGTTTGCTCATCCCAAAATCGGTCACCTTTGCCCTGACACCTGCTCCGATCAGCAACACATTATTACTGGAGAGATCGCAATGCAGGATTCGATTGGTGTGGAGAAAGGCCAGGGCTTGAGCAATGTCATAGTTGATGTTGACCTGCACGTGATAGGGGAGGCGGGCCTCGGACAGCTCCAGAAAGTGAGTGAGGGAGTCGTCCATCGACTCCATCAGGAGAATGGGCAGACCCGTTGCGTGATCCTGTGCCACGCCCAAATACTGCACAATGTTGGGGTGGCGGATCTCGCTGAGGAAGCGGCACTCCTGCTCGAACAAGGCGCGATTCCTGGGTCGGGTCGGGTCGACGATGGTGGGATGGAGGAGTTTGGCCGCGCAGGGTAGCTCTCCGAGCATGGCCTTACACACCTGGCCGTACGCTCCCGTGCCCAGGGTCGCGTCTCGCAGTAGACGAACAGAGCCGAAACGGAAGGCGATGGGAGCTTGTTCAACGATGGGAGCGTGTTCTGCCATTTTAACACCACTTTAGCTGCAGGATGCTAGAGATTAGAGATGACAAACCAGGGGCGGCGGCAGAGGGGGGGCAGGGGGGGCGATCGCCCCCCCAATATTCCAGTAGGGGGGGCTCGCCCCCCCAATAAAATAAGAGCTATGACGACGGAGTGTGTGTTGCTGCTGCATGCACTCGATGCGTTTCAAAATGCGCTATATACTACTACACGTATATACATGAGTGCAGATTACAGCCATCTGTTTATTGCAAATTGCGTAATGCGTGCGCGTACGTATTAGCCTCGCGGAGCCACGCCTTCTCGGAGGAGGGCGCGGCTCCGCGAGGTTATATGTGGTATAGACAATCTCGCCCCCCAACTCCGAACTGCTGCCGCCGCCTCTGCAAACAAACTGAACAAAAGAATTTAAGGGGGCTGCGACCCAAAATAGCTCGCAAATTCCTGCATTGTACGCATGCGTTTGGTGTCTTAGGTGCCTCAGGTGCTCTTGTTGTCTGAGGTGCCTCTGGTGCCCTTGGTGTCTGAGGTGCCTTTGTCTGAGGTGCCTCTGGTGCCTCTGGTGTCTGAGCTGCCTCTGGTGTGTCCTTGGTGTCTGAGGTGCCCTTGGTGCATCTAGTGTATGAAGTGCCCTGGTATCTGGTGTCTGAAGTGTCTGAGGTGCCTCTTGTGTCTCAAGTGCCTGTGGTGTCTGAGGTGCCCTTAGTGCCTCCAGTGTCTGAGGTGCCCTTGGCATCTGAGGTGCCTCTGGTGTCTGAGGTGCCCTTGATGTCTGAAGTTTCTGAGGTGCCTCTTGTGTCTCAAGTGCCTGTGGTGTATGAGGTGCCTCTGGTGTCTGAGCTGCCTCTGGTGTGTCCTTGGTGTCTGAGGTGCCCTTGGTGCATCTAGTGTATGAAGTGCCCTGGTATCTGGTGTCTGAAGTGTCTGAGGTGCCTGTGGTGTCTGAGGTGCCCTTAGTGCCTCCAGTGTCTGAGGTGCCCTTGGCATCTGAGGTGCCTCTGGTGTCTGAGGTGCCCTTGATGTCTGAAGTTTCTGAGGTGCCTCTGGTGTCTGAGGTGCCCTTGGTGTCTGAAGTTTCTGAGGTGCCTCTTGTGTCTCAAGTGCCTGTGGTGTCTGAGGTGCCCTTGGTGCCTCTGATGTCCGAGGTGCCTCTGGTGTCTGAAGTGCCTATAGTGTCTGAGGTGCCTAGGTGCCTCTGGTGCCTCTGGTGTCTGAGGTGCCTCTGGTGCCCTTGGTGCCCTTGGTGCCTCTGGTATAACGGACACAAAGGAGCAACGCTGGTAGCCAAACAGCGCGACAAACCACAACCACGACAAAACTTCTAACTTCGCGTTTTCGGCACGTGAGCAAACAAACAAATGGCGTCTAAACTAACGCTTCTAAGCTTGCCAAACTGGAGTTTGACGGGCTTTGGGAGAAGGTATGAAGATTTTGTGCATCAAGGATCCTGTACGGTCCAGTATAAATGATTTTCGTGTAAGGAATAGAGCCATTACTAACCCCAGTTTCGCGGTAGGCCGTTTGAACTGGCTCAAGAAAGAAGATGATGAACAATCGGCGTTTTTACAATTTTCCAAGAATCACCATAGCTGTATACTTTACGGAGTTTGAGACTATTATAGTGTATAGAGGGGCCCATGGAAAAGCAGGACACGGACACGGACATGGACACGGACGCGGACACAGAATTAGGTGTACCTTCTATGGTACTGCATCATAAGAGACAGATTTTGTGTAGCACAGTCCAGTCACGACGTTCTATCGCCCGTTGGCGCTATCTTTTAAAACTTGCGCATGCGTAGAAGCTGATTTTATCCTGCACTACGTTACAAGTTGACGACTGTTATACATAACAGAATGAATGCACATAGCTATTCATAGGTTACAGAAGCAAGCCAAATTTCTTCCTTAGTACATTGAGACTAGGTAGGTCAAGAGAGTCTTCCACAGCCCCCAGCTCTATTTCACACGGTGTGACTCGAATCCGGATGCTTTGCTGTCAGGCAAGGGAGCCTAGCATGATAATAAGTGTTTCTCAGCACATGTTCTTTGTGCTGCAGGACGATCCGATCATAGTTGTGATCGATTTGACCTCGGCACCCCTGACATCTAGAGCTGTGAAACTGGAAACGACAACACGGAAAGGTTGACCCACAGAGCATTTAGGAGACTGGTGGTACAGTGGAGGTGGAGGGGGCCGCAATGATGGTGTGTTCATCGGTTTCATCGGGAGTTGAGGCAGAGGCATAGTAGGTATGTCCGGAGGTTGTTGAGGATGCTATCGGCTTCTACGCATGTGCAAGTTTTACAGTTGTAGATGGCGCCAACGGGCGATAGAACGTCGCGACTGGACTGTGCTACACATAATCAGTCTCTTATGATGCAGTGTCATAGAAGGTACACCTAATTCTGTGTCCGCGTCGTGTCTGTGTCCGTGTCCGTGTCCGTGTCCGTGTCCTGCTTTTCCATGGGCCCTGGTATAGAGGCACTCGCAGAGCACGTTGTTTGTCTGAAAAGGCCTATAACATCCGCGTTCGAGAGTTCTCAGCCGTTACTTTTGTATGGGGGTAATGGGCGTGTCTGCGCCATCCCTACATATAGAGTCTACCGACTCTATGGTAAATATTTCAATTCCATATTCACACGCAGTACTTATACTCTCCCTGCATTAACGTCTCCTAAGTATACTTGCAAGGACATTGCAATTACTGAAGAGGAGGTATTTTGAGTGCTTAGTACGTCTACTTTAGATCCAACTAAGGCAGCAGGCTGTGACAAAATTGGTTCTACACTATTTAGGCATTGTGCCCTAGCACTGTATCGCATTTTTCATCACCTCTTCTCTCTCAGTTTGGAACCGAGTTACATTCCTGCTGAGTGGCGTATTCACCTCATTAATCCTACCCTCAAGTTAAGTGATAAATCTTTAGTGGCCAATTATAGACCAATTTCTCTGTTATGTGTTGTTTCTAAAGTTCTAGAGTGCCTTGTGTACAAACACTTGTTGGACTTGGTCTCAACAACTCTTTCTCCTCATCAGTTTGGATTTCGACAGAAACATTCAACACTGCAGCATTCCTTCAGAAGACTTACACCTCTGTTGACCTTAATACTCAAACAGATGTAATATATCTTGATTTTAAAAAAGGTTTTGATAGGGTTGCTCACAATGAACTGTTGTTCAAATTACATTCCACAGGTATCAGCGGTAATGTTTGTAGTTGGCTAAAGTCCTATCTTACTCAAAGACATCGGTGTGGATCAATAAATGGCAGTGTGTCTACTGCATTACCTGTTGTCTCAGGTGTACCACAAAGGAGTATTTTAGGTCCTCCACTCTTTTTGATCTTCATTAATGATCTCCCTACATCTGTGTCCACATCAACTTAATTGCTGTTTGCTGATGATACAAAGTGTGTACATCCAGTTTCTGTTCCTTCTGACTGTTTGTCTCTTCAGTATGATATAAATCAATTGTCCTCATGGTGTGACAAATGGAACCTTCATTTTAACGAGGATAAATGTGCCATCATGCATCTCACTACCTCCAGACATGTTCCTATTATCTCAGTCTACCATCTGAACTATGGGTACTAAAGTATTTCATTGTGATCTTGGCATTATTATGTCTAAAGATCTCACCTGAAAAGAACACCATAATCATTTCCTAATGAAAGCCTACAAGATCCTAGGATTTCTGTGTAGAACATTTTGCAAATGTTAATTGTGCCAGGCAAAAAAGCTCCTGTATTTGCAATTGTCTCTAGTGCGATCACAACTCATCTATTGCTCGCCAGTTTGGCGTCCACACTTCATTAAAGACATACTTTCTATTGAGACTGTCCAGCATAGAGCAACATACCATTAATGATGCAGCTTGAAATTAATGATACCATCTTTTTTATCAAGAATCTTAAAGAACCATCTAGTTCATTTGATATAGTACATTCATCTACATATCTTAAACTAAAGCATGCATCTGCAAAACTTAGTTGTGTGACACACTTTTACTTCAACAGATTACCTAGACTGTGGAACTCTCTTCCATGTATTGACATTGATAAGTCTCTGCCAGTCATCAAAAAAGACCTCCATTCTTTATTTTGGGAAAAATTCATTGCTACCTTCAATTCAGTCATACAATGTACATTTCACTAGCCTCGTTCCCAGGCTCTCCCTCCTCCGCGCATATAGTATGACCTTTGACCCGCCAGAGAGAAACGGAGGGAGAGCCTGGTCCAAAACGTCACGTGACACGTCAAGGGTAGAAAGAAGGTTAATTGGGCGTAGGTTTGCCCTACCGCAAAGCCATCAGCGCCCACGCGCTAAGCTGGACCGTTTACAAGTTGCTTCTATGCGCTGGCTTGCGTTCTCGATCTATGTAGAGGGCCTCCGCGGTTGCCCTAAGCCGCTGTCATGCTATTGCTATGCCTGTGTAAGCGTACATACACTGTTGCCCGTGTACGTGTATGCCCGTATGCGTGTATTATATACGCTTCTCCTGCTATTTTCGGGCTATACAGCGTGTGTGCTTACAGCCAATATAGAACCACATCACTTCTTGAGACATCAACTGGTCGTAGCTGGCAACACACGGAGGGAGAGCCTGGGGACGAGGCTAACATTTCACTATATATGCCCATGTGCCAAATGTGTGCTCTTACCTGTAAAATTTAATTTTTCTCATTCATAATTTATTCTTAGTCTATATTCAGGTTTTTTTGTATTCATTTCGGTTGTTAGTCTACCAACAAACCGTCATGGATCAGTACAGGCCTTTCCTCCATATTTTGGTCATTCCTTATTGTCTGTACTGTGAAGCTCAATAATAATAATAATAATAATAATAATAATAATAATAATAATAATAATAATAATAATAATAATAATATAATTACAAGTCACAGAGTCCAACTCAATGAGTCCTAAAACTTAAACATTTATGTAGATGTGGCCTGGAAACAAAGAGGTACTTTTAATGATGTAGACAACACAAATGAGAAAACAGTGACTCATCCATTTTTCCTAGGACCCTTAATTCCATTTATAAGTGCACATACAAAAATGGTGCAGGTAAATACTATTCTAATAATAATAATAAAGTCTGAAGGTTGCACTGGTAGTGCCATCATTATTAAAACTGAGTGGGCAGTGATCAGAATGGAAAGACAATTCCTGAACAAACAATCTCAGTGGTATCTGGTCTGAGTGCTACTGATGCAGTTACATTATCAACAACACTACTACCGTGTGCTGTATGGCAAGTGAATTTACCGAAGTTTCTGTTATGGCCAGTTCTTCCATTCATCTCGCAGCTTGGAAAGATCAAGGAGCTGCACATTTAAGGTCAAATCTTGAGAAAAACGACTATCAAGAGTATAGTCAGGTGGTACAAACCCCCCCTTTCGGTTGGGTATTTATGTGATTGGCTCCACCTGTTCGCGGACGCATTGTCACTCCCACGCTCCACCCATCAAATTTACTCGCGCGTGTGAGCTTGCGCTAGACAATCGATATATAATGTACATAACAGGCCCGTAAGCAGGTTGTTGAAAAGGTAGGTTACGACTGGGTTTGCGCGCGCGCAAATGAGTCACCTAGGAGGGTCTGGGGGCATGCCTGCAGGAAAAATTTTTGGATTTCTAGACTTTCTGAGATCGTTTCTGATGCAATTTTGACCTCGACCAGCTGTGAGCTTGCGCATGCACTGAAAACTATGAATAATTAATTACCCTAGCACTCGTACTTTTCGAGGGACCAATTTCCGGCGCCCCTGTCTAAATTAAAAATGGCTTATAGCTGCCGCGTTAATTAAGACAAGTAAATAAAAAAGTGTAATATAGGAATTGCATAAAAATGAACAGGGACAAGATTGGGACACAGACATGCTATGTACATCAACATACCTTGTAGTACATTGATGTATATAGCATGTCTGTGTCCCAATCTTGTCTCTGTTCATTTTTATGCAATTCCTATATTAAATTTCCTAAATTTTTTATTTACTTGTCTCTTGTCATTTTTTTACAATAATTCTCCCTAGCATGTCCTCTCCATATCGGTAAACATTTGACCAAGTATTGAGCTACCGTGACTGGTACTTAGGGCGTGGTTTGGTTGCAAGCAGCAGCTGCGTACACTTCGGTCTATAAGCAAACCTGCTAGCAACGTACTATCAGTCACCAGCGCTTTGGCTTGGTGGTATATAGTATCGTGGTAGAATAGCGTGCCGTTTCTCCAGCAGACGGCATATAAGCATATATCATGATACTATATGGTATCTATGATATACAATGTAAGCTTACCGAGGTACATACGTAGAGGCAGAGCACTGTACGCGTGTGCAGTGTTCTGACACAAGAATCGTCAACACATCTCTGTTTTGCTTATGTAGTACTAAGTGCTAGTTGCTTTACAAATCGTCAACACGTTCTCTATCAGCCAGTTCACTCCGTGCCTAGTTGTTACGCGCTAGTTGCTAAGCTTTTGCGCATGCGCGGCTGGTGTAAATGACGTCAATAATGAGTCTTGTCTCATGACGTAATCGTTTTATTGTATGACGCAAGCTAACTATATATATACGTGTACTATGCACGTACATTCAAAATGAATTACGTAATCGTGTACATGTATTGCATTGAGAGGAGTGTTAACATCATTATTACAAGAATCACAAAGGTTAATAAAATATGCTTTTATTATGTTGCTATTAGCGATGATATCTCTACACATGCTAACTTTCAGGTTGATAGTTACCATGGTTGCTGAGTTTTGATCATTAGTTATCCTCATTCATAATACATTGCTGGGAGAGATAACGATCAGTAGTACATGAACTATATACAAGGGTTAACAAAATTATACCTTTATTCCCCAGTACATATTGATACATTTTCACATGCAAAGATTCAATTTCATTGATTTTATGGTTATTGAGTTACGTTTCTTCAAGAAGAAGAAAAAGAAGAATAATAAGATGAAGAACATGGGCAAAAATGTGAAATGCACTTTTGTGATATTACGCATATCTTACATCACAGATCAACCAATTTTGGTTTCATGGTTATTTTTCACGCATTCTTCACCTTGATACCATTAAAAGTGGAATCAACTTCAAATTGAAAGTGAAAATGAAGTATATATGGTTTTCAATGGGGATAGACCATAGCAATCCCTATATACACAGTACTACCGTACTGTGTGATAGCGTGTCGGCGCCATCTCTACTGTAACACAGAGTCTTTTTATATACTTTTATTAACTACAACTAATTCTAATTGGTAAATAGTATATAAATTGAGTCAATACAAATTCTAAAACTGTGTACCATCTCTAGCAAGATACTTAGTAGTTTTGAGGTCAGTCAAGACTTTGTAACCAAAAGCGCAATTGGTTATTGAGTCCATAAGTCTCATGTGCAAGGGCAGAGCGGCTGCAAAAGTACTCTAAAACAGCTGTGGAACAGACACCTTCAACCTCCATAGAAATATTGAAATTTGAAGTGAGACATATCTGTAAATAGCATATTCGATAAATGGAGAGAAGTCTAGTGGGATTATTCACAACTCATAACCAACCTGTTCACATGTTATATTCCTAATGTAGTCTATCTTGTCAAAGTTAGTACTATTCACATCACTGAACTCCAAAAGAGAGATGGCACTATTCCATAGTTTGCATCCCTTCTCCACCTGCATATGCTGCTCCTAGAGATATAAAAGCCATCAGTGAGCATGTTTCATTGGAATCAAGCTAACATGATTAATCCTCACTTACTTGATTTGAGAATCCAGAAATTGTTTCCAGTGCACCAACATAGAAACTTAAATTCGAATGGACATTGTTGATGTCAGATGATGACCATGAACTACCACAACCTCCTTCATCAGGACACATAGAAGATCCTATTGGAAATGCAAATGCTGTTATAACAATGCACACAGCTAGAATGTAGCCAAGTATAATTCTTTGTTCAGATGCCATTTTATTGAGTTTAGTGAACTTTATTTTGAAGTACTTACAATGAATTAATATCAATCACAACTTTTATAGGCACTCACACAGCCACAATCCATTGTTATTTGCTCCATTGAGTGTGAAACTCAAGTTATGATGCAATACTCCAGTTTTGAACTCTGGGTTTTTCTCTTTCCTCTTCTCTTCACAGCATGTGTTACATGAAACTCATACAATATATATGGCATGCTGAGCAAGGATGCCATGGGGGAGTTTGAGCTCATGACAAATGTGGGAAATATTTGTACATTGTATATACACATTCCTAAGTAAGAACTCTGAGTGTATACTACCTCGACTAGTGATCTCAGCTATGTGGTTTAATCTAATAATCATACTCAAAATTCCGTATACTATTGCACATAGGTAGAGGAAATAGAATACTGCAATGTGATCTATTGATATCCATGAGTAACCATGAGTAACGGAGGGAAAGAGGAAAACAGGGAAAGGGTATATGCTATATATTAAGGTATAGGATATAATTATACAGCAGGTATATTAAGTCTATATGTAATAAGCTTTCAAGGTAAGAGTGATTTAAGGATGCGAGGTCTCCAAATTTTCACACAGTGTTCGTGGACCTGTACAAATATTCTGCAAATTGTTGCAATACTGTGTTGGGATTCCATCTAAGTCTACCAATAACTTTCTATACACAGCTTTATCATAGAGATACCTTGAAACTATATACCTGCATTATCATGATCATTCAGTAAGTCTTGTGTGAGGCATTGTTTACCACTTCCCCTTAGCTATGTTTTAATAGTGTTGCCTCCATCCCTCTACAGCATAACGTTAACTTAGGGTTTGCACTAAACAGTTATTGGCTTTCCATGACTTAGGGAAGCTCGTCACTCATTGCACTCTAAAATCACAATGTTTGTCACAATAATACCCTAATATATGTTTTCAATAATAATATGTCAAACTGGAGCAGGTAATTTATCCCTCCTCCCACTGTTTCCCTGTATTTAATCATTGTATTCCATCATGATACATGATATGGCAGAGTGCAATGATTGCATTAAAGCCAGCATATGCAAGTTGTGTATTATGTAAGAATTCAATTTTGACACCTATTTTCCATTTGAGTCACTGCAGATTTAGCCAAAAAGTATAATGCCACAATGCTAAATAATAGAGGCCAAGAATTAAACCCCGGTACCGGTGTCAGGTAATTAAACTACCATAATATCCTACTTCATCACAGAGTTGTGGTTTACTACAGTCATGCAGTATTTATGCACACATTTAGTAGTAGCTACATGAACAGGCCTGCATATGAGAACAAAAACCCACAAAGGTTATTTATCATGCTATATGTGGTTCCCTGCCATAAATGGTCCCCCCACGTCTGTGCAACGATAGTGCTAATTAGGATAGCCCTACCCTCTACCCCTACCCCTAGCCATAGCCAATGCAAGGGGGACCAGTTGTAGCAGCCATAAGTGGTCCTCCTGGACCAGTAACTGTTATAGGTATATAGGACCAGGGTTGGCATGACAGTACAGAGTACACATCATCTTGGTGACACAAAATCAAAAATTAATGAATTATTGATGAGTAAGCATTTATGGCACAGTATAGTATAGATCTAGTTGGTTGACAGCAAAGTGAGTTTGTAGCTCTATTTCATGAACATTTTTGTTCCACAGGACTGTCAAGAGCAGACATTTCCTCATACTGGGTATGCACTGAGTGTAATGACATAATCTCGTGTATCAGGAATTTTTCTTCAGGAAATGCTACCTGTAGAATATGAATGGCAGTGTACTTACTGTTTTACAAGGAATACTACTAACAGTGTAGCTCTAGCTACTATGAAAGAATATCCATGATAGCAAACTGGAATATGATAGCAAACTGGAATATGCATAAAGTAAGACCTCGATCATGGATGGCATAATATTGTGTGGTCAAATTTCATGACCAGACTGTTTTAAGAAACAGAAGTGGTATAGAGAAAGCATTGAAGCAGTACACTACTAACACCATATATAGGATAGATAAAAGAGCCAAAAAGATATCTTTTTTCAACTTACTTGTGTAGTCCACTGTTGACTGAGCCAGGTAGCACTTATATCACTCATCTGTAAATTTCTAATAATATAATATAAAACTTATATGTGATAAGAGGAGTTTTATATAATGGTACCTTTTGGTGCAGCATCTGTCAACCACTAAATAGGTAGTAATAACAATCAGACTGAGAACAACAACCACTATCACTGAAATAAACCATGCCCAAGCACCTACATATGTACCTGAAATTGATGAATTTGTGGTAAATGGTGTATATGTATGCACATGTATACTACAGCATTACCAGTTAAGGTGGGTGTGAATGCCTTAGAGGGAAAAGGTGATTGAGTTACATATACTACTGATGTCATGGTGTAGTAAATGTAGTCAGTTGTTTGTAACGAACTTCGAAAAAGGCTAGTTTGCATCGAAGTTGAAAGCACCGATGTTGTGGTCATTATAAGTGGTCCTCCAGAGTCTAATATAGCACATGGAAAAATTGAAATTCTAATATATACGATTGTCCACAAATAAATATTAGAATAAAGTAATAGTCCACCAGGAATATGGAACTCTCATCTATCAGGTTTCATGTCAATGATGTCGTGGCAACAACTATGTAGAGTAAACCAAATGGAATGTGGAGGAAGGGATATCAAGTGTCGTTGCAAATGTATATGCATGTGAATGGACTGTTAATTGACTTACAGGCATGGCCAGGGTCAGTGCAGGATACCTCAGAAAAGGTATAGTAATAGAAACCGTAATATGCTTCATAACAACCGAAGTAGCTGCATCGTGAATTCAATGACTGAGAGATAATTGTTGATGATGTATGCCTGAATCTGACATAATTATAGACCACTGTGCTTAGAGATAAACCCTGCAGTAAAAAATTCATGAACTAACATTGATCAAGTTGTCCTCGTTTATGCAATACATACTTACAACTGAAGTATTCGTTGGATTAATGCAGTAAGAGAAGAGATGTAACCTTGAAGGTGGATGTCCTGTAGTCAGTTTATTGGAGTCCCATACCAGTGTAATCATGACATCTGAATCGTTCAATGACTGTAAAGATGATTCACATGAGAGTGCATTCTCTGCACCACCGTCTACGGTAGCTGCATGGAGTAAAGTCCAAGGTTGAGTGGACATGGCATAGTCTATAGCACGATGCAATGCAGGGACTTATATGCAGTTGTACTACTCGTATACACGTGAAAAATGAGATGTCAACACATTCTCACTTACGCTCCTTCCCAGGTTTTCCAATGCAACATATGGTGTCATTCCAGGGAGTTCTGTTACAAATAGATCTCTCGCTCGCTAAAGCAAATATTGTCGCCACAGTTACTACGAAGAAACAAAGGGATTTCATGTCTCGCTAATGAATCATAAATGTAACTGCATACTAGCGCATAGTACGTATGTACAGCTATCGAATAATAGGTACACAAAATATGCGTGATAGTCTAGCACGTGCATCTGAGCGAACGTGACGTAGATCTAGCTATCAGAGTCTCTACATAGGGATGGCCCATTAAGCCTTAACAAATGGATATGATTGGCTTATTATCCAAAATGCAAATAAAACAGAGAAGCATGTATATAGGATGAAAGTATGGAAGCATCTATGCAGCAATACAGGGGATGAAAAATAATGTACTTGTGTACATTCAATACAGAAAGCTGACCTGTGTAACCCCAAAACAAAAAATGTAGGGAGGCCTATAGGGGTTACTATGTGCATCACAATTTTGAAACAGAAGGCGCACCTTAGTTACTGATTGATGTTGAATATCACTACTTTCTGCCTTTGCTTCATGATTCATATAATTATACTGCACCCAGATTTTTAATTGTCTGCATATAATTTTTGCACTGTCATCCTTACATCCTATAATAAAAATGCTTTATTCCTGTTCCACTGGATTTTCATTTACACTGTCATCCTTACATGTAAGATTAGTGCTTTACCCTTATTCAACTGGATTTTCATCCTCGCATGTGCTGGCCTGCGCTAGCCCCACCCTTTATATCAATATATTTCATGGCAAATTTGTAGTGTATACATTAGGTGTTCCACCTCCGGCGCATTATCAAACTAAGTCCAGTCAGTGCTTGTAGAACTACAACAGCAGCAGCTTTGACCCTGCTGGTAAAGTGGTGAAGTTTTATTGCTACCCTCACTGGCCTCACAGAAAAGACAACTTGTTCAAATTGCTCCCTTACACCAGTCTGTGGAGAAACATACATACACACTGGAGGGTTGTTATTATGCAAAATTAGATTTGTGATAGAGCTGTGGGAGCCTGGCTATAGAACCAACCATAATTATGTATAGTGTATGTGAAAGTATACAAGTATAATATTATGCTTCATGGACTCTTACTGGCAACAGACTGGTATGTGTGCATGCATAAAGTCATTGTGTAAGCTTATGCAACTCATGCTTAGTTCCCCCCCCCCCCTCCCGTGAATTGCACTTGTCAGCCAGCTACTGCTCAGAAATCCCAGAACTTGTACCTTGGGGATCACAACCAGCACCAACTGCAAACACACACGTGCAACGCTAATGACCACGCCTAAGTATTACAATCAAGGGATGTGGTCCCCTGAGGACTTTTTTAGAACTGCCCCTGGAAGCTACCTGTGTAACAACTGTATAAGATTTCTCTCTGTGATGAAGAACAGTGGACAACACATTTAGTCTCTCCAGAAGTCTGAGGAGTACATTGCTCTGAATTATTCTCTCTACACTCCCTTCCAGCAGGTCACACATTATCAGTTCTGTGGGAACTGCATATTTTATAACAAAATATTAAAGGGAGACATACAGTTAAGTAACAAAGAGTCATATTCATACCTCTCTCTACAATGTCAAGGTATAGTTGCACTGCAAGGTTTAGTCCTCGATAACTGCATGGGCATAATATAAACATGAAATCCATACATACCTAAACACCTGCATGTTTTATTACAAACTATATAAATAATAAATTTAGGAGATTAGAAAGGAAATATAGGGATTGCATAAAAAGTAACGGAGACAAGATTGGAACACAGACATGTTATGAAATATCAATGTAACATTATGGGTATGTCGATATATCATAACATGTCTGTGTCCCAATATTACACTTTACCATCACACCTATTTCCACATATAGTAGAGCTTCTGTTAGTAAGATACGGTAATACTTGCCTGAGGCTATTTTTACATGGTTTACAGAGATTTTATCACAATGTTAATCTTTGGGGTATTAAGCTTTACCATTATACTAATTTCCACATTTACTGGAGCTTTTGTTAGTGAGATACAGTAATGCTTGCCTGAGGCTATTTGTTGTTGTATTACAAGATTTACATTGTTTACAGAGATTTTATCACAACATTGATCATTGGGTGTATTGCACTTTACCATCATGCCAATTTCCACATTTAGTGGAGCTTTTGTTAGTGAGATACAATAATCCTTGCCTGAGGTTATTTGTTGTTATATTACAAGATTTACATTGTTTACAGAGACTTTATCACAACGTTGATCATTGAGGTATTAAACTATACTATCATACAATTTAGCAGGGTTTCATCAGTCAGATAAAGGATTGTGTGGCCCACATTAACAATACATTGCCTGAGGCTATTTTTGTTTATTTTACAAGAAGTACATTGTTTACAAAATTTTTAACATGACGATGCACTACCCACAGTGGAACCACATCACTGTACCAAGTTTCATGTTTAGATGTGTTACTGCTAGTGAGTTACGCCTGTTCAAGCGGAAGAAGAATAATTTACAAAATAGATTTTGATAATTTAACACCTTTCTCATGCATCAAATTATACCATTTTATAATCACAGTTAGTTTCTGGGTATAGTTACACATTCATGTTAACAGAAGTCCAGTATGTAGCAAACTGAAAGTGAAAGTGATGAAATACCTTATATATGGTTTTCAATGGGGATAGACCATAGCAATCCCTATATACACAGTACTACCGTACTGTGTGATTATGGAGTGATATACCTTGGATGGACCCATGCAGTAACAATCTCATAGCAGGTGGCCGGATTGTGTTGAGGATGCCATCTGTTAGACTCTTCTTCTCCATCAACACTATCTCCCACCACAATGACCTCTTCAATCTCATCTGATGGCTTAATAACCTCTCCTACAGCATAACCTATCATCTGTTTAACCTAAATGAGGAGGGGCAACTTGGACGATTAGTCACTAAAGACACAACATAAGCATGCATTGTGCTAATATCACCTGAAATGACTCTGCAATACTCCCTGCACCTCTAGATTCAAATCCACAAGGTACACAAAAAGCCACAACACCAGCAAAAAGATTGCCTGTTTCCTGCAGGCCACTTTCTCTCACCCCCTCCTCTTCACTCTCCTGCCTTCCTCCTAGTTTGTGTTCATGATTTCGACCTAAAAAGCTCATGAATTGTTGTAGAGTTTCGCGACCATCTCTACCCCCTCTGTACCGCCACACTCTGTGATGATGAGATACAATGTACATGTATATATGTGACACTTTCACATGTAGTTACCTCAACAGCACAACACTGAGTGACACTATGCCCAGGCAAATAGTGGTTTCAAAATATTTATGCTAGTTGAGGCAGTGAAGGTAACTTGGCCCAAACATGCGCAGCACAAAGCACAGTATGTAATTAGAAGAGGTATAGCTTGTGGAAGGAATGTTGGCAGAACAGAGACTACTAAGAAATCATCTGACCTGTCTTCGTTTCTAAATATCCAGTGAATGACTTCCTCCTGCAATGAGTCTCGGAGAGAGAGCAGTGGTACAATATATATACACCTCATTAGACAGTCACGGATATTTGGTAGCTACAGAAGAGAAAGCTAGGCAATTGACAACTAAGAGTGATATTCTAGAGCTTACCCATTCCTTCAGGTAGACCAGATTCCCTCTACTTTTTTCAACAAACCTCTGCAAATATTAGTGTACTTCTGTGAGCATTATCCAAGTATTCTACTTGCATACCTTCAGCTCCAGAAACTGTCTGTGATTGTGGGTACACAACTCTGTCATATCAGACAGAGTGTGTGTGCTCCAGTCCTTCAGTAATGCATCAATATGTTGAATAAGTGCAGTCACTAGTTGCTGTTTGGTAGGTAAAACACCAGACTGTAGTGGAATACCTCCAGTGGTCGGCAATGGTGGCTGTAGAAAATTACAGCAGAACACATGTGTGCAAATACATGCATGTATGCAGATGAAAAATGCTTGCAACAGCAATTCACTAGTAAGCTAGAGTAGACAAGAAATAGAGGCATTACATTTTCCATTCTCAAGAAGTTTTTCCTCCATCTCTCATAGTCCAGTCCTTCATGAACAATGCTTGCTCTGGATTCCCCCTCCTGTACACACTCACTCAAATACTGTGATATGCACTTGCCCAAGAATCTGAATTACATACATGTACATATTAGAGAAAACTGCAAAAAATGGGTGGTTGTTATAACCATTAGGTGTGCATGGTTACCTCAGCTATTTTTAATTACAACCTCCCAAGAGGTGTAGAATATCCCTAAGGAATGATGTCTGTGTATTTAAGTGACAATGATACTCCTTATGATAATACCTTACCTCACAGAGGAAATCATGATAATTGTTCCAAACATCTTTTGAATACCAAGGCAGGTTATAGCCATGTAATGCAACTGAGGTGACCACACACACTGGTCAAAACAACCACCTCTTTTTTTGTAGTGAAGTAAATCAATATTCTATCTGGAGTTCCTATACCTGAAATGTTTCCACCATTCATCCTGTAGTAAGTCTTGCATCACATGATCAAATATCATGCCTGCCAGGTCCTGCGAACAAAATGTTGAAGGATAATAATAAAGACAAGATACAGCACGTGGGGAAGGCAGGGGATGATAGTGTAATCGTAATAAAAACGTAAGTGGGGGGGGCGCATATTACTATTGCTTTGCATACATACCAAATCTCTGATACTTCAATGACAGGACATTTCTTCCATTTCAACCATACAGAGTTGGTGAACAACACAAAATGCACATATACCTTTGCAATCCTTGATCTTTGTCGGCTCAAAGTCGGTCTAGAATGTCCAGGATCAGATGAGAGAGAGAAACCTGGATGTAGCACAACATCCACTCCCATACGAACCTTTTCAGGCCTGTAAATGGTTCAGGTACACAAATTCTAGCAGAGAGCACAAAAGTACCCATACCTGTGATCATAATATGATCTCCATTCTGGAGAGAAATCATGTTGACATGTTAGAATTCCTCCTGTCAATTCTGTTGACACATTCCTGCAATTATCAGATACTTATTCTGCATTAATTGTTGCCAATAATGGAGGAATGTATATATAGTTTGTACGTATATTCCATCAAGTAATCATCTTTCAATGATAATAGACCTTCTAATGGTGTCCCATGTTCCCTTGTTGGGGTAAGACTTAGGGATGATGACAGCAGGAACCAGACTAGATGGCTGATTTTCCAACAGTGCACTCAGGAATGCTATCCATACCTGTAAAGGCAATTTAATGAGTCTGGTAATGAAAACAGCTGGAATGATAGATTCATCAGTCCCTGATATACAAAATGCAATATTACTATAAAATATCAATTGCCCCTTCTAGTGGGTTCATACATGGAAACACATGTACATAGCACACCACCAAAGAAAAGATGCAGAAAGAGGAGAAAGGAAGTTTCCTACACCCCGCCCCTAACAAACACCCAAATACACACATCAAAGTCACAAACACAACACACACAAAGAGCAGGACCCCAGATGCTCAGCCTTCAGAACTGGGACGGTGGGTTAAAGATCTTTCATGGCGCCAACTCTCCCCACACACCCAGTATCCAAACTCACACAACACACACAAACAAGAACACACAAAGAACACAGTTACACACATGTACATGTAACAGCACCCAGGCTTAGAAAAGTACATGTTTTTAAACTATAAAAAAATAGAAATCTGTACATATAACAGCACAATGCATAGAAAAATATATATTTAGTATCTAGGCTTTACACTATATCTATGGCAGTGAGTTTATGTACCCACCTTACCAGAAAATGGCTCTATGTTGTTACTGTTAGGATAGACATGGTGGCTACAGTTATGTACATGACATCACAAACTATAAACCACAAGGACACAAGGCTATTGCGGTTGGATATATGGTTACTCAGGATCACTGGCAAGCAGACTCCACACATACCTGAGATGTATCATATGGGTGACCATTGCTGTAGGACTTAAACATGTAAGCTCCTATTCATATATGAGAGAAAAGTGTAGATCATTTCGAAAAATGGCACAATCTTATATTTCTTCATACCCTCATGAGTGAAGAGAATCTCTACATTTTCTATTTCCAATCCCACCTCATCATAAATGGAAGCTATCGCACTGTCACAACGCATGCCAATCTAGAAATACATAAGAACCTACATAAACAGCATGGGCAAGATTTGAACCTAGATGTACATGTGGTAAAAACAAGATACAAGGTAAGGCTGACACACACATCTGTATACAAGCATGCTGGGCCATATTGCACCACCTAAACATGCATGCAAATGTACCTCCAATGGTCTTTCACAGTGTTCACCATTTGGTGCATAACAGCCAACTATTTGAGCTCCACAACATCTAGAATATATAAATATACATTAATCATGGTGAGCAAGTGTACCAGGTCCACATACGTACATGTATCTGTAGGTATGCTACGTTCACACTGCATGTAAATTGTACTGTATGCACACCTTGCACAGTCGAAAAAACATGTATTTAAAGAAACAGTAAACTTTTTAGGCTTTACTGGAGCCTTGGCCTGCAGCGGAAATATAGCATATATGCTAATATAGCATATATACTGTTACACGTACACACACATACGTATGTGAATACCTGTTTCTCAAAATCTGTCTCTATCTCATCTTCCTTAGCCAGCAGAACAATCTTCTTTTCATGGAAGTGCCCTTCCTTTGCTCTACCAAGTCTTGCATCAATCACTCTAACAGCCACTGCCCTACGCCCCTGTACATGGATTTATACAGAAAGCCTAGTAGGTTAGTGCATAAGTGGAAATGATTGACTACTGGAAAACACACACAATACAAAGTAGAATATATACAGGATATTCTGAAGGGGGGTTCCATCATCATGCATCACACAACAGTGTTTTGTATGCAGCAACCTAGATTTTGGGGACATGCTTTCCTAGGAAAGTTTTATGTTCCCCAACTGGTGACCAATGCTGTCATGATTTTATGAGAAAATGCGGTTGTACCATACAACACTTGTTGCCATTGCATAGCTCAGTTCGTAGCTATGTATGTATATACATGATCTTCCTTTATGGTCATACCTTCAGTTCTGCTAGGGAAAGTTCATCATTAAAGAGTTCACTTGCCTTCACAATTTCACCATCAACTGGAACCTTTAATCAAACAAATTTACAATTAACATATAGAATATAATACTGTAAAATACATTTACATGTGTAATAGCCATCTGTTTGAGGATATCAGCAAACTCTCTGTAGCAGGCCAGTAGTGTCTGTCTCATGTTCTCCTCAAGACTGTGGGAACCATCTGTTGCCACATCAAGTGAGAGCTTCTGTGGCATATATACATGGTGTGTATACATATACAAGAGTAAAAACATTTCATTAAAATATTAAAGGATACAATGCCAAAAGGATAGTAGGTGTATGGAGACAAAGATGAAGGAATAATGGCATCCAACAGTAACATGCGTAACCCCATAAATTAAATGATGTAGGGAGCGGTTATGCATATATTGTTGGATGCCATTATACGCTTCATACTGCACGTGTTTCTCATGCCCTCATCTTTGCCTTTGTCTGCATACTGCACCCTTGTTTCCATCTTCTTGGCACTGTCATCCTACGTACATGCTTTAACATTTTCTTGTTCTACTGGTTTTTTGTGGTACGCTCCTTGCAAGTGCTGCCCTGTGCGAGCCCCACCCTTTATGCTACTCGTGGTTACATGAAAACACTACATGCATGATATGGCGTTCGATTACACAGATGTACTAGTATTTTCTAGCACTACTCGTCCAGGAAAGGTTCTATGAAGATTGTGTTGGCAAAAGGCAATGTACACCAGAATATGAAGCTGTTCCATATGGAAATGAAGGTATACAAGTGTACCAATTTTGTGCCAGACTGTTTTCAACTGGAGAAGATGGGAAAATTAGGGTTTTAGGAATTTTACGCATGTCATATTGTAGTAGTGTATTTTACCTACATATACTTTGATAGTTTTATCACGTATAGAAACACTCGTAAACAATATTATGTGTCTAAAGAGGCATATAAACCCAGCGTTCCAGAGATCTGAGTCATTTTATGTGTGGCTGATGGGCATGTTGGCACCATCCCAACATAGAGAGTGTACTGAGTCTCAGATATACATGTATATTGGTAAACAGCAAGGCTAAAAGTTACATATGCTGAAGTCAAAAGGATTAATTTTCTCTCACATTTTCCCAAAGTTTTGCACTATATCCACATTCCATCAGTTTCTCTCTGTCTTCACTATTCCTTGAAAAGCTATTCAGCAAATAGTTTTCCAACTCTCTCATCCTAGTCCCAAGTACTGTCTGTGTGCTCTCTTCACCACTCCCACATGTCTCTGCTTCCCTGCCATATTCTACAACCTTGATATCTGCTGATACAGGCTCACTGGAGTCATGTTCAGGCAGGCTACAAGGTGCTAATTTCAATGTGAGAAAGTGTTGCAATATTCTGGAAAGCAAGGACTTGAGAGACTGGTAGCGTGGAACCTGTTAGAAGCACAGTATACATGTATAACATACACACGGCCAATATATGCAGTATGTACACACTTGCATGTGTTCTATCCTAGAGGCACAGAGGGCAAGTAGCTGCATCATAGACATATCACCCAACACCTCTGGAGGGAATTTACTACCAAGAAATACATATACTCTCAAAGTCAAAGTATGACACTATATAATGTTCATGCTAAACCTCTGAAAGGTATGAAGGAGTTCTACAGCTGAAAGACTGATGAAGGTTGAAAGTTCTTCATGGAATAGTGTCCTAAAGCAAAATATAGGTGAATACATACACATATAAGATGGAATGGATAGACCAGGTTTAGTCTAAAGCTACATGTACATATATCTACATGTATATCTCTCTTCCCATACATGTAAGTGTTGTACATGTACTTACTTCCAAATAACCATTCACATGTACCTAAAGAGGGCAATCCTTGACAGCTCTCTTGCAATTTCTTCCCACTCTTGCTTCTTAAATCTACAAAGATACAGCTTGATGACATATTGGTTCAACAAATAGGGTAAATATGTACAAAATGTATATATATGTACCTGCCCTGAATAAGAACCGTGATCAGTCTTTCAAGGCATGGTTCAGTGAGTCTCCCCACAACAAGAACAGTCTCCTCCTCTTTTCTCTTCCAGCTCTTTACCTCCTCTTCTTGCCCTTCTTCTTGTACAGAAGACAATTCTCTGTCCACTTTACTCGGTTTCTCTAATTCCATGAGAGTCAACAGGATCTGTTGTGAAGAGCTCACAATATTAAAGAGTACAGACAAAATCATATTTAATCCAGCACAGGCTTCAGTCTGGGGGAGGGGGGGGAATTTTACATGTATGGAAAACCCTCCCCCCTCCCCCCTGACCAAAGCACTGTATGAAACGCTGGGGCAATATGTTTGTCTTCCTCCAAATTTTAAGGCATATATGTATACAACACATCAACCTGTGAACATATACCTATTACTACACTTCGTTTGTGAAGAAGAGTCACTACATGAGCATATGTACTGCTCTCAGAAATAACACATGCTTTAAATCTTTGGAGAAGACAAACACTTCTCTAAATATTCCTTTGCTCCACAGGTTTATAAGCCGATGAATAAAAGCATGCACACTGCAGTGTTATGTACATGGGTGAGAAAGATATATAATTACACTAAGAAATGCTACACTGTACATGTGGATTACCATTTACCTCTGAAAGTGCGATAAGCTGGCGGTGGTTGATTTCTCCAGTAGAGTATGAATACAGGGATTGCCTGACAGTTTTGTACTTCTGCAGCTCTAGCTCACATCGACACAGCCTGAAAACACATCTGATTTCCTATAAGAAAATAATGACAGGCTCCTAGAGCAAATACATACTACATGTATATTCTAGCTCCGTCAATCAGTGATCCAGGTGTCCAATATTTGACGCTAGTAGTCAAAATAGTATCTTGAATAGAACAATATGCACGCACATGTCTCTCATACTTACATCTCTCTTTCCTCTGATGATGAGTGACTTAAAAAACCCTTGAATGGCAACTGTCTCCTCCGTCAAATGCTGCATCATAAACTGGCAGGACTGCTTCAGCAGGAACAACAATGAAGTATGGCTAGCTGCCACAAAATGCCTCGTCATCTGCCTAATAAATTGTCTGCGGCATGACATCATGTATGCAGATGACCACTGCTATTTGTAAGGCCAACAGGTAACGTACTAACATTCACATACAACAAAGATTAAGGTATCATAATAATAGTGTACCTAATGTATGAGAGCACACCTACATGTACCTACGTAACACTGTACAACAAGCCAGTTTTGAATCTATCCTGGCCATGTGGTCTTGACATCATGATGTTATAAAAGCCAGACTACATTCACAGCATCTGGAGCTGTCACTGAGTGAAATGGAACTTATACGTATGTAGTTACGTAGGTCAGTAGCTACCTGGTTAAGAAAAGGAGTTAGTATCATACAGGCTGAACTTGGTATGAATATACTATGGTGTAATTATCTTGATGGTGACAAACCTCCGGTTCCACAAATATTATGCCTTTTAGTACATGCATGTGGACTTACATACGTGTGTAGAAAAGCACATGTCGATATTTAACATAGCCATAATTGTTTCTAGTCAACTTGAAAGACAAGGCGGATATGTACACTGAATAGTGAGGATATTGCACAATGGTGTGAAGGCATCAGTGGAAATACGTAAAGGAAGCTGTTGAACTATCTTGGAAATGCTCAACTGGCTTTCCAGGCATTGGAGAGCTTTTATATATATACAGAAGCAGCATCTATACATGTATAGATATACCTGACTTCTTCTACAGGAGAAGATTGTGGCATCAGAGCTGATAGCAGGTCAATACCATGAGATATGAGCTCATTAATACTGTGACCATTCTCTAGAGTCTCTGCAATACACACATACGTACATGAACATTATATACATGTACAAACACATTTTTCAATCAATCAGTGGAGCTCCCCATTAGAGTATTGTCAAGCCTTGTTTCCCATAAAACATGCACATGAACTTTGACTGAATTTCTTCATAAGAGAGCAAAGCAATATGACAGTACACCAACTTGGTAGCAAGAAGCAGCATTGAAGCCAAGTACAGTAATAATTGGACATGCAAGGCAACATGGTAAAAATACCTCTCTTGCCCTCCCATCCATCACCATTTCTCAAATGCAGATTATACATATTGTGCGTACATATGTATACAGTGTGGATGCAGCAGGTATCACTTAGATATGAGGCTAAATTTAGAACATGCAGCTAGCCCATTATGGAGTTTAGCAGTAGTACCATAGCTAATGTTGATGACTTCAGTCACAAGAGACATTTTTTCTTCATCTGAAAACTGCATACAATCAAGATTTTGAATCTGCAGAATAACAGAAATCATCTACATATTCAGTCAGGTACATTGTAGATCTTGCAGACCTTGATGAGAGATACGTATGTACATACCAATTTTGGCACTACCACTCCACATATATGAAAGGGGGAGGCCATATTGTTTTCCAGTGATAGAGTAGCAAGTTCCAATAGCTGAATTGCAAACTACACAAACAAAATGCAATGATGTAAGTTGCTAATGTACCATTATATGTAGATATATAGGTACGTATATTATTAAGTGTAGTAAAAACATTATATGTGTACAATCATGTTTAACTAACTCTTTTCTTATCCACCTGCCATGGAATACAAGACAGAGTAGTTGGTGGCTGTTCACCATAAAACCTGAACATCACAAAGAGTGGCTAATATGCATACACATGCATCATGGAGAGAACATCTAACCTGCTAATTCTATTTTCGTTAAGCTTTGTGTTAGGAGTAGAGCCACTGAACAGTTTCGGCAAAGCACTTGCACAGATAAATGAGATGTTGTCACCATTTCTGATCTAGAGACCAAATGTACATAGCAGAAAAAAGTACAAGTAGCATATTGCATATATATTTATATACTAAGAGGACTGAGATATGAGCTCATTAATACTGTGACCATTCTCTAGAGTCTCTGCAATACACACATACATAAACATTATATACATGTACAAAAATATTTTTCAATCAATCAATCAGTGGAGCTCCCCATTAACCAACTACAAGAGATATGATGAAGCCAAGGCTCCATTAAATACATTAACATGCATACCTCAGTATGATATATATATACGTATATTATATTATGTATACGTACATACATATACCATAGAACATGCCAGCTCAAGCAGGTTGAGTAGAATCTGTAGACGAATATCATTGTCAGCTTCCCTCTCAGCATCTGAAACCTCAATTTCTATGCTTTGTCCTCTTGCTTTCATGACTTTGCTCTCACTCTCCCCTTGGGCCTGCCTTTCTTCCTCAATATTTATCTCCTGTGTGCTCCTAGTAGTGACTACATCATCTTGTGAGGAGCTAATTCCTTCAAGCTCATCTGCAGTTTGCAGTACAGAGGTCAAGAGGTCATCCACTATTTCCTCAACTGTTTCTATAACTTGCATTCTTCTCCGTCTTGCAGTCATTTGGAGTCTGTGATGAGTTATTACACAACAAAATGAATGCACTAAAGTGCAGAACCCTCGGCACCACTACATCGTAAATACTATGATACACATGGGCGCTTTCCGCAGGAAAATGGCAACTGTATGTATGGCTTTCAACGGAGGGAGTACTGGATCTCCGCAACAAAGCAGTTTCAGAGAAAACACCACAAATGTTTTGACCTCAGTTGCCTGCTGAGCATGTGACAGTAATTTCAGGACAAACGGATGCTCCAGAAGTGAGATGTGACTTAACAGACACACATACACAGACAGGCAGACAGACAGACACGGACAACTACAGTAACCATCCTGTGCATGAGCGCTGAGGATTAACTATATTCTATAACACACTGTAGCAGTTACTCAGCAAAGGTACATGCATGTATGTACGTAGCCACACATATACAAACACTGACACTCATCTATGATTTAACACCTGGCTTTATCAATTGGCAGAAACAGATGAAAAACGTTCATCAGGAACTGAAGCCCTTCCGATAGCAGGGACTGTCTGCAAACATCAACAATATTAAACACATACATAAGTTCCCCTGCCACAAATATTTTTGCATAATGGTGATGATGGAGGGCAGTTTGTACTGTAGTCAAATCCCTCTATGCACCATGTATAAACATACCCGTACACATACGTACGTATACTGTATATTGCTCTTTTATATTCACTCACTTATGCTGGGAGCATGCAGCTAGGTAGCCATATTCCAATAACTTGCAGGAGACAGAGTGATTCCTGATACCAAAGATTGGTCCAAACAGGTTTGGTAGGTTTGTCTGGATAACCATTCCAGGTGGTATACCCTGCTCTATAAGTGAGGATGCATACTCCAAAAGCTTGGAAAAAAATACTCTTGGTGAGTTTGTCAAGTAACCTAAGAAGAAATACAACACAGTATGCTTTGGGGTAGATTAAATCATCCACCGAAATCATCACCTCAAAGAGCATGCACCTCAAATAAACACAGCAGCTTTCTAAAGTACTGTGTTTTCTTTCAACCTAGTTCACCCTCGGTGCGCATGCGCAGCGAGGGTTACGGTACTTGGTTGTGTGTGTCTGTGTGTCTGTCTGTCTGTTAAGTCACATCTCACTTCTGGAGCGTCTGTTCGTCCTGAAAATATTGTCGCATACTCAGCGAGCAACGGAGGTCAAAAAATTTGTGGGGTTTTCTTTGAAACCACTCTGTTCAAGAGTTATGGTGTGAAACGCAAGCTAAAGAGCCAATATGCTAATTAGATCTGGCTTACCCGCGATCAGGTATTCCTCTTCAATGTATAGCGAAGCACCAGCAGTTACTACATGTGGGAGTACAAGCATGGGTACTGCTCTGGTCAAAGCTATAGCGCTTCCAGCAGTGTACAGAGCCAACATTGAGGTCAATTGCACGTGCCTTTCCAGCATTCGCGCACGTACGTTATAGAGGCAGGATTCGTGCAGGCGCGGACGCCGAGGATTCTGCACTTTAGTGCATTCATTAATCAGGTTGCTATTGTTGGTGATGGGTGTCCGATTCCACAGTAGCCATAGCCTTGGTTCCCAGGCCTTCCTGTTAAGTGTGGGTGTTTAAATTTTGTGGGGGAGAAAAATCATGGAAGGCCTACCAGTTCATCAAATAGTGTATATAATTATATGGATAGTGCTGACATGCCCATTTGTCCACTGGCCTCTCATATGAACAATGCAGCTGAAAGGTACGGGTCTGGACTTTAAATGCTTATTGTTAGATGAGCACTGCCTGACTGACTATTACTACTTACTTTGTACATCTACCTATGGTATGTACCTTCAGTGGAGTAAATCATGAGGGTAGTGATAGTGGAGGTAAAAAACTCCGTAGCCAGAGGCAGTGTCACATCTAGTGAACCTGATGCCAGCATTAGATGAGCCAGGCATAGAAGCTTACTCGCTACATCATCATTTAAGTCCTGCTTTTGAGTTGTACTCGAGACCATGCTGTCCCACTACAGAGAATATGACATAAGCCCATTGTACAGCATACAAGTAGTTCTGTGCACTGTTTGTTATATAACATATGCATGCACATGTGGATATATACTTACTCTTGTTAGTGCAGTCGTTAGAGCAACCAGTAGGTCATTAGGGGTTGGGTGAAAATCTTCAGTCATGCTCTCTACTTCAGTGATTTGTTCAGTGGATGCTAATCCAGGGTTCAATGATGGTATGAGCTTATTTAAGTCTGACTGTCTCCAATTCAGTAACTACATGCACAAATATATACGTACTTATACGATATACACACACAATCAGAAACTCACACTTCCATGCGGTATGTCATGCATCACATACCATGACTTTAACCATGCATGAGATGCTTGGAAAGGCAAGGCAACACAACACAACTCGCCCAAGGCAGTTAATTATTTTCAAAAATAAAATTAGCTGCCTCGGGTGGGACTCGAACCCATGACTGTCCGCTTTCTAGGTGATGCTCTTACCAACTGAGCTACCATGGCAGCTCAGCTGGCTGGGCTCGAATCACATACAATACAAAGCAACCAAGGCACCTCCAACCAAAGCATCACAAACCAAATGAACAGGTGAATTCAAACTTAGTATAAAGGAGAAGGCAGTATAATTAAACCAGCAAAGACGCCAAACGCCATACCAAGAATATACATGTACACATGACTTTAATCATCCATGAGATGTTTAGAAAGAAAGGCAAGGCAACACAACACAAATGATAGACAAAGCAACACAATATAATTTGCCCAAGACAGTTATTTTCAAGAAAAAATTAGCCGCCTCAGGTGGCATGTACCATTAGTTCTATGTTCTTAGCTAATGTACATACTACAGGGAATTGTTAGGTATATAGTACACTGAGTGTCATATGCATGTAATCACCAGAGTGATGTTGATCAGGTGGCTAAGACAAGATGTTATATCACAGGAGATCATCTTCAGAGTTTGTGCAAGCTGTGACAAGCTTCAGCGAAACATATACACACATGAAACAGCATAATTTATATTCAAAAAAAATGTAATGTCAAAGGTATTTGCTGACCTTTCTCTGTTCGAAGGGAACAGCATGTTAAGACTTTGTTGCCGCATTAGAAAAAGCTGCAATATACAGTATGTAACAAACAAACATATTATTGGCGAGCGGGAGCGAGCCAACCTTGTCGTGTGAACGGGCCGATTTTTCTATATATTTGTATATATATATGTGACTCGCACTGTACATACCGTAATGTTATACGCGCTTCTAATTTTACGGACGCACTGCACGGTGAAGTGTCTCGTTGTCTGGCAGTAGTTCTAGTACAGCAACGCACTACTCGGCGGTACCTAAACAGAGAATACACCGCCATTGCTTACAACAGAACTCGCAGGAGGTGGTGTCTCGCTTCAGGCCGGGAGTGACATGCCTTTCTCGACTCTGTGCTCGAATACCGGAGCGCCATGCAGTACAAACATCACAGGGCAGGGAGCCTCCTATCCTCGTTCCCAGGCCTTTCGAAAGAGGACGACAGGCAAGAGCAGTGGAGACACCTGGTGCTTCGTCGCTGCTGCTGATTAATTAATTAACTCTAAGTTGAAGCAGACGAGCCTCCCTCACCTAGGGGGTGTTTCAGCTGCATGTCAGCTAATCAGTAATGAATGCTACATAATTTAACGTGTGCAGCTCAGTTGGGTCGCTCCCGCTCGCCAAAAATGCTAAAGCATTTCTACTAGTATATATATACTATGTTGCTATGGTAACGGCAGGTTTATATATTGCATATACACCTCATCAATATTCAACATAGCATATATCATATAAACCATGTCCAATCAGTGTATATTTTCAGATGTACACCTGCTATGTTCGGAAGTTTATTTGTGATATATCCCTCGGGCCGTTGTCACAAATAAATTCCTCACAGCAGGTGTATATCTGACATATACACCTCTTGGCCATGGTTTATACATTACATATATAGGCAGGTATTATTTGCAAATGCACTTCATCAAAATTCCATATAGTGGAACTATATATGTCCACTTGGTGTATATTCCACAAATTATATTCCTTGGGACATTGGCCCTTGGGAAATACCCAACAGGTGCTTATCAGACAAATACATAGGTATATACTTATGTATATACAAGAAATAATCAAACCACGAGACTCATAAGGCAACACAACACCACACAACTCACCCAAGACAGTCATTTTTCTAAGGAAAAATGAGCTGTCTCAGGTGGGACTCGAATCCACGACATTCTGCATTCCAGGCAGATGCTCTACCAACATGTACACTTCTGTCTGTGGTTTGTACTATGCATATTCAGATACAACGTATACATGCCCTAACGTAAGCAACATTGTCAATGATATAATATAGTATAGTGAAAACATGTACATGTATAATGATATCCTGATAAACAGGGTTGCCTCGCAATCAGATATATGATCCTCACTAATTATGTAATACTGTCATTAGATCCAAAAATTTCCACACTGGAGAAGTTCTTCTACATGCATGTGCACATATACATTCACCTGCATGCAGAATAACTTGGAAATGTTGTAATGGGGACAGTACTCCACAGTTAGTGAGGTGTCATACATCCAGGTTGAGGGGCATGAGGTAACCCTGTTGACCAAGGTATCATATTTTCAGGGTGTTCTGACTAAAGTGAGGAAATCCATTGCTGCACCTGAAGAGACAGTGTATCGGAATCCAGGACGGCACTTTGTATAATTGGAACCAGAATATGATCAATGACATTGTCCCCCTTCCTAAACTGAATCGCAGCATCTCTTGAAGAGGAGATAACTGATTGTATTTCAACTATTAATGACATCACTTCTGCCCTAATAAAGAAGATTATAAACATACATACGTACATACAAAAATCGTCCCATTGTCACGACCATAATACATAGGTAGGCTGGCTCCACTTGCCGATCAAAATGGTGACACTTCTACATGCACCCATGTCCTTACTTTGGGTATAAATGTTCACAGGCATTTTCATATCTATACACTTATATGTATGTGTACTTTATTTATGGAACATAACACGGTTTGCTTCAGTTGCTTACAAAAGCTGCTGTCCAAGAGCACATTCTTTCTCTTTTACAAGCCACTCAAATAGGTTGACAATCTTCATTTCATGAATTCCCCAAGAATAGAGAGCTGGTTCAATTCTGAAATTTTGTGAAAGTTGGCAGAGCAGTGAGTAGTACATACAGTGTATAATGTTCGTATGTATGGTCTGACTTAGTGTGCTGACACACACTTGCCCACCAAACCACAGATACACATGTACACATACATTGCAGCCTAGTCCCTAGTCATTCCAGAGTAGGAGGAAAACGTTTTCCTCCCACTCTCAAACGACTAGGAACTAGGCTAATGTACAATGTACCTACATGTACACATACATGTATGTACATGTATGTGCACTTACTCGGGAAAATTCTGAAATGATTTCCAAAATCCAACTAAAGTAGAAACACACCGCTGAGGAATAATATAATTGGTTTTATACAGCAGCACCAAAAATGTAGCAACAATAATGATATACCTATACATAATAAATATGGTTATACGTGATGCACTGGCTAGCATACACTCAGAATACCGTTCCATGCCAGACAAAGACTGGTGCAAAGGACTGCTGACTTGAAAGATCTGGAATACCTGTACATCAGCAGCACTGTGTGGCCCCAATCCATGAGCTGGAAAGCTCCACATACATACAATGCAGATCGAGCACTATATGGACTCATCATTCACCAGCTGGTCGAACCCATGTACATGTAGCTCGTGTACTCTAGCTGTGCTGCATGGCCCCAGCTGGAAGCTTCTTTGAAGCCATATATATATTTGTAGCTGAAGTTGAATGATTTACCAGCTTTAAAGCGTTTTCTGAGCCTCACATGTATATACGTATATAGTATTACCACATCACTACAACTTCATTACATGTACCTCACCTACTGTATGTATGTACAAACATGTTAAATACGTAGGTACATACGTACATAGGTACATACAAGGCGGAGCTCATCACTGGCAATGAAGGGGCACTTAAATGCAATACATGTAAGTACCATCTGTCTAATATTTTGCCTTGTACTTGTATTATACGTTTGGATGGACGAGCAACTGGATACTAAGTTGTAGCCAGGCCCATTGTGGGGTATATCATTCGCCATTCAGAGATTCAGAAAGAGCAACGTGTACACAGTCATACTTTGTTTGCTGATATAGCAAAATTACTGGATGTTTTCCTAGATTTACTGGACACTTTCCTAGAAATTAATGAGATTATTGCACGTGCACAAACAGTTGATACCAGGCCGTCTCTTCCACCCCTGCAATGGCCTGGGTATGAGGCCAGATATTGAGTATATATTGAGATTGTAATAGCACATAATTCATGGACACAGAGCACTAAGTTATAGTGATTTGTAAACAATGAAAAGATTGAGTCCGAAAGTAGCAGTTATGAGCACATAAATAAATGAGAATGATATGGTGTGACTATTTGTTGCGTAACCTAACTGCATTTGAATGTAACCAAACACAAAGTACGTACATATTCGTCAGGTACGTATGATTCATACGATGATGTGCCTATTTAAATTTTTACAATGGCTTTTTTACACATTTCCGAAAGAGCATTCTTATCTTGTGCACATTTGTACACACTTTGTTGCATATTTCCTAGCATGATATCCTATTTCCCTCATCTTAGGATAGCAGCAGTGCTCTGCTTTACTGGCTTACTTCTCCCTTTTTGTGAGGGAGTATTTCATCAATCCACTTCTGTGGTGAGAATTCACAATGATATGTGGGTACGTTCCTTGTATTGAGATTGAAGTAGCCTCAATCCCAGGCTGCTGCACGGCGAACTGCACGTCTTAATGAGCATGCGCACCATTCCCCCAAAATCTGGGGAATCCGGTTACATCATTATCAGTAAACTTATCTACGTACCTGCTCGCAAAGAATCACTGGCAATCGAGTTCTTGGGAGCCACTGTTTGGAGCGAAGCCTACAGCTAGGCATTAGCACAGTAGCCATACTACCGCAATACCCTGGAACTCGCATATACACAAATCCATGAAACGTAGACATCGTATATTTACTCTTCGTTTTTTATCCGTACACTAATGATGCTGTTATACGGCAAGATATTCGGATTTTGTAGCGCATGCACACAACAACTATCCTGCTTCACTACACTGTAGCCACTTTAGAAACTGTAAATATAACAATCTATCGTAGGGATAGAGTGGCCCCTTTTATTGTGTCTGGATTGTGGAAGGTGTCTCCCAAAACGGGGAAGTTGATACAGGTGGAGCCCTCTCACAAATTAGCAAAACCATATATGACACCACCTGGTCTGCAGACAGGGCACCCAAAATGACACCGTCAGCAGCCAGCCTGTACACCTTCCTGTCACATTTTTTGGACTTGTTGGAGCACCACCTCATATATACACTTCATTGTTCGCTCACTCGTCATTGTTTGCCTGCACTCCATGCTCCTGGTGGTCCTACTGACTAGAATAGCCCCACCCCCTTAGTCCAATGTCCATCGCTTTTTGTCTGCTGCTACCATTTCGAAAAAAACTAGCTCTTCCCTTTGTTCCACACACTTGGACACCATCTGGTCTACTTTCCTTTCCACTGTCTTCAAGCTGTGGTCGCTTACCATCTCCAGTTGGACTCGTCTGTAATGTTTGCAGTCAATTGTCTCAGCTCACTTGTTCACCGTCATACTTGTCTGGTCCACGGCCTCGTTCCTATCCTGTTCACCCATATGTCTGTCATTTCATTTACTAGCACTCACTGACTCCAGAAAATATGTCCAAGATATGTTGACAGAGTTTAGGAGCATGACTGATATAGACCTCAAGAGGGTGACCAGTGTTTCATACGGGGGGGGGGAGGGGGGGAAAAGAGAACATTCCCCCCCCCCCACACCTAGATTTTTGGACTTAATTATATGCATAGTAATAATATAATAGGGATTGTACATGTGTACATAACCACTAAGATGCTTTCTCCCCCAAACTTAAATCCTGTATGAACTGCTACTGACTGACTGCTTTGTAGTCACGATTGTAGTAGAGCTACATGTACAATGTAGCTATCGGGGTACAGCTCTACGATAAATTCACATATGTGTGAAACTGTAGTCGTACCAGTTGTAGATAGAGCATTGCTACACTGTAGCTGATTTGTAGGACTTTTCTGAACAAGTCACTCTGCACGTCAGATGCTATTTTGTCATTGTGAATCTGAGATTTCATGTGACCTATATGTAATATGCTTACACATATTTGAAAGTCAGGGTCACATGGTGCCAACACACCCGAAATATTATGAAGAAGACTATATCTAAGCACAAATTGGAAGCTAAATACTGTACAGCGTAAGTTAAAAATAGGGGGGGCAAAGAAGGCTCCGTCTCACATATAAATGTGTTTGGCCTAGTTTTCTACTCTGACAGCTAGTTTGCAGGTAATCAGTAGGGTCATACCCTCTTGATGGACTAAGGTGCCAAGTTTCTGTAAGGTTTCTGTAAGGTAAGTAGTTGGTATATATAGGCTCCCTGTGTTCAGTACCTCGGCCTTTTTCTAGCTCGCAATACTGCGCAAGAAAGCTATCTCTCTCAACTCCGAGACTACTTTTGTGATGATGTCAACTCCTCTGCAGAACTCTGAAGACGGCATTGCCACACTTCTGGAAGTGGCTGGCGAAGTCCACTCCAACCTAACCTCGCCCACAGCTGGCCAAGCTAGCATCGCAAAGGAACTACGACGAATGTCCGACACATTCACAGCTCACCTAAGCAATATATCACTCAAGGTGAATGCCCTCGCCGAGCGAGTGGACGTACTGGAAACATGGCCAAACCCATCCCAAACCCTCAGCCCTACGTCGCCGACAGTTCCGAGAACCAAGCCTCTGAACCTCAACCCCGTGGACCGATAGAGACCCACTTACAAAGATTCGTTCCAGATCCAAACAAGGTCTTGTCATTGCCGACGATGGTGACGACCAGCCTGAGGACAGAGATGCAGACCAGGGCTGTGCTTTATTTCAAGTATCCTCAATGACAGAGTCACTTCTGAAAGACGCCTTTATCAGGACGGTTGCAAACAGAACCAGGCGCCGTTGGCGTGAACATTATGGGATGACTGCCAGTGGATTCACGAAGTGTCTGAAACTATAGATACAACACTGAAAAGCAAGCTGCCCAAGACTTGCAAAGATGCGGACTGCTCCCTGGCCAAGACCCAGGCACTGCTCCTGGATGCAGTCGGTCCCCTTGCCCACCTGCTAGAGCAGAACTGTCCAAGGACTTTACAGAAGTCATGGCACAGTCACTGAGGTTCCCAGGGAATGCCTCAGCTACCACATCTGACGAGAGGCGCCGCCGAGCTGGCTCTCATTTTAACGAGGACTTGAAATGCCTCATAGAGGAAGAGGATCAGTTCTGAGATGCTGCTCCACTACTGTTCAGGAACGGGTTCCTGAGTTCGGCCAAGGACCATGTGGAGTCCGTAAAAGCCCTGGGGACAAAATGACTAGAAAGAAACGGAACACTGGGTACCAGTTTTTCGGTCAGGCCGCCCCTTCAACCAAGCTGCTTGGGGGGCCAGCAGCCACCGTGTTGGCAGCAACCCGTGAAAGAGGAAGATTCCGCCCCTACCTGGGGAAGGACCACAGATCAAACAACAGAAGGAACCCGCAGCAGCAACAGAACTAAATATAGCAGAGACTATACCAATAGATGTTATGTAGTGTATTGAACATTGAACTAGACTAACTGAATAGTATTAGGTGTAGGAGTAATACCTGTAGATGTATGTAATCATACCCATGATCTGTCTTTTTGTATCACTAGGTATTTAGGTTCTACCTGTATTCATTGTAGTCAGTTAGCTATATTGTCAGTTATTCTTTGTAATCATGTTATTCAGCTGCTCAATAGTTGCACACAGCTAGACCTAGAGATTGGTAGTATCTAAATTACAGATCACTACATTTGGCGACGATGATGGGATTAAAACTCAACAAGAGAGATGGCAACTCTCCATGGACATCTCCCTGAATATGATGGTAATTCAGATGTCTACACAGAACAGTTGAAACATTATTTTAAAACAAATGATATTGCATCTGAGGCCAAACAGCGCTCTCTACTGTTAAGTGTGTGTGGTGCATCAACTGATCAAAACTCTCCTCCCCAGAACCAAATTAGAGGAGACCACTTTCACACAAATTGTTGAACTGGTTAAACAACACCATAACCCTCAACCGTCAGAGATAGTGCAACATTTTCACTTCAATTTGTGTGTCCGCCAACAAGGCGAATCTGTAGCTTCCTTTGTTGCACGGCTCCGTCACCTCTCAGAGCATTGCAATTATGGCAACTCGCTCGAGAGCATGTTACGGGATGGCTTAGTATGTGGGATCGGAGACGAGCTATTGCAGCGTTGACTCCTCTGCAAGAAAGACCTGACATTCACCAAGATCCATGAGTCTGCACAACATTACTAAACAAGCCCCTACACCGAATGATGTAAGCCATTTGAAATTGTACCTTGGGCTACTGACCTACTATGGAAAGTTTCTGCCCAATCTCTCTACACGGCTAGCACCTCTTTATGAACTCCTACAGAAAAATCACAAGTGGTCCTGGGGAAAGAAACAAGAAGCTGCCATTCCAAGAGTCAAAACAACTTCTTACCTCCTCTTCTCTACTCACTCATGATCCAGTAAAAGAACTCCTCCCCTCATGTGATGCGGACTGGGAGCAGTACTTTCCCAACGAATGGAGGATGGATCTAAACGTCCAATTGCCTTCGCTTCTCACTCTTGGCTGCAGAGTGAAAGTATGCCCAGCTTGATAAGGAGACTCTGGCAATTGTGTTTGGTGTGAAATGATTCCATGCCTACCTATATGGAAGGACTTTCACTATGTATTCCGATCATCGAACACATTTTCAGTACAAACAAGGGCATACCAGCAATAAACGTATCCAGCATTGGGCCCCCACTCTGAGTGCCTATAGTTACAATATTGTGTTCAACCCTGGATCAAGGCATGAAAATGCTGATGCATTCAGCCGACTTCCAGTCCCTATCCCTGATGACTGTGCCCAGCCTCTTCTTCCTCCTGACCTTATCTTTCTTTTCCAGGCCATTGGAACATCTCCAGTCACAGCAAAACAAATTCGCTTACACCATGATCCATTGCTCTCCCAAGTCAGAAACTGCATCATCAAGGGTTGGCAGTTGCCTCAGACAGAGGAGATGCGGCCATACAAGACAACAACTAATGAATTGAGTGTCCAGAATGGCTGTTTGTTATGGGGAAACAGATCTTCCCCCACCTGGCCGAGCGAAGGTTATGACAGAGTTACATGAAGGACACCAGGGAATAGCCAGGATGAAAGGTCTGGCTCGCAGTTATGTATGGTGGCTCGGAATGGACTCAGACCTGGAAGAGTGGCATGGAGTTCGAGACTTTTCTATCACGCAACGGTATTCCTCACATTACTAGTGCCCCGTACCATCCAGCAACTAATGGGTTGGCAGAGCGAGCTGTACAGATCTTGAAGACAGTAATCAAGAAAGCTGACCCAACAATACCCATTGAGACGACCATATCGCGTTTTCTATTTTCGTATTGTTTAACCCCGCACTCAAGCACAGGAATTTCACTGGCAGAGTTGCTACTGGGCTGACGCCCCCATTCACACTTAGACCAGCTCCATCCCAACCTATCTAACTCCATACACCGAAGTCAGAAACGTCAAAAAGACATCTCATGATCACCGTGTAAAGTTTCGTTCACTTAAAGTAGGCGACAGTGTGCTAGTACGGAACTTCCCTAGTGGAGCAGTGTGGTTATCTGGTTCCATCACTGGGCTACGAGGCACCTTGATGTATGATGTTAAACTAGACGATGCCCGATATATCCGTAGGCATTTGGACCATCTCCGTGCATGTCCATCGCCAAACAATGATGATTTGCCACCTGAAGAGACGGACTTAAGTAAAGATGTTAATCCCCCATTTTCTCCATCAGAAGATAAATATGCTAACCCCGAACCGTCTACACCTGAATTACATCGCTCCTCCAGACCGCATCGCCCACCTAATCGTTACGGGCTCTGAACTATGCTTGAACTAAGAGGTGAGATATGTAGTGTATTGAACATTGAACTAGTCACTGCATACATAGAGTCTCTGGGAGATAACAATTCTCTCTCACTGGTCACTCTCACACACAAAACAGTCATGATTCTAGCACTGACGAGACCATCCAGGTCAGCTGACCTCTCACAGCTTGACCTTAGATTCAGGCAGTATCTCCCTGAGGGAGTGACTTTCCAGCCTACCAAATTAGCAAACAATCATGCCAGTCAAAACCAATAGCGGAGATTTTCTTTCCAGCTTTCACTCAGAATAAGCTACTATCCCCAGTGAGTACACTCCTAGCTTATTAAGGGAGAACTCAACAGTTCAGGAAGGAGACAGACTCGAAGCCCCTCTTCCTTACTACCATCAAACCTCACTCCTCAGCTTCAAGTTCCATGATAGCTCATTGGCTAAAGACCTTGCTGGCATAGACACTGTCATATTCAAGGCACACTCAGTGGGAGAAGGTGCTGCTACAGCAGCCTCCGGAGCAGGGGTCACCACAGGTGCAGGGCAGCAGATTGGAGCACACCATCTGTGTTCCAGAGGTTCTAATATAAACCATCCAGAGAAACTCAATTCAGCACGGCCGTACTGGGTCCCAAGAAATAAGTAATTACTACAGACCACATAGTGGTTGCCAGCTATTCTGGATTATATGAAGAAGGTGAAGTCAAGCATATCAATGTCCCACCCAGCCCTGCCCTTGGGAACCGAGTTCCACATTTCTCCTTTTCCCACATTTCTCATCTCAGAGAGACCACTAACAAATTTTTAATGTGCATATGCCAGACCTATGTATGTGCTCGTTACAAAAAGGCCAAGGTACTGAACACAGGGAGCCTATATATACCAAATGCTTACATAGACAGTTGTGGTATGTGGAAGCAATCAAAACCAGTCAAAATCAACGTGGACTAGATGAGAAACCTTACAGAAACTTGGCACCTTAGGCCATCAAGAGGGTATGACCCTACACACTAGCTGTCAGAGTTGGAAAACTACGCCAAACACATTGATATGCTCGACTTCACCTTCTCCAGAATAGCTGGCAACCACTTTGTGATCTGAGCCATTCTGTAATTATCTACTGCCTACATGTATATACTTCACTTCTATATTGTGGGTGGGTGGATCATTCTTGTCTTGTCTCTGCATACTTCTTCTTAAGCAATGTCTACATTCCCTCTTCAAACTCTACACATACCCTGGCAGATACAATTCACACATGTGGAATGCTCACCTGCAGAACAAGTGGTGTCATGTTGCCCTTGCATGTTTCAATGAGCACTGCTAACAGTTTACTCCAGTAACGAGGTCTGACATACATCTGGCACTCAAGGCACTCCATAACAAGAACCATAGTACCATGCTACATGAGAAAGAGAAATGACCCAGACCTGAGCATTTTAGACACATACATAACCTGATCTACAAGTGTTTATATACAGACTTTCAAACAATCAGTGGCGGATTTAGCCATGGTTCCATGGGTTCCATGGAACCCCCCTTTTTGGCGTACAGAATGAAGTTGTATATCCAAGCAGATCCACTTACTCACTCATTGTAGCAAACTACTCTAGCAAACTTTATATATAGCGCGCGCGAGTCACAGCGCCACGCAAAACGATCTTAAAGTACATGCAGAAGTCAGTGAAAACGTGCTCGTTCCCTGACCCTTCACGCCCGTGCGCCTAGTCGCAAGTGAAGTGAAGTTAAGACGAAAGTAGGCGGTCAAAATAGGCGTGACCTCACAAAATGAAGGTGTGGCCTAACAAAATTTTCGGCGCATGTGAAGTTGGAACCCCCCTTTCCAAATTCCTAGATCCACCACTGTTAATGACATGCTATCCTCTGTCTTCTTGAGTTTGAAGTGCATATACCTCAAAATTGGCAGCTTCATTATCCTGTGCACAATGTTCATTAAGATGTTGAAGGATGTCGGGATGGTAGTACCAAAAATCAGAGAAACACGTGCAGTGTATATCCAGTGAGGCAAAGGAAGATACAATGTATATAACAACAATATGTGCAACCTCATGACATCCTTCATTTTGGGGGTTAATATGCATGTTATTATTGTTACATGTCTTGTCTTGCTGCATATATACTGCACTTATTTCTCTGATGTTTGGTACTACTATCCCTACATCCTTCAATATTTTAACGAACTTTACCACATATTTGCTATAAACAGGAAGTATGCACTACGCCATTACAGCGTCAACTCACATCTCTGGAGGCTGGCTGTCTTGTACTAAGTGTTTGGCAGCCCAGAAGTACCATCTCCAGTGGGTTAACACGAAACCAATCCCTAGCACCGTGAGCATTGCCATGACTACATTATCATAGAATGTATAAAGGGTTACTCTTTCTCTACTATACCTTTCTGTAGTATTCTTGCTGTACGGCTTGTGCCGCAGTTTCTCTAAGGACCACATAAAATCTGACCATTTCAGTGGCACCTCAGGCAATCTTCGCTCTTTTCCTGCACCCTCCTCTGTCGCCATCGTCTAGTGTGTATGACCTTTGACCCACCGGAATTAGGGGCACGCCCCGATGTACAGTGCCCGCGCTTGCTGAAGATCCTAACTATGGCTGGGCACGAGACTAAGTCAGAGGTAGAGGAGGTGCGACACTAAAATATGTAATGAATCGCACTAAAGAAACTTTACAAGGAAGTATGTACCGTAAGGCATGCAGTAAGACATGGAATGATGGTATATAACAATACTAGTGCTACCATACACACGGAAACAATGATATAGAAAACTGTGAAAGTAAGTTAACGGAGAGTATTAATAAAACATTCAATATGCAACAGAGGGAACACGACCACTGCTAGTGATTTGTCACGCGATAATTGGTCCGGGGTAAAAAGTGGACCCCCCCGGTCCAATTTTTGCCTGCGAAATATGGACCGCCTTGGCGAAAAGTGGTCCGTGCATACAAAAGCCTGCAGCGGTAGGCGAATAGCCACTGTCTATGCCAGTGTGATCACCGACAAGGGCAGTAGGCCAGAATTAACACAACAAGGGCGGTAATTCCCAAACAACACAAGTAGAACGCTGCCAGGAGTTTATCTGCGTCCTTCGCTGTAGTACAACTATGAATATAGCGCATTTATCGTGAAAAGGCAATCTGTGCGTGGAGCCAAGCCAGCTTTACTATTGTGCTGACTTTTGTTTCAGAAAATTCGACTCGAACCGGTCCACTTTTTGGCTGAGCGAAAACTGGACCGGGTCCACTTTTGGCTGGGGGGCCTGGGGGGCCGCACCCCTCAGCCTAGTAGGGGGGTTTTGGGGGTACCCCCCATCTAGGTACTTTTGCCTCTCGCTGCCTTGGCTTGTGACGGGGCCATTACGGGCTGGTTAGGGCATGGCTAATTACGCATGCGCGATTGCGGATCCAGTTTATCCTCTTGTAGGGCTTTGCGGCCCACGATCGCGAGTTTCTGAATTTGCGTAGCTACTGGCAGTAGCTACATGTGAACCATAGTATATGTGCATTCGGTGACACTATGAGGGAACTGTTGGCGTTACCTGTGCGTCTTGGAGGTCCGGAGACCATTTTTTGAACTTTTTATTAGGTGTCTCTTGATGCAGTTGCGACGAAACGACGCTTGTAAAGTAACAGTTGTTTATGGTTGTCATGCTTGCTGTGATATAAACAAATTACATGCATTCATATGCACGCGTAGTCGTGTTCTATAATACGAGGTTTATTTATTGCGATTTATTGTACGCGCGCGCGATGACGCGCTGCGAATTTCTACTGCAGTTAGCCTGCTGCGACGGTGAGTCGCAAATACATACGACAAGTACCTTTCTCGGATATGCTGTAGGTCCTACTTCTGTTGAATAGCCAGAGGATGGCTTTATACGTGTGTATAGTCACGTTGTGATGGATATTGAAGGCAGTGTGACTGGCGAAGTGTCTCACAGGCACTTGAGACCTCGGTTATAATTTGGTCTTCACTTGCATCTTGGCATTTCACCCATCCATTTGGAAGAGACTGGCTAGAGATTTGATTACTCAGGTGCTGCAGGTCGTGAACTGGAGCTGACAAGTATGCAGAGATAGGAAGATGCAAGTTTAGAGGCTATGGTGTTGGCAGTTCGTGAGGAATAGAAACACGGAAGACCTTCACTGTTTGGAGAGAGATGGATATCTTCAATGAAGGTTCTATTTCTTTCATAGTTTTTCCTCTGATCAAATCGGACTTTTCGTGGCATTTCTGCAAATATTGCTTATTTGGTACGAAATTTTAGCAACCTTCAATTAACAAAGCTTCAGTTAAAAGTATTATTCCAGTAAAGAAACCTTTCTTTTCCTTAATAAGTAATGTAGAGTAGTCACTAATATAATACTGGTGTGAATAGCACTAAAGTGCAAACCCTCGGCGCTATTGCTTTTTTGCAACCACTTACACCACTGTGCATTTGTCTTTCTTAACTTACTTGTTTCCATAATCTCACAGTGGATTGAACTCGAACTCGTAAAATCACCACGTTGAATGTGCATGCTCCAAACCCGAGTGTGCGCGCGCACCGCTACTTGATGGGTTGGGTCACGAACCGTCCTTCCGGTTTCTCTCGAACGCCGTAGTATTTAGTAAAATCCCGTTTGAAGGAACGCTGGATTCGCTGGTTTTCCATGGTGTGTAACTTCTGATGCCTACACGGTGCCTGAATTGCGCAAGAAGTAGTCGAGGTAAGCCAGTGCAGACATATTGGCCTTAGTAACATATTGCTTGTTTTCACGCCATAACTTTTGAACGCAGTAGTTTCAGGGAAAACCCCATTTTACATTTAAAGCCCTACTTGCACTGATGCTTTTAGTATCGCTCCGATACCGCTTTGTTGTCTCTAGTGTGAGAATAGTGACAGACACACACACAAACACACATACACACACACACACACACACACACACACACACACACACACACACACACACACACACACACACACACACACACACACACACACACACACACACACACACACACACACAAACCAAGTACCGTTGTCGGAGTGAATACTGTCCCCCCGTGAATACTGTCCCCCCTCAGTGAATAATGTCCCCCATCGTAGAAAGCTCTGAAAGCCTTCCAACATATCAAACGTGGTAATTTTATGGTGGGGGAACAGTATTCACTAGCGAATACTGTCCTCCCAGAAGTACTCAATATCGCGCCAGCACTCACACGACGTTAGCAAGCGAATCGCAACAGCACATTATTTTATTCTCTCTCTCGATGTGTATAACAACACAAAACACATAAAACGTCTAAAATCAAAGGCAAGGCTAAGGCACTTGGAAATCCATGCGCTACCTGGTACCCAGGCCGCCTGGGGGAGGAGGCGAGGCCACGTAGCTGACCGAGGTATGTAAACGCTTATCACTAGCCCTAAAAAAGCAGAGCTATGATCAGTTTAGAGCTAGTGGTTAGAGTTTACATACCTCTCAGTGTGAGCCGCTACAGCCTCGTCCCCTCCCCCACGCGGCCTTGTACGAGGCTATCGATCAGCCAGCTGCATTTAGGGGGGACATTATTCACCGGTGAATAATGTCCCCCCTATCAGAAATGTTGTAGGAGATGAACTACAGTTGTTTTAAGAAGAAATCTTGTGCGGGACATTATTTACCAAGGGGGACAATATTCACTAGTGAATATTGTCCTAGGGGGACATTATTCACTAGTGAATAATGTCCGGGGGGACAGTATTCACTAGTGAATAATGTCCGGGGGGACAACTTTTGGGGGGGACAATATTCACTATTACACCGTAACCCTCGCTGCGCATGTGCGCCGAGGGTTTAATAAGTACACAAAATCACTATATATATTCATTAGCAGGCGATACTAGCGCAACCTACCCGTCACGGCTATTAAAACCACAGTGCATTAGCCCTGTATCAATACCCTTATCTCAACAGAGTATTGGCAAGGTATTCATTTAGTTAGTTATAGGAACACAAAAGAAAAACAACTATCACAAATCTACCATACCGCACGGCACACCGATAACCAGTAGTTCTTTTGCCAAAGTATAAAAATATGTATGTGAAATAACCATTTTGTAGGCAGAAACCTTATAAATTTACCTACTAACGAGAAATCCTTACTGGGCAAAAATGATAACAACTCGGTTGGCCGCGCATGCGTCAATAACGTTACGTAGTACGCGTGACGTCATCAGTTTCTAATCCTACGTGTCTCTAATATATGAAGGCTTGGTTGCTGCAGCTGGAAATAGGTAAACAGGGATTCTGTGTATCTCTCTGTGTATGTTTTGTAGGCAGGGATTGTGTGTGTGTGTGTGTCTCTCTATCTCTATGACAGGCGACCTGCCGTTTGTGCGGTGTTGTAGGCAGGGAGTGTTTTCCTGCATGTTGCCTTCTTTGTGATAATATAGGCAGTGTGAATATGTTCTCTACGTGTTTACACTGAGTTGATGGTGAATATATACCACTTTTGTAGATGGATCTAATATTGAAGAGCAGTTTAAGAGTGAAGACGTAATATTATAGTTAGATAGCAGTCATTGTTTTACTAGAGTTACACCATGGGCGATTCTAGAGATATTTTTGAGTAGTTTCTAGTTATGCATGTGCTATGCATGTGCAAACCTAGGGAGGTCTGGGATTTTTAGACGCTCTGAGACCACTTCTAGTGCATTTTCAGGCATGATGAACAGCATATGGGAAAAACGATATTATACATATTCACAGAACAATATACAACACATTCTGACTTGTAAAAGCATTATGAATCCAAAATGTTACATAACTTCATACGACGTGGCTCATCAGATCTGCTATAATAATAGCTACGTAGACTAATACACGTGTCGCTCCACGTTGCTTGTATGCTCCGCCAACTTAGTTGTGTGATCGATCGTGTAGTGTCTTGCATGCTAGTGATACGAGGCAACCGTTAGTCAAGTCTATAGATTTATCTACTACGCGAATTTCGGGAACGCTTGAGACGCCTATCTAGAAGCCCTAGCCCTAGCCCCAGCCCGATTCTGACTAGTTTCTGGAAACCTTAGAAACCCCAATAGACACGCCATTGTACACCTACAAGTTGTACCAGTAAATTTTGAGTAGTTGCAATGCAGAGTTGATTTACTACTGGTGCACTCAGTTGTGATAAAACTACACAGTTACACCATCAGTAAATTCTGTGATTACATATTTGTATATCTTGAGGAAATCAAGCTCTTCCAAGCACTGTATAGGCATAGACAAACATGAAATTAAAAGTCATGGCATTTTAAGACGCTGGCCATGGAAGCACAACAGTGGCAAGTAGCCGAAAGCACTTTCAAAGTGCTGCAGACATTGACCTCGAATTGGTATGTGATTCTTTTTACTGCTGGTTCCCTCCGGGTCTGAGTCACCTCTACAGTGTGCTGCCTCCTTACCTGCAAGCTGCACAAAACAAATAATCATACCTCTTTGTAGCATGCATGCATATCGGTATGTATATAAAGTCAAGTTACCACCATAAATAGTCCCATTGGACAGGTCTGCTAAGGTTTTAGGGCACATAGTGAACTCCAAAATCTGTTAACAAGAACTTACGATAACTGGAGGTTTTCTTGTGACATGCGCAAGAAGAAAGTTTATTGCAATGTCTTCACAGTTTATTTGTTCACTGACCATGTTCCTGACACTCTCAGGCATCCAATACGAATACAGGTACATATAATACTGCAGGAGAAAAGACATTCAACTGCTTCTAAGCAGGTAGAGATTATAAAGGGCTTAGCCTAGTGCATGTGTGAAGGAGGAGATATAATCAGACAAGATGCTATGCCAGATTTGCACATTAACTCTATTGATATGACAAAGTCCTCATGAAAGTTACTACCAATATCAGACTGTACATTTATCCTGAACTGCGTAAATGTGTCCTTGAAAATAGCAAGTAATGAAAGTATGACATTTTATAGTCCCACAAACACAGCTCTACATGCATGACAAAATTTATATGCACCTTGTGGTGGAATAACAAGGGAGTGACTACCATGGAGTAGGGACAGGGAGATAAACTTTTATCATAGCCATAGGAATATGTCCAGCCATTAGACTTCACATTTAGCTTGTAGGTTCGACCAATCCATCCAACCAGAGAGTCTCGATTCTTCTGCCAAGTCCTACAAAAATTATAAACGGTATCCATGTTAAAGGATGTGTATAGGTCCAAAAATCATACAGACAAGATGCAGTATTAAGGGTGTAGACAAGGAGGGGGGCGGGCAAGGGGGGCATCACACACACACACACACACACACACACACACACACACACACACACACACACACACACACACACACACACACACACACACACACACACACACACACACACACACACACACACACACACACACACACACACACACACACACACACACACACACACACACACACACACACACACACACACACACACACACACACAAACCCTCTGTGATTGCATTTCAATTTTGCCAAAACTCATGTGCAGTGCCTTCAAGTATACGGTTTTCTCCGTATCTTTATGGATTGCTACTTGCCAGTACGGGAGTACTGATAAGATTTGTGTAGTTTGGCTCTCTCTTGAGTGTTCGACTCACCAGGGTCACAGGTCACGGAGGTGCACGACTAAAAAATGGACACGAGTCGCAGTGTAACCACTTTTCTGACTCTATACTGTGTCTGTTGGTGATGATCTGTCTGACACTGATGACTTGGCATTGATGTTGGTTAATAGTGTTTCCATCACTTAGGCTATTCGATCACTTTACATATATAATAATTCAGGGGCGCCGGAGCAGGTACCGCAGGTCCCGCGACTGCGGGACCAATGTTGACGCTGCTTATTATATATTCATAGCTCTGAAACTGACGCGCATGTGTACTGGTGGCATTAGTTTTATGAATATCATTCTGTGGTTCAGTACAGTGAATATAATATGCACAACTTTTGCGTATTGGCGCATGCGCAAAACGGTGTGCATGTACATACCTATCACACCCTCACATGTCATTGCTACTATAGCTGATAAATGCATTCTTCTGTTAAGAAAGCAATGATATACTGGGCGTTCTCAATGCGTATACGCACTTGGTCCCCAAATACATGCACACGTTTTGCGCATGCGCCAGTACGCAAAATTGTACGTTCAAACGCAAATGAAATTGACTACTTACATGTACACGTGCCGAGCTATGCTTGCGGGCTTGCGCATGCGCAGAAGACTCCTAGCACTCGTACATTTCGCGGGACCAATGCTTTAGAGCTTCCGGCGCCCCTGAATTCATGCACCACATACAACTGCTTATATTTTCTAGCTTGAGTACACAACAAAACTGGTCAGCATACCTGAATCCAAATTCAAGATCTTCCTTTGTTGCGCAGGTATCATCATCAATCTGAACAACGGCTTCTGTTTTTATGTTATTAAATGGCAGATATCGATTATTCATACTGTTTCCATGTCCAGCCACCACCTGTAGTTACATATTAACATATACATGTTTGACTTTGTATAGGCCAGAGTGGATATAGATTCTCCTCACACATACCTTTAAATGTCAATCTCCAACACTATACAAATGCCTGGATTATCAGGGTAACACACAAAAGAATACAAATACCAGTAACCATGCAATCCAGCAATATAGTTACTTGATTGTTTTTGTTCACATTCTTTTGGTTACCTCACTATGACAAATTCAATGTAAGGTACTACAAGGTATAGTTAGCATGTAGATCTATAGTGGCCATGTTGTCTAATATACATCACACCACATGGCTATACACCTCTGTTCATATTGCACATATCTTTATAGCCACTATTAGCTACAATACTTTGGGGATAGAGAACTAAAGAAGTGACATATACATACTGTTGGCTGAAAAGCATCTACATACCAAGCTAAAGAGAGTGTATAGTATGAACTCGTTTCCAGCTATGTGAATGAAATTTTAATACTTTGTGAACTAATTATATACCTCAATGGGAACTCCAATGGTTGGCCACACATAATCACTCGGTTTTTTGTAGGTGTTTTCATTATTCCACACTACCACGACTTTATCAAGATTTAGACAATTCTTCAGAGTCCCAATAAGACGCAGCAGTTTCCTTTCCCTATGGTGAGTGATAATCACAATTGTGAATTTCTCATTTGGGTCTGAGACACTGGAAAAAGGTGAAACTGTGGCAAACAATGGTCCTGAGGGAGACCTCCATACACTCTTTGAACTTGGATAACTAGTTGATTCATTCACACTGTCAGACCTCGTTGGCATAGTGTTAAGTAAAACCTCACCATTGTAGTCTGGGTACCACATTGGAGGATAGTTATAACTATTACGAATTACGGCTATTACTGTCTCCACTATTCTTAAAGCAGAAGAAAAATAGGTATTAAATAGAAAGAGTCCATGTTCTTGATATTTTCTAAAGTCATTCTGAGCATCCTGTAAGAGGTTTGTTAAATCACTGAGTTCTGTTGATGCAAAAACTACAGCCTTTCCATAGTCTATCAGATCACTGAATGGCAGGTTGGTACAGGTTCCAATAATAACTGGCACAGCCCCACACTGCAGAGCCTCCAATAGTCTAGTCAATGATGCCAATCCAACATCACCCTCATCATGACATGGAATTAGAGCAAACAGAGCTTTCTGGCACTTCTGTAGCCTATCAGCAGCAGTATTGCACAAGGACCACTCTGTGTCCAATGCACCAGATTCTATGTCACGGCTACATGTTGGTAAACAAATGCTCTTTGGAAACTGATTACAAGCTCCCACAATATGACCTTCTAATTTTCCATTAATTTTGTTCCCTTCAAAGTATAGCTTCATAGTTCGTGTTTCATAAAGCAAAGAATCTGTTGGAGGAATGACGTAATGATAGTTGGTAACAGTAAGCACAGGAGGAATTAGGATATGATGAAGACTGTTGGTTGGACTATAGCTTGCAGCAAGAAGAGCTGCCTTAAGCGTACCCTGTGAAAAAGGTCTGGATCGGCTTGTACTAGAGGAAAGTTCAATCACAACATGTCTATTACTGTAAGTCTTCCAGTGTGGCAGAGAGTTAATATAGTTGTTCACATCTTCTGATGTCAGAGCTTCAGCCCATGGACCTACCACCACAACAAAGACACAAGCTCTATCTGGATCATCAGTCCAAGAGTCTCCCAGCTGGAGATCTTTGACTAGAGAGTCAGCTACCTCTGAATTCAAAAGGTTAATGATGGAGGGAGGCAGGAGAAGAGCAGTGATGGTGTAAACATAGACGAGGAATGGTTTATTGGTAATGGTACACAAGTCATCAAAACGTAGCCTTTGAGTGACGTTCTTTACAACTTGGCCGTGTCTTTCTAAGCCATTCACTGTTTTCGCTACTAAGTCTCCATACTCTATCACATCAGTGTTCCCTACAATTTGACGACCTGTGTCTCCTGGGCCGCCTTTGATGTCGACTACTTTCAAAAGCACATCTTCACTTTGAGTGCGTTTGATGATTAGCAGACTCGCTGTCAAGAAAATAGATACCAAAGTCACTAAAAGTATGGTGCTTACTCTCTGTCGCATTTTCAGTGTCTTTAGTACAAGGTATGCTGTAAAGCGGTTACGCAGTGTTTGGGTATTACTACAAAGTATATATACATAGCATTACTATATTAAACAATGGTAATACAATGTATGCTGTAAGCGCAGGGGCGGATCCAGTAATCTGAGATGGGTGGTTCTTGAAATATTGCGCGCGCAAAGCGCGCCGAAAATTTTAGGTGACCACGCCCACTTCCTCCCAAACCACGCTCATTTTAATTATTGGTCTTCTTCAACCAGCAGTCTATGGAACGTTGGTCACTAGCTCTAGCTCTCTTCATCGTATAGTAATACGGTTACCCAAACCTCGAACACGTGTTGCGGTAAAACAGCTGCAGAATTAGATGGCGGAGCTGCCTCTATATAGGAACAGCTGTCAGCTCCGCCCCCTACGCGAGTTCGATCTCTTGCGATCGGGACGTGCGAGCGACCCCGCGCTAGCTAGCTCCACCCATATAGAAAAATGCTGAATATCACGATTGCACGGAAATTATACAGTAGCCAAACTGGACTGGCACGCAAGCGCTGAGTGTGGGAGTAACAAAGAACCAGTAAATCGAATGAATCAGCTAAAAGGGGGGTTCGTTCGAACCCAACGAACCTCCCCTAGATCCGCCCCTGAAGCGGTTACGCATTGTTTGAGTATTACTATATTAATACAATGTGTTATTACTATAGTAATATAATGTATTAATTGGCGAGCGAGAGCGAGCCAACCTAGTCAGGCGTGTGGACGGGCCGCTCGCTAAAATGCTAAGCACTAGTTTGGCGAGCGGGAGTGAGCCAACCTAGTCGTGTCAACGGACCGATTTTCTCTCTTTCTCTCTCTCTCTCTCTCTCTCTCTCTCTCTCTCTCTCTCTCTCTCTCTCTCTATATATATATATATATATATATATATATATATATATATATATATATATATATATATAGATATATAGATATAGATATAGATATAGATATATAGATAGATAGATAGATAGATAGATAGGATCGGCGTTAAATATTTTCGACCGCGTACTTCTAAATAACGCGCGCCTGGTTGGCAAGAGAGCGAAATTCAGCATGGCGGCAGGACGAAATACGACCAGCGTGTACTTACAATCACTCGATTGTCAGGGGAAACGGAGGTACCAAGAGAAACTGGAGATTGTAGGTCTTTCTCTCGATGATGACTATTTCGAGTCAGGGCATGTGAGAACAGTTTTGTGTATGGCTTATGGAACCGGAAAGACGAAAAACGTACTACTGAAAGCCAAAGTCAATCCGAGTCAACGGTTGCCTGACAACGCCCATGAAGCTTGGCTAGTTGCCAAGCTGGAAGGCGACATCTTCTGTGTGCATTGTACCTGTATGGCAGGTTGAGTTATTATCTTCAGTGATGTACAAGCTAGCTATGTATGTACTTTTTTACAGGCTTGGTGAAGGATGCTCTCATGTGGCTGCCATTATGTTCAAAGTTGAATGTGCTGTCAGGCTAGGTTACACTTCTACAACCTCTCAGCTGTGCAAGTGGAATAAAACATTCTGCAGTAAGGTTAGCATCAATTTAATAATCCTAATTAATTGTGTAATAATTTATTGAACTATCCAGATACAGCCATCTCTTGTAGTGAATATACAATTTAAAAGACCAAAACGACAGAGAGATGTATATGAAACTCCTAATACACCTGGGAAGATTATTCGAACTGGGCTTGACTCTACAAAAGTGGAGGAATCTTTCCTCAGAGAACTACAACACATTTCACCATCTTCAGTTGTGTATTCTTCTCTAATCCCTGTGACCAGGACCACACCTACCACTCCTGTCATTTGCAAACTTCCTCCTCCCTTGACGGCACTTAGGAGAGACGAGTACACAACTCTGTCACACAGTGATCTGAGTGCAGCATATGAAGCAGTTTTTAAGAGTCACGCATTGAGTTGGGAAGAATGTGTGTATCTCGAAGAGTCCACTCGTCTTCAGTCCCAATCTCGGTTGTGGTTTGAACACAGAGTTGGAAGAATAACTGCCTCAAAGTTTGCTGCTGTCTCGCGTGCCTCTCTGGAACCCCCACCATCATACCTCATGAAGCAGCTTATGGAGAGAGAACGATCACAGGGCCACGTCCAAGCTATACGATGGGGAATTGATAATGAAGATGTAGCACGTGTGGCATACCTTGAACTTGCAGATGAAAATCATGTAGGGCTGAAGTATTCTGCTGATGGACTTCACCTGAATCCCAGTTTCCCTCACCTTGGAGCATCACCGGATGGGCTAATAAGTTGTGATTGCTGTGGCTCTGGAATTATTGAAATCAAATGCCCCTACAAATACAGAGATGAAAGCCCACAGGATGTTCAGGATCCAAAGTTCTATCTGGAGTTCAATGATGAGGGAGAACTACACCTTTCAAAAAGCCATGAGTACTACTATCAGGTCCAAGGACAGCTGTCTGTGTGTGAAAAGGATTACGTGTGTTATATATATACCGTATACCGTAATGTCGTACGTGATTCTAATTTTGCGTGCGCAAAATTTACAAAATGTATCCTGTACATACCGTAATGTCCTATGTAGTCCTACGTGATTCTTATTTTGCGTGTGCAATGAGGCAGATGTATATTTGGCCAACTTGTGAGAAAGCGTATTCAAGGTTCAACATTCTGAATGAATATCAGAACCTTCAACAAGGCCTGAAGTGTGCACTATGATTTCAGTGCCCCTTTACTGGATGTCACGTCCTAGTTCAGTCAATACGCCAGCGTAAAAATTACAGCATTTTTAATTACATACGCGTTAGCTTCCGGGTATGAAAAATGGCCCTTGAAACGTGTCAGAGACGCTTCGTGTACTTGTCGCCACCGTTCTACGGTGTTGGAGTTTTTAGCCGTGAAAGCCGATTATTTGCATGCATAGATCGTTAGTCTTCACATCCTTATAATAATAATAATAATTATAATACGCAACACATACAGTGATGTACAAGCCAACACCTGGCTTAAAAATGTTGCTCTGCAAACATACATAATCACTATAAGTAACACAAATATCAGTGACAGGGGCAAGAACAGTGTGAAATTGTCATTTATTGAGAATGGAATTCCTTTGGATATACATGTTGTACAGGAGTTTAGAGACCTTCGTGTGAGTGTTTGCACAAGTCATAATTCTGATGAACTTATCTGTTGTATTCAATGAAATGAACCCTGGGGTAATTCTCTCCATGAATTGGAATAAGTGTTGCCGCTCTTCTTCTAATGCATTGCATCTTATGCAGAAGTGAGGTTCATCTTCAACTTCTGCACTGCAGAGTTTACACAATCTATCTTTGTGTCTATTATAGCTTTGGAAGTTGAAAGGCTACCGTGCTTCCTTAGAATGGAGAAAGTTGTTCCGGACGGCCGCTTATGAGAAACCGGATGCTCCAGTTTATGACCGGCTGGTGCTCTTTGCAGGCTCGGGACACAGATTTTGGTGAGTTGAAAGTAAATAGTAACTATCTAGGATTATAAAGACCAACAAAACCTACTGACTGCCCCTTTAAAAAAGATTTGTGCCAAGGTTTTGTTACGCATGCCTGATTGTTGTCCATGTTAACTGCCTAAACGTGGTCACAATGCCTCAGTTCTTCAAAACAAGCAGTTGTTCAGTTTCAGTTGAACCACCTAAAAAAGTATGGCATCATATAGCAAGTACTGCAAAGGTATATTACACTGATTGTTGGTACAATAGAAGATATTACTTAGGCAGAAGAGTTGTTTCAAAACACTTGGCTTTCATTGCTCCAGAGGTGTCAGGTGAGTTAAAAAGCTGTCTTTTCTCCCTTGTAGGTTTGTTATTACCTGGATGCACTGTGCAAGCAGAGGATCAAGCTTCTGGATAAACTGCTCAGGGTCAAAGGTTACACACAGCAGTGGTAAGTCTGTTTGCCTGCTTATGAATCCTCAGATTGAGTGAATTGTAGGCTTCTACTATTGTGTCGTATGAAAGCTTGTTGCCTAATGTTGTTGTATGTGTACATTTAACTATTGAATTGTATTCTCTGTGCAAAAGTGCTGAATATTTCTCTGGTGTGCTATTCCAAGACCACTAGATATAGTGCTTTCAAAATGTCACTGTTCTTTTGGTATAGGAGTGTTTCATAGGAGTGTCTTGTGTTTTAACATAGGAGATTAACGGAGGCAGGCGCTCTTACTTCATGCAAGCACACGTTAAGCATGCATGCGCAGGAGAAAGCCCGTGATCAGGGTCAGTCAGCAAGAAAAATGCGTCCAGGGCAGGTGTTCTCTCTTGTTTAACAAGCCCAGCCCCCGAGACACCAGGGGGCTGGCACAATATGCCCCCTAAAACTGCCGCATATCCGGGGCTGTGTGATCACAAGCTGCCACATCAATACTGCAGGGGGCTGGGGTGTCCATCCAGGCACGCGAGGTCATGTGGACAGCACAGGGGCACGTGATCACATAGCTACACACACGTGCTCACACACGGTGCAGTCCAGCCGGCCAGGCTTCCTCCAAAGTAGGCACTGTAATACCACCGTATATACACAGAGAACTGGTTTCAATTTGTGTTGTTGTGTGGCTAATTTCACCACAACATACAGTGGTGAAGCTGCTTATTCATCGTGGAATGTTTTCTTTCCATGCATTACACTAATAAATACTTCACATGCTCTACATACAGGTGCATCAGGTGAACGAAAGTGTTTGTGGACTGTATATCACACAGTACGGTAGTACTGTGTATATAGGGATTGCTATGGTCTATCCCCATTGAAAACCATATATAAGCATTTTGTTCATTTTCACTTTCAATTTGAAGTTGATTTCACTTTTAATGATATCGAGGTGAAGAATATGTGAAAAATAACCATGAAACAAAAAATGGTTGATCTGTGATGTAAGATATGTGTAATATCTCAAAAAGTGCTTTTCACATTTTTGCCATGTTCTTCATCTTCTTATTCTTCTTCTTCTTGAAGAAACGTAACTCAATAACCATAAAATCAATGGAATTGAATCTTTGCATGTGGAAATGAATCAATACGTACTGGGGAATAGAAGTATAATTAAAAGGTTCAAAGGTATTATTCTTGGCTCAGAGAGCATATACACAGAGAAAGAAAATAAGTTACGTATACAAGACAGTATAAAAAAATAAAATAATTATTTAGGGAAGTGAATGTTGAAGATCTGGTCATCCCCACTAGCCAGAAGGTCAATAATATTGTTTTGGGAGAGCTGGATTGATCTTAATGTGACAGAATGATGAGTGCAGAGATGGGCCAACCATGTGGTGCCTTGGTCTATAGGTAAATTGCACAGGGAACAGGTATATCCACAATAAATATGTCGGGAGAGGTGGCAAACAATACGCTGCAATTTAGAGGTACCATGGGTGCCTCTATCCAGAGCTATGTCCCATAATTTGTTCCAAGAGATCTGTGCAGCCACCGTAGCTGTAAGGTGGGCAGAGTCATGGTCCAATGCAGAGGCAATTAGGCTGGACATATCAGACTCTAAGATGCTCTGTTTCTCGCTCTTCACAAGCATAGAGGCAGTCTCCGGACATTTAAGACATTCGTCTAAGACATGAATGTTAAGGGAAGCTTCTAACATTTTACACTGCTGGATAATTGAGATGTTAAAGGGGTCCACAATAGCCTGTGCTGTAAATAGGGTAGAGCTTATGGTGGAATTGTCAGCCCTTAGCAGCTTGCCCAGAAAAGTTAGCTTTCTGATTAGGATGCGACAAGCCATAGATGGAAGATTTAGGCATAATCGCACAACTTTGCCTGAGGTATTTTTCTGTACTTTCAGAATCCTGCGACCAATTTCATATTGGAATTGTTCCAGTAGTGAGATAGTAGAAGAGTCCAACAGCCACGTATCACAACCATACAGCAACACAGGGATTACACATGTCTCAAAGATGTTCACAGCTGATAGTGGATTCAGATGCCCTTGGAATGCATCAATCTTCCCAAAAGCGAAAAAAGCTCTTCTTGCTTTTACAATATTTTCTTGGACAGATCGTATGGCCGAGAGATTGTACTTCCACCATGTTCCAAGACACTTCCCCTCGGTAACAATATCAATATTGGAAGAAAACAGAGAGATGAAATCGTCCTGTGGATGGCAATAGGCGATCCTAATGATCTCTGTTTTTGATGAGTTCAATTTCAGATGGTTTCCAGAGGTAAACTTGTCAATAATGTCGGCTTGTTCTACAACAGAGCACTTTGAGGTAGCAATAGTTCTGAGATCGTCGGCATGAGCGGCTCCCCCAATAAAATTTCCGTGGATAGATAAACCGGCATGTTTATACTTCAGAGTTTTCAACAAAGGGTCAACTGCAATCAAAAACAGGAGAGGTGAGAGAACGGAGCCCTGCTTGACACCTCTGGAGATGGAAAAGGGGTCAGAGAAACCTGTGTTCAAGTGGACCTTGCTCTGGGCAGATGTATACCAGTTTAGAATAATGCGCCAACACCTACCGTTTACTCCAATTTCAAACAACCTCTCAAGTAGAACGCTGTGTTCAATAGAGTCAAATGCTTTCTCCAAGTCAAATAGGCACAGGTAGGGATGTCCTCCTTCCCTTAGATGGATCAGGAGAGCTTCTTGCATTGCAAAGATAGCATCTGAACATGAAAGACCCTTTTGGTATGCTGTCTGCAGGTGGTCTGGTACGTTCATTTCATCTAGAAATGGACGAAGCCTGTTTAAAATGATTAATTCTAGTAGTTTTGAGAGTGATGAGGAGATGGTAATACCCCTGTAACTAGTGGCTAATATGGGATCCTTTCCTTTCCCTTTGTAAATAGGGGTAATAATACCTTCCTTTAGACTGGGGGGGATATCTTCTAATGACAGGATCCGATTGAACACCTTTTGTAGCCATCTAAGTACAGTAAGGCCTCCATATTTGATGTGCTCTGCAGTAATACCGTCAGGCCCTGCCGATTTCCCGCATTTTAGATGTTTCACTGCCAAACGAATTTCACTAATGTCAAGGTCATCTTCAAGGATGGCGTTACATTGGCTATATGATCTTTGTAAGAGTGATGTAATAATCTCTTGAGATTTGTCTAGAGCTATCTGTGAGGAGGAGAGAGATAGAAAATATTTCTGGAAGGTGGATAGAATCTCAGGGGGGTCAGTAATCTGGCCACCGTCAGTTGCAAGTTTGCCACACACATTTGGAATGTTGGGGCATTTGAAACGTCTACGGTCATTTTCCTTAAACATCTTATCTCTGCGTTGTATGTCTTCTCGGATTTGAGATGCACGGAGTTTGTTCACACATTTCTTGACTCTTTGGTTTGTCTCCTTCTTTGTCAGGTATATCTGGCCAGATAGGGGTCTGCCACAGGCATTCCAAGCACTCCAAGCCTGCTTGCTAGCCCGGCAAAGGTCTTTAAGCTCAGGGCTATTAAAGAACTTTCTCTTCTTTGTGCTGTGTTTTTTTAATGGAAGATAGGACTCGGCAGAGGAGAGGAGCACTTGACAGACAAAGCATATTTCATCATTTATGTTTTCGATAGATTGGTCGTTGATATTTAAGAGGGGCTGGATGACTAGAGTAACAGCCTGTTCATAGAGGGAGATTTTGTCTGATTCCACAGCCTGAGCCCAGTTAACATGATGCCGGAAGGAGACAGAGGGAATCACCGAGGGACACACCATGTCCAGTGAGATGGATAATGGAAGGTGGTCAGACAGATTTAATGGGTGATACGGATGCGTGAAGCAAGATAATGTGGTACTTGCAATGGAGGAACTAGCCACAATGTAGTCTAGTGTAGAAAAGTGAGGGTCTCTGAAGGAATACCGGCGCGCATGCGCAGCGAGGGTTACGGTAGTTGGGTCTGTGTGTGTGTGTGTGTGTGTGTGTGTCTGTGTGTCTGTTAAGTCAAATCTCACCTCTGGAGCGTCTGTTCGTCCTGAAAATACTGTCACGTACTCAACGGGCAGCGGAGGTCGAAAAATTTGTGGGGTTTTCTTTGAAACCGCTCCGTTCAAGAGTTATGGCGTGAAACGCAAGCGAAAGAGCCAATATGCTAATTAGATCTAGCCTACTCTGGCTTACCCACGATCAGGTATTCCTGTTTGATGTACAGCGAAGCACCAGCGGTTACTGCATGAGGGAGTACAAGTATGCGTATTGCTCTGGTCAAAGCTATAGCGCTTCCAGCAGTGTACAGAGCCAACCTTGAGTTTCAATCGCACGTGCCTTTCCAGCATTCGCGCACGCGCCTTATGCGTGCGCTTTCAAGGATTCGCGCACGCGCGGACGCCGAGGGTTCTGCACTTTAGTGCATTCATTGTTTCGTTAACCCTTGTAGTTCATGTACTACTGATCGTTATCTCTCCCAGCAATGTATTATGAATGAGGATAACTAATGAGCAAAACTCAGCAACCATGGTAACCATCAACCTGAAAGTTAGCATGTGTAGAGATATCATCGCTAATAGCAACATGACAAAAGCATATGTTATTAACCCTTGTGATTCTTGTAATAATGATGTTAACACTCCTCTCAATGCAATACATGTACATATATATAGCGATTACGTAATTCATTTTGAATGTACGTGCATATACATAGTACATACGTTTTACGTATAGGTAGCTTGCGTCATACAAGAAAACGATTACGTCATGAGACAAGACTCATTAATGACGTCATTTACACCAGCCGCGCATGCGCAAAAGCTCAAAAGCTTAGCAACTAGCGCGTAACAACTAGGCACGGAGTGAACTGGCTGTGTTGACGATTTGTAAAGCAACTAGCACTTAGTACTACATAAGCAAAACAGAGATGTGTTGACGATTCTTGTGCTACTCTCACCGTCACAACACTGCACACGCGTACAGTGCTCTGCCTCTACGTATGTACCCCTCGGTAAGCTTTGTATCATAGATACCATATAGTACCTATGCTTATATACCGTCTGCTGGAGAAACGGCACGCTATTCTACAACGATACTATATACCACCAAGCCAAAGCGCTGGTGACTGATAGTACGTTGCTAGCAGGTTTGCTTATAGGCCAAAGTGTACGCAGCTGCTGCTTGCAACCAAACCACGCCCTCAGTACTAATCACGCATTTATACAGTAGCTCAATACTTGGTCAGATGTTTATGGATATGGAGAGCACATGCCAGGGAGAATTATTACAATAGTGAAAAAATGACAAGAGACAAGTAAATAAAAAATTTAGGAAATTTGAAGTGTAATATAGGAATTGCATAAAAATGAACAGAGACAAGATTGGGACACAGACATGCTATATACATCAACATACCTTGTAGTACATTGATGTATATAGCATGTCTGTGTCCCAATCTTGTCTCTGTTCATTTTTATCCAATCCCTATATTACACTTCAAATTTCCTAAATTTTTTATTTACTTGTATATAAGATGGCTTACTCAAATTACATGTGGACACTGCTGCACAGAGTTGGCACTTCATTGGCTGATCTGAGTGATCTCACTGTCTGTTATCGGTCCTACGACGATGTATTTCTGTCATTCTGTTTATAATACATGTGTGTATCATGATATGTACAGATATCTTGTGCTTTTGTGTCATCAAATTGTATGGGCCATATATATATTATCGAATGTCAGACACAATTTTATTTTTAAGTATTATAAACTTCTATCTTATTTGTACTGATCCTTACCTTCTTTTGGCTCAGGCTCTTATAAAAATAGAATGTGCCACACTTTTCTGAGAACAGTTTGATGTAAGCTAACTTCCTAATGAAACCGTTAAACTCCGCCAAACTCAGTTTATGCGAAGCTCCCCTACAGCTGCACATGTGGGTTGAGTTTGGGAAGTCTAGCGCTTATAATAGCGAGGGAGTGCCAGTGAATAGTGATTTCCGGGCGGCTTCTAAGTCGCGCGTAGTACAAAACGCGTATGAAATTAAATCCTTCCATATATGGAAAGTCGCTTACGCTGGCGTATTGACTGAGTTCCTTTAATTAACAATGTCGCTCTCAGGATCATTATCTAAAATGTCACTGTCTTTCCTGATCTGATACATTATAAATGACTCACTAGGTGCAGAGAGACTAGATGCAGATATAAATGCAGCTTGGGCTCTAGAGTGGGTTAGGTTTATTAACCCTCGGCGCGCATGCGCAGCGAGTAGTATTGTGTGTGTGTGTGTGTGTGTGTGTGTGTGTGTGTGTGTGTGTGTGTGTGTGTGTGTGTGTGTGTGTGTGTGTGTGTGTGTGTGTGTGTGTGTGTGTGTGTGTGTGTGTGTGTGTGTGTCTGTTACTCAATATCTCACTTCTCGAATGAGTAATCGTGCTATAAAAAGGCGTACATACTCAGTTGCATCATAGATACTATAACTTACGGAACGTTCCGTAAGGTATAGTATCTATGGTGGCATACGATCATCAAAAACATTGTGGGGATTCTGAAACGACTGCGTTCAAAAGTTATGGCGTGAAACACACGCGATCAGTTTTTCCTGTTCGATGTACAGCGAAGCACCAGAGGTTACTGCATGAGGGAGTACAAGCTTAAGCATGCGTACTGCTCCGGTCAAAACTATAGCGCTTCCAGCAGTGTAGGTGTACAGAGCCACTGGCTAGCCTATTACGCGCATACGCGAAGTGTTTTGCGCATGCGCACTGCCGAGGGTAGTTCCATCTGTGTCAAGGTCTTCAACTAAAAGATAAGGCTTCAGGTCCCCTTATTATCCAACAATGCAGATTTTTAGAGGAGGTTTATGGCACCAACATAACCAAATCTATCCTTGAGGGAGACGTAGCTAGCAATCCATCAAGAAAGCTCTAAGAGCTGCTGATTCCGACTACGTTTGGGCTAAAGTGTCTCAACACCAGTCTCCATGCATTTTTCAGAGAAATATCCTGGCCTGAACTGTGGGACATGGCTCGTGATAGGGGTATCCAGGGTGCTAGATCACTCACAGTGATTCTTAAAATCCTAGTAACACCAACCCATGAGAACTCAAAATGCCCCCTCTGTGACTTCGAACTATCTAGGGATTCTATGTTTGCTCACCACATCTCCACAGTCCACCTCTCATTACCTCTATCAAGCATCCTCACCCTTCTCATAAACTGTGATGACCACCTGTTCTCCGTGGGATCTGAGCTAAAGCGCCTATATGCACATCATAATTAATGTCTAACTGCTCCTTATCTCTGCTCTCATATTTCCTTTATTTTATTTGTATCAGCCCTAACGGGCAAGAAATAAAACTTTGAACTTTGAACTTTGGTCTGCACTTTAGTGCATTCATTGTCTCTGCTGAAGGAGGGAAGCAACTCGCATTGAATACTGACTTGAGTTAGATTTCACAGCATCTATGTTCTGCTTTATAGCTACTGTCTGCACTGTTCTGCCAATATATTAGGGCATTGTGCATCTCTGTGCTGAGAAGCTCCACCTCTTCTTCACACCACTTCGAGTCATCAGTAAGTAAGCATCAGTAATGTCCTTCTTTAGACTTAGTGGTGGTTGTACTGATGTCCTCCAGTGCACGTTTTTGCCATATTTCAGCATCCGGAGATAGAACATCACCCAGGGATAGAGAGGGTAAGATATATATCTGAGGAAACTGCTTGTGTTGTAGTCATTAAGAAGTTGTCTGGCTTTGTTAGTCTCTTTTTCTACACCATTGCTAAGCCTTTTGGCAATTTTCTGACCATCTATATATAGAATGGTAACAGAATTAGTGGGAATTCATGAGTGCAAAAATATATACTTACACATATACCTGCATATTTAGCTTTCAGCTTCAACAAAAACTGGCATTTCACAACAGAAACTCTCAGAGAGGTATAAAGCAGCTGCTGTGATTCAACGGCATTTTCCACTTTAGGTCTTAGATATTCTGGGTGGGTTAAGAGTGATCCTCTTCTCCATCATAATGAGTTTTCTCGCTTGTACAATAGCCGATGACTGTTCCGCTGTACCACCTTAAAAAGATGATGTACTCGTGAGCCCACAATACATTCTGAGTTTTGTAGAATATCAGTGTAAGGTGTATTCTCTGTAATAAAAGTTGCTAACTCTTCAATTATAACAGTCAGAGGTTTTGGCCACCTTGACTGGCTAAATGGTATACATTTATTCTGGTTATGGATGTTTATCTGTGTTTTTAAGAGATGAAGTTTTTCTGACTGTTTATTATTCAGAGTTTTGTTTGTAGCTTCAATTTCAGCAATTGCTCTATGGGGCTCTTCTGAGATTGGTAATTAAATGGGGCTCTTCTGAGATTGGTAATTAAATGATATAGCTCTTCCCTTTCTGCTAATTGCTTCTGTTTCAATGCTTCTCTGTGGGTATGTGATTGCACAAGAATCTGCTTCCTTCTTGAAGCTCTTTCTTTTGCTTCTTGCTTACAAGCATCAGAGATTTCCTTTACAGCAAGGTTCACAATTGATTCCTGTTTTTGCTGGGGCAATGTGTCTAGCCAATCTTGTTCTTCTTCACTTGAAACAAAGTTGACAGAGAAACTTGGTCTACATTTGATAAAGCAGTCGTCATTCAATCCTAAGATTGATTCACAGATATCATTGCTGGGCTTTAATTGGGAAAGAGCATCATTGACTGGTTCTTGTGGCTCCCAATAGATGCAATTGATTCTCTTCATACAATGTCAGCTTTTCCACCATATTTGAAGCACCTGATTTTAGTAGTGGTTCAAGAAAGCACTTCTCTTCTTCTGGAACATCAAACAAAACATCGACAACAATACACATGCTTTTATGGAGGCGATGATTATCACTTCCATACAGCCTCTTTTCTGATACAAATACTTGACCAGTTTTATCTAGAGCAACTTCTATATCATCTTTTACTTCGTCTAAAAGAACTTTCAGTTCCAGGTAATGAATGGGTATTCATGTCGAGTGCAGACTTGTCCAATTCATTTGACTTGGACAACACGAAAAGGTCAGTGTATACATGATAGTACATTATGCCATCTGCTTGTAGGGCTGCGAGTTCCTGTGTGCCATGTAGCTTTCTATACATATTTATTCCCAACATCATTCTTGCCCGTATAAGAGAGCCGCAGAGGCAGAGACAGCATGTCAAAAGTGGGGGGGCTCGGTGTTCATGAATTGGGGGGTAATTACTATATAATTATGTTCATTCTGAATAGGGTATTATAACTATCTAGCATAATACATTCTTCATTTGACACATTGACAGCCTCCAATTTTGGGGGGCTCAGCCCCCCCTTATCAAAAAGTGGGGGGGCTCGGTGTTCATGAATTGGGGTGTAATTACTATATAATTATGTTCGTTCTGAATAGGGTATCTAGCATAATACATTCTTCATTTGATAAATTGACAGCCTCCAATTTTGGGGGGGCTCAGCCCCCCCTTATCAAAAAGTGGGGGGGCTCAAGCCCCCCTGCCCCCCCAGGTTCTCTGCCTCTGAGAGGAATTTGATTGTAGCATATTTGAGAAAAATGATCTTTGATGCATTAGAAGCAGACACAAAGTAATGACTCTCTACTAGGCGATGAAGCCTAACTTCCATACAACTTCCAAAATACTCACTGTCACTGCATGTAGACTGTGACATTAATTCAAGATAGTCAGGAAATAATTGGGCACCACACGCATATTCTGGCATTCCATGTGCCACAAACAATTTACAAAAATCATGTACGAGGGTGTCAATACAGTTATATTTCCTACATTGCGCATCTTCACTATCGAGACCTGTTACGTAAATTGACACCCAAGTATATGGGACAGAAATTTTTGATTACTTCAACAGTGGCCACATCAGCAGTACAAAATGCTCTTTTCATCTGCTTCACGACATTCTTCTATTAATTTGTTAAACCATTCTTGGGTTGATGCTGAGTCTGAGGTGGAAGTGACCAACAAAGTCCAATTAGTATTAGGTAGTCCCAATAATGTGGTAATGGTGTGAAGCTTCTCTAATTCCATAGATATATCATTATAGCTGTTAATGCAGTACCACTGAGCTCATTGACAGATACAACCATCTCATTTATAATCATGCACCCCTCCCAGATTTTTTGGGTTTTTTTGTAGTACCATCAAAAGCCCATAGATTTCTCAGCTGCTTCACATAGGACAGTAGCCTTATGTGCATTACTTACAGTAACCAATTCTTCCTTTCTCATGTAGCCTGCATATGATTTCTGCGGTAATGGCAGGTTCTCAACATCCTCAGATGAATTAAATGTCTTTAAAGACAGAGGGGGTGGGGAATTGACAGTAATGGGAGCTGGGTCAGCAGCAGTAGGTATAAAATCTGGGAGAATAGAAGGGCATTGTGAATCAGCAGCAGCAACATGGGATCGGAAGTGACCAGATAAAGAAGGCCTGAGAGACCAAGAGGTCTTAGCTGCTAAAATATGCTAGGCACTCTCAATCTGCTGCATTACTGCAATAGGAGCCATGATTGTATACCACCATAAAACACGTGACCCTCTCCGACGGAAAGAGACCTTAATGGTAACAGAGGGCCGAGCAGCATCAGGAAGAAGGGCACAGATTGCCTTCAAAACAACTTGTGAGGAACATGACCTAGGTGTGCTCCATACCACACGAAAGAGTAGAGAATTTGCTGGATGAGAATTCTGATAGGAGGGGGGATTGGTCCTGTCAGATGAATGGAGAAACGATGGTCGACGACAAGAACGTGTAGAACTCATGTGGGAGGATGAAGAGGTGTCTATACATCTTTCCCTTAGCATATGTACTGTGTGTGACCCAGATACCTGTTCTTCAAGTGCAAGGAGACAAGCATTCACTGAAGCCATGATAAGTGATTCCAACTTGGTAAGCATGGAGCTGACCTCTGCTCTAGTAATGCCATCGGAGTGAGAAGAGATAGATTGAGTATTAGCACTAGACAACACACCACCTACTGTAGAATTATCTATTGTAGGGGCAGATGCCTGAACAATAATAGGTGTAGAAGCACATTCCACAGATGTTACAAGCACATTCAACAGATGAGCATTGATTGCCAAGAGGCAGTGGTTGGAAAAGAGTAGCGGAAGGACAGAAAGAGGAAGAGGGTGGATGCGTCGTTTGTGAGCATGTTGTAGGTATTTGGATAAGGTGAATGAAAGGAGGTTCTCACGTGACTTAACATATTACACGTCAGTCATGTAATATGGGGGTACCATTGTCGGAGTGAATACTGTCCCCCCGTGAATAATGTCCCCCCCGGACATTATTCACTAGTGAATATTGTCCCCCCGGACATTATTCACTAGTGAATAATGTCCCCCCTCAGTGAATAATGTCCCCCATCGTAGAAAGCTCTGAAAGCCTTCCTTGAAGATATCAAACGTGGTAATTTTATGGTGGGGGGACAGAATTCACTAGCGAATACTGTCCCCCTCCCAGAAGTATTCACAGCACTCACACGACGTTGGCAAGCGAATCGCAACAGCTTTATTCTCTCTCTCGGTGTGTATAACAACACAAAAACACAGCTAAGGCACTTAGAAATCCAACTGCTACCTCGTACCCAGGCCGCGTGGGGAGGAGACGAGGCCAAGTATCTGACCGAGGTATGTAAACTCTAACCACTAGCCCTAAAAAGCGCCGGACCTATGATCATTTTAGGGCTAGTGGTTAGAGTTTACATACCTCTGTGAACTACAGCCTCGTCCCCTCCTCACTCTGACTGGGTACGTGGCTATCGGTCAGCCAGCTGCATTTTAGGGGGGACATTATTCACCTGTGAATAATGTCCCCCCATCAGAAATGCCGTAGGAGATGAACTACGGTTGCCTTAACAAAAAATCTTATGGGGGACATTATTCACCAAGGGGGACAATATTCACTAGTGAATATTGTCCTAGGGGGACATTATTCACTAGTGAATAATGTCCGGGGGGACAGTATTCACTAGTGAATAATGTCCGGGGGGACAACTTTTGGGGGGGGACAATATTCACTATTACACCATATCACTGGGAGTACCAATTCACCGTGACAACGGTATGTGTGGCAACGCTGTATAGAACTATATGAAAAATCGACTGCTCGGAACGACTAGGTTGGCTCGCTCCCGCCCGCCAATCGGTTACACTACACTCTCCTTTCATGCCTTTTCTGAGGTGGCGCGACTATTGAGTAGCCGCTCTAGCAGAAGCGTGCATGCACTAAAGTCATAGATACTATGACTGCTGCAGTGCTCTGTGTCTAAGTACCTAAAGTCTAGTCTCGGCCCCAGACCCTTTCCGCGCTTGCAGCTGTAACTGGACTTGGATCGCGGCTGTTTCTCTGAGGTTCCCGTTAAGAAAGGGCTAAAAGACGCGTGTAATGCTACTGGTATCCTGTCTCTAAGTACAAGCCAATCACATCGCCATTCAGAGGTCGAGATTGTGTGCTGTCACGGTTCGGGTGAATTCTTTCCGGGAGGGATGTTGGTCCTCGGCTAGGTTTTGTGGCCTTGTCTACGGCTATGTTACTGTTAGGCTAGGGTCGAGACTAGAGCTAGATCAAGGGCGAGGGTAGCAACCAGGTTTTGTGATCGTCTAAGGCTACCATATATAAGGATATTCTTCATTTTCACTTTCAATTTGAAGTTGATATCACTTTTAATGAGATTGTGTGCTGTCACGGTGTCGGAGTGAATACTGTCCCCCCGGACATTATTCACTAGTGAATATTGTCCCCCCGGACATTATTCACTAGTGAATAATGTCCCCCCTCAGTGAATAATGTCCCCCATCGTAGAAAGGTTCTGAAAGCCTTCCCAGATATCAAACGTGGTAATTTTATGGTGGGGGGACAGTATTCACTAGCGAATACTGTCCCCCCCCAGAAGAATTGAATGTCGCGCCAGCACTCAGCAAGCCATATCTAATAATAAAAATTCTCTCTCTCGGTGTGTATAACAACACCAAAACTAAAGGCAGCGGTAAGGCACTTAGAAATCCAACCGATACCTAGCCGGGCCGCGTGGTGAGGCCACGTAGCTGACAGAGGTATGTAAACTCTAGCCACTAGCCTAAAAAGCAGAAGTTTAGGTCTAGTGGTTGAGTTTACATGGCTCTGTGAGCCGCATCAGCCTCCCCCACGCGGCCTGGCACGAGGCTATCGGTCTGCCAGCTGCATTTTAGGGGGGACATTATTCACGGGTGAATAATGTCCCCCCATCAGAAATGCTGTAGGAGATGAACTACAGTTGCCTTAACAAAGAATCTTATGGGGCACATTATTCACCAAGGGGGACAATATTCACTAGTGAATATTGTCCTAGGGGGACATTATTCACTAGCGAATAATGTCCGGGGGGACAGTATTCACTAGTGAATAATGTCCGGGGGGTTGATATCACTTTTAAAAGTGTAAAAACATTTTCACTAAAATGTTGAAGGATGTAGGGATTGAAGTGCCAAAAAGTATAGAAACAAGGTCAAAGTACACCATGCATACAGACAAAGGCAGGGGATGATAGCATGCAACAATCATAACATGCGTAACCCCTTTTAGCATTTACAGATGCAGGGATATGGGGTTACGCATGTTATGATTGTTGCATGCTATCATCCCCTGCCTTTGTCTGTATGCATGGTGTACTTTGACCTTGTTTCTATACTTTTTGGCACTTCAATCCCTACATCCTTCAACATTTTAGTGAAAATGTTTTTACACTTGTTTCACTGGGTTTTTTAGTTGTGTAGCAACACATATAAACCTACTGACTTCCGTGCAGAGTTCTACCTCCCGTCCATACCTATAAGCAGGATATCTAGCAATTTTCAGTGACTCCTATATCATGCCTTGTACGAATATTGCCTACTGAGTACAACAGCGGGTCCAGTTGTCTGCAACAGTAAAGAAACGGAGCAACGTAGCCAAAAAAGACAACACAGCGCTCGAAACAGCGACAGCTCGACGGACACAAAGTGTCTGCATCACTAGTGCACAAAACTAACTTCACGTGTTCGGCACGTGAGCAAACAAGAAAATGGCGTCTAAAACTAACACTTGTAAGGTTGCAGACCTGGAGTTTGACGGCTTTGGGAGAAGGTATGTAGATTTTGTGCATCAAGGATCATGTACGCTCCAGTATAAATGATTTTCGTGAAAGAATTAGAGCGATTACTAACCCCAGTTTCGCGGTAGGCCGTTTGAACTGAATTAGAAAGAAGAAGAAGAAGAAGATGATGAACAATCCGGGTTTTTACAAATTTCCGAGATTCACTGTAGCTGTATATTTTACGTACTTTGAGAGTATTAAAGTGTATAGAAGCACTCGCAGAGCATGTAGCTTGTCTAAAAAGGCTTAAAACATCCGCGTTCGGGAGTTCTGAGCCGTTACTTTTGTTAAGGCTTAATGGGCGTGTCGGCGCCATCCCTACATATAGAGTCTACCGACTCTATGATAATATCAAGGTGAAGAATGTGTGAAAAATAACCATGAAACAAAAATTGGTTGATCTGTGATGTAAGATATGCGTAATATCAAAAAAGTGCTTTTTCACATTTTTGCCCATGTTCTTCATCTTCTTCTTCTTCTCCTTGAAGAAGCGTAACTCAATAACCATAAAATCAATGAAATTGAATCTTTGCATGTGGAAATGTATCAATACGTACTGGGGAATAGAGGTAAATTTTTGTTAACCCTTGTAGTTCATGTACTACTGATCATTATCTCTCCCAGCAATGTATTATGAATGAGGATAACTAATATGCAAAACTCAGCAACCATGGTAACCATCAACCGGAAAGTCAGCACATGCATGTGTAGAGATACCATCACTAATAGCAACATAACAAAAGTATTTGTTGTTAACCCTTGTGATTCTTGTAATACTGATGTTGACACTCCTCTTAATGTAATATATGTACATGTTACACAGTAGTACTGTGTATATAGGGATTGCTATGGTCTATCCTCATTAAAACCATATATTTCATCACTTTCACTTTCAGTTTGCTGCTTACTGGATTTCTGTTAACATAAATATGTAGAAACTAAAATGGTAGATAAAGGGGTTAAATTAACAAAAGTCTCTTTTGTAAATTGTTCACCTTCCGACACTACTTCTTCCACTTGAAAAAGCGTAACTCACTAATGGTAACACATTTAAACATGAAATTTGGTACAGTGATGTAGTTCCACTCTGGGTATAGTGCATCGTCATGTTAAAAACAATGTAGCTACTTCTTGTAAAATAAACAAAAATAGCCTCAGGCCATGTATAATAGTGGAGGCCACACAATCCTATATCTGACTAATAAAAGCCCTGCTAAATGTGAAATTTTGTATGATAGTCACAGGACCAAAAGCTAAATTTCCTTGACTACTAGCACCACAGGATTGCCAAAGGACACTTCAATGATGAATTTCCTTGATCTGTCCTGTACATTAAATTTCACGAATCCTATAGCATGTCCTTAATTCTATAACATATGTACTTTCCTGCGCATAAAATGTATACTGACAGCTCACTCGGCCCTGTACCTGTCATGAAGTGCAGTCCAGTTGGACTGGACCTGGACCAGACCTTCACGTCGACAGACCACACGGCCCTGTACCTTTCATGAAGTGCTGTCCAGTTGGACTGGACCTGGACCAGACCTTCACGTCGACAGACCACACGGCCCTGTACCTTTCATGAAGTGCTGTCCAGTTGGACTGGACCTGGACCAGACCTTCACGTCGACAGACCACACGGCCCTGTACCTTTCATGAAGTGCTGTCCAGTTGGACTGGACCTGGACCAGACCTTCACGTCGACAGACCACACGGCCCTGTACCTTTCATGAAGTGCAGTCCAGTTGGACTGGACCTGGACCAGACCTTCACGTCGACAGACCACACGGCCCTGTACTTTCATGAAGTGCTGTCCAGTTGGACTGGACCTGGACCAGACCTTCACGTCGACAGACCACACGGCCCTGTACCTTTCATGAAGTGCTGTCCAGTTGGACTGGACCTGGACCAGACCTTCACGTCGACAGACCACACGGCCCTGTACCTTTCATGAAGTGCTGTCCAGTTGGACTGGACCTGGACCAGACCTTCACGTCGACAGACCACGTGGCCCTGTACCTTTCATGAAGTGCTGTCCAGTTGGACTGGACCTGGACCAGACCTTCGTGTTGACAGACCACTTGTCCCTGTACCTGATATGAAGGTCAAGACTGGACCTGGCATGGACCAGGCATTCATGTTGACAGCCCACCTGGCCCTGTACCTGATCATGCAGTGCAGTTAGATTAGGTCTTGACCACTAACTATAATAGTTATTGTCCAGTAGTACTTTAGGGCTAGGGCTAGGGCTAGGGCCATGATCAGGTCCCAAAATGGGACAAAATATGGTCTTTTTAGGACATATTTAGCAATATTGGGACGTTTTCTGTTCATTCTGGGACAATTCGAAAGAAATTGGGACATTTTAGGGCTAAATGGGACAATTTTTGTTGGGACATGCTGTCCAGTTATGGGACATTACAATGGGTAGGGCAGTAAGTTCTGGGACAGCAGGGAGGTAGAAATTGGACAATTAATATGTTGGGACACCACCCTGTAGGTCAAGAAGTCTGTCAATGGGTAAGGATGTTGGGGTAAAGAAAATGGGACAGTTATATAGTGTATTGGGACGTTATATACCCCCCCCGGTCAACAACCCTGTCAATGGTCATCATGAACAGTAAAAATGAGGTGCTAGGATAGCTAATGAAATCAATGGAGTTTATAGTCCATAAGGTCGTCTTAACATTGGCAACAGTAGTGTAGGAAGATGAGCAGTGTACTAATGTCCATGCGCAAAATGCACACACACTTCTGGTAGTGAAAACTAATATTATACTGAGATTATATAATTGCCAGCTTACACTAATAATATGCTGCTTATACTAATAAGTATAAGCATACTTATACCTGGGGAATAAAGGAAGATATACCATTCTTATATTACCTTATCTATATCATCATTGTATTAGTGCTTTTTTATCATCTGCATCACAAAAAAATCCATGTGCATACCAAGCACAAAAAGGTACAAATATAGCACTGTCATCAGGTCAACAGTCCTTATCCATCTTCCTGGGAGCAAACACTGCGAGACAACATCCAACAAAGCGACTGAATAGTTGCACACTCCAGTACTTCATCTCCTTTTCCCTGGATCTTAGCTCTAACACTTGTACTATAAACATGAAAAACAAAGGTACTTCTGTATGTCTTGCATCCATCTACAGAATGCATGTCTATATACCTCTAACAGCCATAGCACTGTATTAAGATAACCATTGAGTTATGTGAACTGAGAGAGAGAGAGGGGCAATATCCAAATGATGCTACGCTACTAAAAGTCAGCATACCTAGATCCATAGAAACCTGATCATGAACCATGGACATTTCCGCTTCTAGTTGAGTTTGCTCACTACTGCACTCCTGCGTTCCTTGCTGTAACTGTCCTTCCGACAGCTGGTGTAGGAACTCTACGAAGAGATATCTAGCTGCACACTCCACTAGTTGTTCACATATGCATTTGTGCCCACTCTAAAATGAAAGAGCTAGGCATTTATTTTTGTGGCTCTTATTTTTCTAAGTATATTTGCCTTATAGATCTAAAGGACCCTTATATTTATATATTGTATAAGGTTATATACTTGGAAAAAATAAGGGGTTATTATACCTGCAGTATATTACCCTACACTAGAGGAATAAACTTCTGTTACCTTTTACAATTGAAAACCATGAAGAATATACAGTAGAAAGAAACCCACCCATTAACCCTCCAGACAAGCATCACATATATGAGTAGGACACCGAATGCCCAGCCTTGTGGAGAACTGTTGAATGGTGGGTAAAAGATCTTTTGATGGTACCAACTCTCCCCACACATCCAGTGCCCAAACTCTTACTAACACACCTGCAGCTGTGGCTCACAAATACACAGAGAGCATGCCTAGTAAAGAGGTGCAAACATACCGAGCGTAGAGAACTCCCAGCATGCATGTATTAGTTGCTAATCATAATATTATGTAGTTTAATTAATAAATTGCTGCAGCCATGACATATCCACTTCTATTATAACGTCCTTAAAATTATTTTCTTGATCAGATCACGTGTTGGCTTTTAATTTGGGATTGCACAACAGTTCGCGCGCGTCTTCCCGCTCCCATCGCCTGTCAGGTCATCTGCACCATGAACAAGTCAATCCAAGGCCTGTAAGTTTGAGTTTGGGACTAGTTTATATAATGGTAAAGTGTGTGAGCCTGAAGTGCACAATGCGTTGGCGCTTTTGGTCTCGCGAAAAAGAAAAACTGGTGACGATGTTTCTATTGAATTGGTGACGGTGTTTCTATTGATATCGGTTAATGTTCTAGCTGTTTTGATTACCAGCCAGTTGTGGTGGTGAGTGGTGAAGTCAATTGTACGCGTGTTTCTCGTGCTAGCGCATTAATACTTTGCGTGCTAGATATCTCGACCTGTGGCTTATACTGGGGCAGGGGGTTGGAGCTGAGGCCTTGCACTAGTGACACGAGCTTCACAAGTCACGTTTTGACGTACACGCGTACTAGATAGTTTACACTGCACCCACAATTGGTATGCAGTTTGTTATCTGGAGCGGTGAAGTAGAGCACGCCAAGTAGAGTCTATCTCATATTCCCAATGTTGTCAGGATTAGAGGGGTTCCACTCCAGATACACTATTGTATTTTTACAGGAACTTAAGTGGCAAGGAGGATATTACAAGGCGGAGTCGACGTGTGTGCCAGCGGTAAGATAAATTTTACGTAGTTAGTTGTCACTAGCCAAAGTAACTGATTGGTGTAGGGCCCAGACCAAGCAGGAGATCGTTTTGGCTGGCCTTCTGGGTGGAGTCTGCCCGTTCAACCTTGAAATCCGTGACTTTGCAGGGAAGGGGAGGGGGGTGGTGGTACTCGACAGTGTTCCAAAGGGAGCGTATGTTCTGAAGTACGAGTACAGTGCGGTCTATGGGCGGAGAGAGTGAGCCAAGCACGAGGAGGAATATGAAAAGAATGGAGAGGGATGTTACATTTTAGATGTGTTGACGAAGGATGGGTGGGTGTGTTTGGATGCAACCAGGTCTTTCCTCTCATTTGGACGTTTATTGAATCATGCGTCGAAGTCTCTAGCGACACTCTCACCACACACACCTCTATTTGTGGAGGGTAAGTGGAGGGTAGGGTTCACTTCAACTCGAGACCTCCTTCCAAGAGATGAACTTACATGGGACTACAGTTGCCCGCCAGAAGGTATAACGTGGCTGGAAAGACATCGTAAGGATAATTATCCATTTAATACACAACAATGTTGTTCACTGGTATTGAGGCCAGTAGGATGTAATGAGCTTTGTTGCCTTTTCCTGTAGCAGCTGGTAGGAGAGTGCCCAGGACTCAAGTATCCCAGACTTCAAGACCAGGTTTGCTCTTACATGTGAAATAGTGAATAGTAAAACGATATGATAAATTTATCCTTTAGAAAACAGCTCTAAGGGGCAGGAGGAAGAGGAGGAGGAGGAGGAGGAGGGGGAGGAGGAAGAGGAAGAGGAGGGGGAGGAGGAGGAGGAGGAGGAAGAGGAGGAGGAGGAGGAGGATCTCAAGAAAGAGAAGGAGAGAATGGGAGGTTTGAAAGTTTAGTTAGTTCCTACTATCTTCCATAAAATGTCTGATGTTGGTTTTAGCTGAGAAGAGTGTCAGTGACAGTGAACATGACTTCCACATGTTTGTAGTAGATGGTGAGAGCTATAGCTGTAGAATGTCGTGAAGTTACTCACTTTGTTGTTTTAGGTGGTCATGGAGTGAGAGATGGTAAGCAAGCAAGCTTAAAAGTACTGAAAGGGTAGCCTTATGTCCTGTGTTTCCAAAGATGCTGCTAAACATCCAAGTACTGGTGTGTTGTCTGCAAGGCGAGTGAGAGCTCGGGCCAGGGAGGGCAGATGCTGCAGAGGCAGGAGGCAGGGGTTGAGGTCGAGGTTGTGTCGGAAGTTACACTACAGAAAGGGGATGGTGTCTGAAGGTTATAATTGAGTATCCTCTTATTATATCAGCATCTTGTAAAGTTGGCTCTCTTGAATTTGTTCACAGGTTCTACCTCATCCGGTTTCCACTCCATTGGATGTAAGCATTAACTTTTTGGTACTGCCATCCCTACATCCTTCAACATTTAATGGAAATGTTTTTACTCCCTTGTATATATATATATATATATATATACGTCGATATATCATGTTATGATATATCCTACAGTGGGAGCCGTTTTTTCGGCGATGAAAGCAGAGTATGTTGTGGTTGCGGAGCAGGCTCATTCCTTAGGCCCAGCCTATTCAATCCCAAATTATTTCTATCCTGCCGCTTACAAGTTATCGACTTGTTTCGATCACCACAGCATACTCTATAGGATTTGAACCGCAAATCCCTCAGGCCTCCCACTTGGCAGAGTGGTAATGCGTTCCGTCCGGTCAACGGTTGAACGTAGGTTCGAGTCCTACAGTGGGAGCCGTTTTTTCGGCGATGAAAGCAGAGTATGTTGTGGTTGCGGAACAGGCTCATTCCTTAGGCCCAGCCTATTCAATCCCAAATTATTTCTATCCTGCCGCTTATAAGTTATCGACTTGTTTCGATCACCACAGCATACTCTATAGGATTTGAACCGCAAATCCCTCAGGCCTCCCACTTGGCAGAGTGGTAATGCGTTCCGTCCGGTCAACGGTTGAACGTAGGTTCGAGTCCTACAGTGGGAGCCGTTTTTTCGGCGATGAAAGCAGAGTATGTTGTGGTTGCGGAGCAGGCTCATTCCTTAGGCCCAGCCTATTCAACCCCCTACATCTTTATTATGGGGTTACGCATGTTAGTATTGTTGCATGCCCTCATCCCCTGTCTTGCTGCATATATACCAATCATATATACTGCACTTGTTTTCCTACTTTTTGGTACTGCCATCCCTACATCCTTCAACATTTAATGGAAATGTTTTTACTCCCTTGTATATATATATATATATACGTCGATATATCATGTTATGATATATCGACGTACCCATAATGTTACGTTGATATATCATAACATGTCTGTATCCCAATCTTGTCTCCTTTCCTTTTTATGCAATCCCTATATTTCCTTTCAAATTTCCTAAATTTTTTATTTACTTGTAATAGTAGCCGTTTAATTACACGCATGCGCAAACAGTAGTTACCAGGCGTTCCTTTTCTCTTCCCACCAGATGCCTGAGTACGAGGCTAATGTATACAAACACTGCGTAACCGCTTACAGCACACCAGGGGCGTAACTAGCATGAGCATTTGCCTTCCCTGTTTTCGACGTATGAATAATTTATTAGGACCGCCGCGAGCGGGCGCAAGCGGCAGCTAGCTATAAGAGCACAACTGGCAGCTAGAAGTTATAAAGGGTCGAACAGTGCGCACTGTACCGCTCACGCCCGGTCGTACGCGCATGCGCGGGCATATAGGCTAATGAATAAAAATAATACTTTTATAATACTTTTTTAAATAATTAATGAGCCTCCCCTAGGACTCAATCCTAGTTACGCCCCTGAATGCTTCGTACTAAAGACACTGAAAATGCGACAGAGAGTAAGCACCATACTTTTAGTGACTTTGGTATCTATTTTCTTGACAGCGAGTCTGCTAATCATCAAACGCACTCTAAGTGAAGATGTGCTTTTGAAGGTAGTCGACATCAAAGGCGGCCCAGGAGACACAGGTCGTCAAATTGTAGGGAACACTGATGTGATAGAGTATGGAGACTTAGTAGCGAAAAGAGTGAATGGCTTAGAAAGACACGGCCAAGTTGTAAAGAACCTCACTCAAAGCCTACGTTTTGATGACTTGTGTACCATTACCAATAAACTATTTCTTGTCTATGTTTACACCATCACTGCTCTTCTCCTGCCTCCCTCCATCATTAACCTTCTGAACTCAGACGTGGCTAATGCTCTAGTCAAAGATCTCCAGCTGGGAGACTCTTGGACTGATGATCCAGGTAGAGCTTGTGTATTTGTTGTGGTGGTAGGTCCATGGGCTGAAGCTCTGACATCAGAAGATGTGAACAACTATATTAACTCTCTGCCACACTGGAAGACTTACAGTAATAGACATGTTGTAATTGAACTTACCTCTAGTACAGGCAGATCCAGACCTTTCTCACAGGGTACGCTTAAGGCAGCTCTTCTTGCTACAAGCTATAGTCCAACCAACAGTCTTCATCATATCCTAATTCCTCCTGTGCTTACTGTTACCAACTATCATTACGTTATTCCTCCAACAGATTCTTTGCTTCATGAAACACGAACGGTGAAGCTATACTTTGAAGGGAACAAAATTAATGGAAAATTAGAAGGTCATATTGTGGGAGCTTGTAATCATTTTCCAAAGAGCATTTGTTTACCAAAATGTAGCCATGACAGAGATTCGGGTGCAATGGATACTGAGTGGTCCCTATGCAATACTGCTGCTGATAGGCTATATACAGAAGTGCCAGAAAGCTCTGTTTGCTCTAATTCCGTGTAGTGATGAAGGTGATGTTGGTCTGGCATCATCATTGACTAGACTATTGGAGGCTCTGCAGTGTGGGGCTGTGCCGGTTATTATTGGAACCTGTACCAACCTGCCATTCAGTGATGTGATAGACTATGGAAAGGCTGTAGTTTTTGCATCAACAGAACTCAGTGATTTAACAAACCTCTTACAGGATGCTCAGAATGACTTTAGAAAATATCAAGAACATGGACTCTTTCTATTTAATACCTATTTTTCTTCTGCTTTAAGAATAGTGGAGACAGTAATAGCTGTAATTCGTAGTAGTTATAATTATCCTCCAATGTGGTATCCAGACTACTATGCTGAGGTTTTAGTTAACACTATGCCAACGAGGTCTGACAGTGTGAATGAATCAACTAGTTATCCAAGTCCAAAGAGTGTATGGAGGTCTCCCTCAGGACCATTGTTTGCCACAGTTTCACCTTTTCCCAGTGTCTCAGACCCAAATGTGATTATCACTCACCGTAGGGAAAGGAAACTGCTGCGTCTTATTGGGACTCTGAAGAATTGTCCAAATCTTGATAAAGTCGTGGTAGTGTGGAATAATGAAAACACCTACAAAAAACCGAGTGATTATGTGTGGCCAACCATTGGAGTTCCCATTGAGGTATATAATTAGTTCACAAAGTATTAACATATCATTCACATCATGTTACCGAACAAAATAGTGCATGTACATAATGTATGTGCATATGAAGGCTGGACACTGTCGTTATATATAGCTTAATTCAATGCTTTTCAACCAACAGTGCATATGTGTCACCTTTTCTTCATCCCTGACAATGTTTGGCTAGTGCAATATGAACAAAAGTGTATAGCCATGCGGTGGGATGTACATTGGACAACACAAGGGTAGCTACTAACCACTACAGCTACATCGCTAACAATATTACCTTGATCGAAGTAGGACAAAAACCATAGGTGTTGGTTACATTCTTGCATTCTTCTGTGTTACTCTAATACTGACACCTTTTAGCACTTCCATCCCTACATGCTTCAACACTTTAAAATATATATGCATATGTATGTAACTACAGGTGGTGGCTGGTCATGAAAACAGTTTGAATAATCGATTTCTGCCATTTAGTAACATAAAAACAGAAGCTGTTGTTCAGATTGATGATGATATCTGTGCAACAAAGGAAGATCTTGAATTTGGATTCAGGTATGCTCTCATGATCAGTGAGGACCCTATTAAATTCTGCACAAAGCAGATCTGCTTTGTGCAGAATATAATAGGGTCCTCACAATGGGACCAGTTGTTGTCATGTAATCAATTCAAGCTACGCTAAGAGTTCTGGACCTTAATTCTCTATAAAGTAGATGGGACCAGTTGTCATGTACTCAATTCAAGCTACCAAACATAAGCAGTTGTGTGTGGTATAAATGATGTGTATGCAGATGTGATTGAGTCATGTAATAATAATGCTTGTAGTGCACAATCACATCTTAGAGAAGATGATGGTTAACATTAAAGAATGTCTGTATAGCTGCTTACATGTCTGCTCAATTACATCAATACATGCTGTTTATCAGGTTGAGATGCTTTCAGATTTGTGTACAGGATTCGGCCCAGCTAACTGAGCTGCCTCGGTAGCTCAGTTGGTAAGAGCATCGCCTAGCAAGCTGATGGTCATGGGTTCAAGCCCCACCCGAGGCAGCCAATTTTTCTTTGAAAAATGACTGTTTAGGGCGAGTTGTGTTGTGTTGCTTAGCCTTTCTGTTGTGTTGTTGTTGTTACTTTGCCTTTCTAAGCATCTCTTGGATTGATTGTTCATGCACATACAGGAAAACATCAGTTTGTGCAGTTGTTGCACGTTTAAGATTGATCATGTCAAGAGTCTACTGTTGACAGTTGAACGCACTGTGCATACAGCTGACATGGATGAAAAATATTTGGTCTATTCAAAAACTAGGGCGGCCATGGCCGCCCCAGCATGGCCATCCCAGCCGCTACCTTGCACATCCTAAGGATACTGTTTTTCACTTGTTCTAATATTTTATTGTAGGACTTGGCAGAAGAATCGAGACTCTCTGGTTGGATGGATTGGTCGAACCTACAAGCTTAATGTGACGTCTAATGGCTGGACATATTCCTATGGCTATGATAAAAGATTATCTCCCTGTCCCTACTCCATGGTAGTCACTCAATTCTTATTCCACCACAAGGTGTATATAAATTTTGTCATGTACGTAGCTTTTCTGACCAATGACTTTGTGGGAATATAACATGTCATACTTCCATGACTTGCTATTTTCCTTGTGAAAAGGACACATGTATGTATATATTAAGTGCAGGATATATGTACATGTGTGTACAGTCTGATATTGTTTCATGTGGACTTTAGTAGCTATATATACATCATGTCATTATATCATATCCATGCATATCAGAGAGTTGGTAGACTCTCTATGCTTAGGGATGGCACCACCCTAACATATAGAACGGCTCAGAACTCCCAAACATGGCAGTTACAAGCCCTTTCAGATGTGTATGAGTGTTTTTGTACCTGCTAAAGACCCTCCAGAGTATGTAAAGCACACCACTACCAATGACTTACAGAAATTTGCCAAAGCACCGATTTGTTCATGCATGCCATCATCCCCTGTTTTGCTGCATGGATACTTCCTTGTTTCTACAAGTGTAAAAACATTAATGTTGAAGGATGTAGGGATTGAGGTGCCAAAAAGTATAGAAACAAGGTCAAAGTGCAGCATGCATGCAGACAAAGGCAGGGGATGATAGCATGCAACAATCATAACATGCGTAACCCCTTTTTACAGATGTAGAGATATGGGGTTACGCATGTTATGATTGTTGAATGCTCAGCCTTTGTCTGCATGCATGCTGCACTTTGACCTTGTTTCTATACTTTTGGCACCTCAATCCCTACATCCTTCGACATTTTAGTGAAAATATTTTACATTTGTTTCACTTGTTTTTACTGTGTGTAGCAACACATATAAACCTACTGACTTTCGAGTTCTACCTCCCTTGCATACCTAGAAGCAGGATATCTAGCAATTGTCAGTGACTCCTACATCCTGTCTTGTAGCCTAGTTGCGTTGGTTCCACGCTAGTAGTATTTCCTGTATTCCAGCTGCGCACTTGGCATATTCCCGAGGATGTGTGGTAGCGCTAATTAAGTAAATATTCATATTCCCTGGGATGGTGAGCCACAAGAATTCACAGTTTACACAATGACGTCAATGGATACTATGCTACAGGTGGTTGCTAGGCTACAAATAGGTTACCGCCTGGTTTATCTTCAGCAGTACAGGATATCCCCCTCAGCTGTTTACTCTACCGCCCTCGGGCTCCGCCCTCGGGTGGTAGAGTAAACAGCTTCGGGTACCGCTTCAGACCCAGGCGTTAACCTAGCCTCGTTCCCAGGCCGTCTCCCTCCTCCGCGCAATTAAATGTGGGGGTGGAAAAACGGAGGGAGAAGGCCGGCCTGGTCCATTTTCGCACGTGATACACAGGAAGCACATGACTTTTGTGACGTCATCTAAATCTCATCGTATATAGACCATACTAAAATACGCCGGCATGATGACGCGTGATGACGCCTGCGGCATATATCACGTGCGAAAATGGACCAGGCCTTTTTTCCACCCCCGCATTTAATTGCGCGGAGGAGGGAGACGGCCTGGGAACGAGGCTAGCGTATACTTGTACGTACTGAGTACCACAGCGGGTCCAGTTGCCTGCAACAGTTAGTCGTTCAAAGAAACGGAGCAACGTAGCCAAAAAAAGACAACACAGCGCTCGAAACAGCGGCAGCTCGACGAACACTGAAAGTCTGCATATGATTAACTTCACGTGTTCGGCACGTGAGCAAACAAGAAAATGGCGTCTAAAACTAACACTTGTAAGGTTGCAGAGCTGGAGTTTGACGGCTTTGGGAGAAGGTATGAAGATTTTGTGCATCAAGGATCATGTACGCTCCAGTATAAATGATTTTCGTGAAAGAATTAGATTTTGTGCATCAAGGATCATGTACGCTCCAGTATAAATGATTTTCGTGAAAGAATTAGAGCGATTACTAACCCCAGTTTCGCGGTAGGCCGTTGAACTGAATTAAAAAGAAGAAGAAGAAGATGAAGAAGATGATGTACAATCCGACAAATTTCCGAGATTCACTGTTGCTGTATATTTTACGTACTTTGAGAGTATTATAGTGTATAGAAGCACTCGCAGAGCATGTAGTTTGTCTGAAAAGGCTTAAAACATCTGCGTTCGGGAGTTCTGAGCCGTTACTTTTGTTAAGGCTTAATGGGCGTGTCGGCGCCATCCCTACATATAGAGTCTACCGACTCTATGATATATTAATATATAATTATATAGGGCTAACATTTTTTGTGTGCGCTACCTATTAGTGATCTCTACCTGCTTAAAAGCAGTCCATCATCTTGTATACAAACTGTCTTCTCTTTCCTGCAGTACTATATGTACCTGTATACATATTGGATGCCTGAGAGTATCAGGAAGATGGTCAGTGAAAAAATGAACTGTGAAGACATTTTAATGAACTTTATTGTTGCACATATCACAAGAAAACCCCCAGTTGTTGTAAGTTCTTGTAACAATTCCTTTACCAAACTATATGGAATCTAAATCTACAGCAGACTGAGACCATTTATAGTGATAACACAACCTTATATACATCTTCACATAATGCTACAAATGATGACATTATTTTTTTGTGTGCTGCAGCTTGCAGGTAAGGAGGCAGCACACTGTAGAGGTGACTCAGATCCAGAGGGAATCAACAGTAAAAAGAATCACAAACAAATTCGAGGTCAATGTCTGCAGCCCTTTGAAAGTGCTTTCGGCTACTTGCCACTGTTGTGTTTCCATGGCCAGCGTCTTAAAATGCCATGACTTGCTCTCATTTTCATGTTTATCTGTGCTTATATCTACACATGCCCAACTCCTGGACTAAATAACTGTCACTCCCATACTTGAACATATGTCTTCGTTCTCTGTGTATGTGTATTGAAACTCCTATAATTATTGCGTTTTAATTATGCATTCCGCTGCTGCAACTGGACTTGAACATATGGTTATATGCATGAAGAGTTTGGTATAGAGGTCAAGGTAGAGAAGGCAATCAAGTGTGGGACTGAGCACTGAGTGTGAAGGTATGTGGTCACTAACTAAATTGGAGGTAACTATGTGAATAACTGGTATAACAGTTCTATGGAATTCTCATATTTCCCGCCCACTTCAAGGAGTTCGTCAATGTGCAATTCTTCCCTTTTCTATACTCATCTTTCTGCCAGAAATGCACTTGTAAAGTGCGTAACCCTCGCGCAGTTATGACTACCAAGTAAATGTATTAGAGCTCCTGGCTCTCTTCGTGCCGCTCTGCATACTTGTATATAGCTCGCAAGTACTTTTGAAGTGGTCCGGTCGATGGGCGTGGTCTAAGCCCCGCCTCTAAACCACACCTCCCCCAGCGATTAACACTAGCGCGTGTGAGACATGTCTCGTCGCTGCAGCTGTTGACTGGACTGATTGCTGCATCTCCCAGGCCAGCGTCGAGCTCGTTATTGATCACCTGTACATGCGCAGTCGTGAAAGCCAACCGTTAAAACTGGTCCGGCCAAAACCGGACCGGCCGGACCGCTTGCTACGGCCATGTAGCTAATGCAAAACTATATCCAACAGCAAGAGGTATTACACGGTCTAAAAAAGGCACTAGGACCAGACACTAACATGGCTAAGGACCAATCAGATCACTAGGAGGGCTCGCTCCGCTCGCCAATAATTTTACATGATGTATATACCTATGACTTCCATAACGTAAATGTAGGTAGTCATTAATTAAAATCGTGCTCGTTAACCCCTTTCTCACGCGGTTTCCAGCTCGTCTCACCCGTATACTCTCAGCTCACCCGTACATTTCCGTATAGCAGCTGAGCTGAGCTGAGCAGTGCAGCTAGTGGAGGCTAACAGGTATCACTCCTTCCTCTATCTGAGCTTCACTACAGCCAACGTACGTATGCACTACGCCATATCTTGGACTAGGCACCACTCCACTGCAAGTAGCCTCATAGCTCATGTAGCTGGAGTGTGGGTGATTAACTGTATATATAGGATCTCAATGAGGTTGGTGTGTAGCTGAACTGTGCATTTTGTGCAGTACAAAGCATGGGTGCTTAAAATGGCAGTTAAGGACTCGCTATTTCCATGCCATGCAAGTGTAGATATTTAGTTCTGGGATCTAAGACTGATAATAGTAGTTCAGAATGTAAATGTGCATTTCGTGCTGTACAGAGCATGGGTGCTTAAGAATGGCAGTTTAGGACCCACTTTTTCCATAGTGTTGCGTGGTGTACACAGCGGTAAGAATGGCAGTTTAGAACCCGCTTTTTCAGAGATTTAGTGCCTAGCTATGGTAGGACCGTGATATGAGACTAGTGGATGGCAGTTTAAAGTGTAAAGTGTACATATTGTGCTGTACAAAGCATGGGTCCTTAAGAATACCAGTTTAAGACCCACTGTTTCCATGCAGTTTCTTCCATGCAATTTAGTGCCTATTGCAATTGCAAGACAAAAAGTGAAACTATTGGATGGCAATTTAGAATGTAAAGTGTGTAATTTGTGCTGAACTAAGCATGGGTCCTTAAAAGAATGGCAGTTTAGGACCCACTGCTTCCGTGATGTTTATGTAATTGTACAGATTTAGTGGCCATGGCATTTGCAGCACATTGAATGAGACTGGTGGATGGCAGTTTATGTGCATTTAGTAATGTACAAAGCATGGGTCCTTAAGAATGGCGGTTTAGGTCCCCGCTGTTTCCATGCAGTTTATTCCATGCAATTGTAGATATTTAGTGCCTATTGCATTTGCATTACATTAATGAAACTATTGGATGGCAGTTTTGAGCTATGGGTCCCTCTAGCATATCCATAGCGTTTAAAATAGCAGACTTGATGTTTGCCCAGACAAATTCCACATCACTTGACAAAAGGCAGTTATCAAAATCAGAATCAAGTAAGTGGTCACACAGACCAACAAAATCAGCTTTGGAGTAATCAAAAAAGAATTTATGGGAAGTTCCTCGTAAAGGTGGCAGAATATAATTTATCTTGAAGGAAACACGATGGTGGTCAGAAGAAATTAATAAATTAGAATCTGCAATAGATATAACACTGATCAAATTTTCAATATTTGTAATAACGAGGTCTAGAATGTTACCCTTGACGTGGCTAGAATCCATAACAAGCTGAGTAAGATTCATCTCATACATAAAGTCACAAAAGGAGTTAGAGAAGGTGGATGTGCCAGTTAGGGTTGACCATCAAATGTCAGACATATTGAAATCACCCACAATTATGACAGTTTCCATGTGTGAAGCAAAGGAGTGAAGGTAGGAAAGTAAACCTTTACGATAGATGTCAGAAGAATTAGGAGGAACGTAAACTGTACAGAGAGATATAGGTTTATTGTGACAATTGAGATTAACTGCAATTATTTCTAAATCAGGGGGGATGGAATTAATGTAATAGGAACCAAATCAGAAGCAGCAATGAGTACACCATAGCTCTGTCTTTGCGATAGAGTGAGTACCCACAGGGCAGAATTTCATGATTAAATATAGAGTCAGATAGCCATGTTTTGGTAACACAATAAATGTTAAATGGTGTAGAGTACACATAAGATTGAAAATTAGACAACTTGTTAACCAGACTTCGTGAATTTAAGTAGCAGATTTGCAAACAATTGGGTGATTGTAGTCAATTAGAAGGCGAAGAATCAGGTACAGGTACTGATTGACTAAGAGATTGTTCAAAAGAATTCATTACATCACACTGAACAATTGGTGGTGTGGAACTTGTACTCAAAGGTACAGGAACACCAGTAGAGGGTAAGTCAGGTGATTTAGACATAGCAACACGATGTGGAGAGACAATGGATGGCGGCTTGTTAGCATTGTCTGACTGAGTGTCATTGGCATGTCGTGGTTACTTGAGAAGGTTGAATGGAGGTAGGGTTATCAGGTGAATACTGGAATTCAGAGTTGCGAACACAACCAAACAGCTTATTCCTGACGTATAAACTTGAATCACAGATTTTGATATCGTGACGGGGAATACCAGACTGTATAAGGGACCACCTTTCCTTCAAAAGGATAGAATCCCTTAGTCTTTCTTAAGGGGTTAGGTCAGGTTTAATGAACACAGGGCGACTCACAAGAGTTTTTTTTGAGAGAATGGTTGAGGCATCAGCAGCTCTAATAAATTTCACCAAGAGTGGTCTGGGATACTTACGATATTGGGAAAATTTACCCAAACTATATATGTCCTTGATGGATTGGGATTGAATGGTATTGTCAACCCCAGTAAGAACAGAAACAACACTGTTAAGATCAGATTCTAGACGCTCTCGCTTTGAGGTACCTTTTTGGCACTCCTTAATGCCATAAATGATTATGTTAAACTTTCTGTCTAGATGGTATCTCTCCTTGGTTGTAACCACCTGAGGCTTAGGACGTGTATCAGTAACAGACTCACCGCTACCAGTGATAGAAGCGTAGCTTGGTTGGGAATGTGTGCCACAGTCTTGCGGAGGTACATTAGACTCTGACTGGACTTGGGACAAAGTCTTCTTGAGTTCAGCGATTTCTTGCTTCAAAAGTTCAACAGTATGCTTTAGTACTGCTAAGTCACGCTTGTTTCTTCTTTCACTGCAACCGTAACAGTAAAACGAGTCACCTTTCCCCTTCATCTCCTTGTAGCAGGAGAGACTGACACCTGCACAGTAGCGATGCAACAATTGGTGGCAGTCCCCATTGCAAAACAGGGATTCATCTTTACCCGTGGCAATGGGTTGACAACAAACACAACACGACTCCTTAGACGAAGACGCTGAGGACTAGCTGCGCTTTCTTTTTCGGAGGCATCGCACCGCCACGATACAACGTCGATTCGTGTTTATTTCGCTCACCCTTTATCTGTTTCGCTCACCCTTTATCCACCTTATCCTTAGTAGTAGCTAGTCTATGAGTCTTATGTGAGTCTTAGTAAATGTGAGTCTTAGTAAAAAAGATTGAATCTTAAGATTGGCAGTTTTCATTGCAGTGTGTTCTGTTCGATCAGATCTTAGTGAGACAGGTACACATTGAACAATGTACAATTCAAAGAACACATTTTAAAGGGTGATTAGCAGTTTAGGACCCATTATGGTGATGGGTCCAATGCAGAGTTTTGGGCCAATATCTGATTGAAGAAGTGATAATGAAGGAATAGCATTGTACACTTCATTGTGAAGGTGACAAAGATTGTGCCCTTAGGATGTGCTTTTAAGTACTATCGACTGAGCTGTCTAGAGCAATTAAACTTGAAATGCTATCAGGCTTAGTGCCTTCACCAAAACCTTTGCTCCTTCTGGAGTATTGCTGCTTCTCCATCCTCTGCAAACCCTTCCAACATCTCGTGGTGGTCATCATCCTGAACCGTGTTCTCTGCTGCCAGCTGCTAGCTTCCTTCTGATGATGCCAGGATGCGCTAGACGAAAAGTAAAATTCCTATGTGACCTGCTGTGGAATTCATGACATCTCCTGCACCTATCCAGTAGTACATAGAGCTAAATGTCCTGTATATTATATTCATGGCATTTAGCTCTATCCTTTAGATGTCCTGCATCAGTATAGTTTACTTTTTAAGCAGTGATATATAATCTGTCGCTATCACATTCTTTGGCTTGCTTGGTCTAAATTTCTGTCTTAAGAGATCAAGTGTCTCAAGCATGTGTCTAAGACATGAGATTTTGGATGTCAGTAAAGAAGACTGCCCAGAGATCTGCAGCTTGTTGTGTTCTCTCTCTATCTCTCTCTTGAAAGTCTGGCTCTCTCTAGTAAGTCCTTTTGTTTGCACTCTGCTGCCTCAGTGAATGTGTTTCAAAATGCACTTCTACTAGACATAAAATTCTTAGAGGAGTCGCCCCACCAGACAATATCTCAATGCAAGTAAGTGGGTTACCTGGCATTCTGAATTCAAGGGTGGTGGTAGCAAATAGGGTATATCTGGTAACATATATCTGGCATCATATCTTCATGATCTTTAAGATCATGAAGTGGTTTACAGTCAAGAACCTCATAATTATTTGGAGAGATTAAGGGATTGTGTTGGATGAAGAGTTAGGAGCAATGTGCTGAGGAAAAGAATAGGAGCTGAGGTCATTGGTGGGTGATATCTGCATGAGGTGGGAGATACTCTGTCATGACAGGTGCAATCTCTCTCATCATGACAGATGTTGAACCTCCTATCATCCCATGCTGTTTAACAGACATTCAGAACTGGAGTGACTGATCCTCCCTACACAGTGCACATGCTGCACTCTCTTTCATTTCCCACACGTGGAGTGGCAGTATGTCTGTTGCCACAGGTATTCTGGTGCCTATTGTAGTGACAAGACCTAGAGAGACAGGCAGTGAGCGTTAATTGTACAATACAGAGTTATATCAAATGTAAGTCTAATGGGCAGTTTAAACACAACTATTAGTGCCTATGGTGGTGGCAGGATTGGTACTCAGTGGGACTGGTTGAGACAATGCTATGTTTGCTGTTCATTAACGAGTCTTACAAAGATGCATGTTTATGTGGGCAGTTAAGGATTATGTCTCTCAGATTCATTACAATGCATGTATTCTGTCTTCTGTGCATTTGGTGCCTGATAAAAAGATGGGGCGTTAGAGGGATAAGACTGCTTGCATAGCATGCTGGATGAAGGTTGGATCCTTACATTAGCAGTTGAAAACTCTCCAGTGCATTGCAGAGATTTGCATAGTGAGTAGCATTGTATACATCATGCAGTATAGGAGTGTACACTCCGTCGTCATGCAGTGTATTCACTCCAACTGAAGAGATGTACATGTATATAGTGCCTATAGTGACAGTGGGACCAAAATGGATAGCATTGTACAAAACAAAGTGCACACTTTGTGCTGGACATTCAATGGCAGTTTTGACAGAATTAGAACTTGTGGAGAGCAGAGAATATACTGTAATGGTGTACAAAGGTATTCCATATAGTGTAGACTCATGTTGCCATGCATTGTATTCAGTCCAACTGAAGGGATTTGACGGTGTGCATGCTCAATCAATCAAATTGTATAGTCAGTTTGAACAGTTCAATCTATTGTGAACAATGTCTGTCTGTGTGGTCATCCGTTTTTGCCTTAGCTGTGTACAAACACCTGTCCACTCCAACCACACAACAGTCTGCAAAGGAGAGAAAAATGCATGTGTGTCAAATGAGAATGAATCCAAACTGCCACTCATAGACCCACTCTTTTTCAGCACCAAGAGCACACTTTATATTCTAAACTGCTACCAACCAGACTCACAAAGGTCATACATTCACTACAGGCACTAAATCTACATCACAGCTTACAATAAACCACATACATGTACATAGAAACAGTGAGTCCTAAACCAGCACAAATTCACATTTAACTACAATCCAATGGTCACATCGAGGACTTAAGATCACCATAGACATTAAATGCTATATTCCAAACTGCTATCCACTGCGGTAAATGTATGCTTGGGTCCTAAATTACCATTGTTAAGGACCCACTCTTTGTACAGCACAAAATGCACATATTCTAAATTTCCATCTACATGTACAAAATGCACAACAAACATCAAAACTGCCATCTATGCGATCACCATAGGCACTAAATCATTAAGAAAAACTGGGTCCTAAAACCTCAGTATCTCAGTTGATAAAAGCGTCACCTAGAAAGCGAATGTCATCAATGGAAACTCCACCTGAGGGAATCACTACCAGCACTTTATCTGTACTAACAGTGTGTCCTACACTGCAATCCTTAAGGATCCATGGTTTATAAAACATAAGTTGCACACTTTACATTCTAAACTGCCATCCAATAGTTAATTCATTACTGTCCTACAACTGCAATAGGCACTATGTATGGAATAAACTGCATGGAAACAGCGGGTCCTAAACTGCCATTCTTAAGGACCCATGCTTTGTACAGCACAAAATGTACACTTTACACATTAAACTACCATCCATTAGTCTCAGATATATGTCCTGCCATAGCTACTAAACACAACTAAACTGCACTGAAACAGCAGGTCCTACACCGTCATTCTTAAGGACCCATAGCTCTATACTGCCAACCAGTATAGTGTAATTAAAGTACAATATGCAATATATGTCTTCAATAAAGAGCATGGAAACAGAAGACACCACCATTCTTAAGACCCATATTCTACACAGCACGAAATGCACAATTTCCAATAGTCTTCCATAGGCACTAAATCTCTACAATTGCATTGCACGGAAACAGAAGATCCTAAACTGCCATTCTTTAAAGGACCCATGTTTAGTTCAGCACAAATTGCACACATTACACTCTACCCTGCCATCTAATAGTTTCATTAATGTATAGCAATTATTACAATAGGCACTAAATATCTACAATTGTATGGAATAAACGGCATGAAAACAGCGGGTCCTAAACTGCCATTCTTAGGACCCATGCTTTGTACAGCACAAATTTCACAATTTACATTCTAAACTGTCATCGACCAGTCTCATTAATGGCCATATAGCTACTAATTAAGCTGACAGGGCCTAAACTGTCATTCTTAAACCCATAGCTCTAAACCGCTATCCACTAGTCTCATTAAATTACCATATGCACTATACCTCAACAATGAACTTCATGGGAATGGCAGGTCTCAAACTACAATTCTTAAGACCCATATTCTATGCACAATTTACATTCATCCAATAGTCTTATTCAATCACCATAAATCTCATTGAAATAAATTGCACGGAAACAGCGGGTCCTAAATTGTCATTGTTATAGGGAGCCATAGCTCAAAACTGCCATCCACTAGGGTCTCATTGAAGTACATGTACCATGTGCAAGCAATGAACTTCATTGAAACAGCACACTATTCTTAAGACCCATGTCCTATACAGCTTGAAACACACAATTTACATTCATCCAACAGTCTTATTCAATCACGACAGGCACTAACTCAACTGCATGGAAACAGCAGGTCTGATATTCTTAAGGACCCATCCTTTGTAAATACAAATTGCAGATTTTACATTCTAAACAGTTTCATTACTGTTTCGCAATTGCAATAGCCACTAAATATAGAAATACATTGCATGGAAACAGCGGGTCCTAAACTGCCATTCTTAAGGACCCATGCTTCATACAGCAAAATGCACACTTTACACTTTAAACTGCCATCTACCAGTCCATTAATGGTCTGACCGTCATAGCTACTAATTAAGCTGCACAGAAACAGCGGGGCCAAAATTGTCATTCTTAAAAACCCATAGCTCTAAACTGCCATCCACTAGTCTCATTAAAGTACGATATGCACTATACATGTACCTCCGCAATGAACTTCATGGAAACATCCTAAACTGTCATTCTTATAGCTCTAAACTGCAATCCACTAGTCTCATATCTGCATCGAAACAGCAGGTCTCAAACCACCATTCTTAAGTGACATACTCTATATACAGCACAAAATGGACAATTTACATTCATCCAATAGTGTTATTTAGTCATCATTGCATGGCACGCAATTTTAAATATCTACAATTGCATGGAAAAAACTTCATGGAAACAGTGGGTCCTAAACTGCCATTCTTAAGGACCCATACCTTGTACAGCACAAAATGCACAGTTCACACTCTAAACATGAGTTTCTCAGTACCTGTTAAAAAACACATCTTAAATTAATCAATAATTGAGCAACCGCCATCCACCAGTCATTAATGTGCTGCAAATGCCATAGCCACTAAATCTCTACAATTGTATTGATATAAACTTCACGGAAACAGTGGGTCCTAAACTGCCATTCCCCATGCTTTGTACAGCACACTATATTCTAAACTGTCACCCAATAGTTTCATTAATGTTATGCAATTGCAATAGGCACTAAACATCTACAATTGCATTGATATAAACTTCACAGAAACAGCGGGTCCTAAACTGCCATTCTTAGGACCCATGCTTTGTACAGCACCAGATGTACACTTTATATTCTAAACTGCCATCCACCTGTGTCATTAATGTGCTGCTAATGCCATGGCCACTAAATCTCTACAATTGCATTGATATAAACTTCACGGAAACAGCGGGTCCTAAACTGCCATTTTTAAGGACCCATGCTTTGTACAGCACAAACGGCCCACTTATATTCTAAACTGCCACCCATTGCAATAGTTTCATTAATGTCATGCAATTGCAATAGGCACTAAATATCTACAAGTGCTTTGACATAAACTTCACGGAAACAGCGGGTCCTAAACTGCCATTCTTATAGACCCATGCTTTGTACAGCACAAAATGCACACTTTACACTCCAAACCGCCATCCACCAGTCTCATTAATGTGCTGCAAATTCTATGGCCACTAAATCTCTACAATTGCATTGATATAAACATCACGGAAACAGCGGGTTCTAAACTGCCATTCTTAAGGACCCATGCTTTGTAAAGCACAAACGGCAGACTTATATTCTAAACAACCACCATTAATGTTATGCAATTGCAACAGGCACTAAATATCTACAATTGCATTGATAGAAACTTCACGGAAACAGCAGGTCCTAAATTGCTATTCTTAAGCACCCATGCTTTGTACAGTACAAAATGTACACTCTACACTCTAAACTGTCATCCACCCAGTGCCATAGACCCATATTATACAAGTAAATAAAAAATTTAGGAAATTTGAAGTGTAATATAGGAATTGCATAAAAATGAACAGAGACAAGATTGGGACACAGACATGCTATGTACATCAACATACCTTGTAGTACATTGATGTATATAGCATGTCTGTGTCCCAATCTTGTCTCTGTTCATTTTTATGCAATTCCTATATTACACTTCAAATTTCCTAATTTTTTTATTTACTTGTCTCTTGTCATTTTTTTACTATTGGAAGCAATAATTCTCACTAGAATGTGCTCTCCGCATCCATAAACGTCTGGTCAAGTATTGCTAGTAACCACACTCTGAGCTACTGTATAAATGTGTGATTAGTAGGGCGTGGTTTGGTTGCAAGCTATAAGCGGCTGCTTACACTTACAAATACTAGAGCAAACTTGCTAGTAAAGGTACTATCAGACGGTATATAAGCTTACCGTGGTACGTACATATACGTAGAGGCAGAGTTAGCACACTGTAAGCGTGTGCAGTGTTTTGACGGTAAGAGTTCATCAACACATCTTTCTTTTGCTTATGTAGTACTAAGTGCTAATTGCTATACAAATCGTCAACACATTTCTCATGTTTCTCTATTATCAGCCAGTTCTCTCTGCGCTTAGTTGCTACGCGCTAGTTGCTAAGCATCTACGCATGCGCGGCAGATGTAATGACGTCATTGATGAGTCTTGTCTCATTACGTAATCGATTTATTGTATGACGCATGCTACTATATTACGTATGTACTATGCACGTACATTCAAAATGAAATTATGTAATCACTAATATACATGTACATATAATTATTGCATTGAGAGGAGTGTTAACATCAGTATTACAAGAATCACAAGGGTTAATAACATATGATTTTGTTATGTTGCTATTAGCGATGATACCTCTTCACATGCTGACTTTCAGGTTGATGGTTACCATGGTTGCTGATTTTTGCTCATTAGTTATCCTCATTCATAATACATTGCTGGGAGAGATAACGATCAGTAGTACAAGAACTACAAGGGTTAACAATATTATACCTCTATTCCCCAGTACGTATTGATATATTTCCGCATGCAAAGATTCAAGTTATTTTGAGGTACACTTCTTCAAGAAGAAGAAGAAGAAGAAGAAGAAGAAGAAGATGGAAAACATGGCAAAAATGTGAAAAGCACTTTTTAAGCTATTACACACATTTTACATCACAACAAAACCAATTTTAGTATACTGGTTATTTTTCACACATTCTTCACCTTAATATCGTTAAAAGTGAAATTAAACTTCAAATTGAAAGTGAAAATGAACAAAATCCTTATATATGGTTTTCAATGGGGATAGACCATAGCAATCCCTATATACACAGTACTACCGTACTGTGTGATACAGCACCAAATGGACAATTTACATTCATTCAATAGTGTTATCATCATTGGTTATTGCATTACAGCGGGTCCTAAACTGCCATTCTTAAGGACCCATGCTTAGTTCAGCACAAATTGCACACTTTACATTCTAAATTGCCATCCAATAGTTTCATTAATGTAATGCAAATACAATAGGCACTAAATATCTACATTTGCATGGAATAAACTGCATGGAAACAGCGGGGACCTAAACTGCCATTCTTAAGGACCCATGCTTTGTACATTACTAAATGCACACTTCACAATCTAAACTGCCATCCACCAGTCTCATTCAATGTGCTGCAAATGCCATGGCCACTAAATCTCTACAATTACATAAACATCACGGAAGCAGTGGGTCCTAAACTGCCATTCTTTTAAGGACCCATGCTTAGTTCAGCACAAATTGCACACTTTACATTCTAAACTGCCATCCAATAGTTTCACTTTTTGTCTTGCAATTGCAATAGGCACTAAATTGCATGGAAGAAACTGCATGGAAACAGTGGGTCTTAAACTGGTATTCTTAAGGACCCATGCTTTGTACAGCACAATATGTACACTTTACACTTTAAACTGCCATCCACTATTCTCACATATGTCCTACCATAGCTAGGCACTAAATCTCTGAAAAAGCGGGTTCTAAACTGCCATTCTTACCGCTGTGTACACCATGCAACACTATGGAAAAAGTGGGTCCTAAACTACCATTCTTAAGCACCCACGCTCTGTACAGCATGAAATGCACATTTACATTCTGAACTACTATTATCAGTCTTATTAAGATCCCAGAAATAAATATCTACACTTGCATGGCATGGAAATAGCGAGTCTTAACTGCCATTTTAAGCACCCATGCTTTGTACTGCACAAAATGCACAGTTCACCTACACACCAACCTCATTGAGATCCTATATATACAGTTAATCACCCACACTCCAGCTACATGAGCTATGAGGCTACTTGCAGTGGAGTGGTGCCTAGTCCAAAATACGTCAAACTATGGCGTAGTGCATACGTACGTTGGCTGTAGTGAAGCTCAGATAGAGGAAGGAGTGATACCTGTGAGCCTCCACTAGCTGCACTGCTTCCACTAGCTGCACTGCTCGGCCGTGCTCAGCTCAGCTCAGCTGCTATACGGGAGTGTACGGGTGAGCTGGGAGTATACGGGTGAGACGAGCTGGAAACCGCGTGAGAAAGGGGTTAACGAGCACGATTTTAATTGCATATTTGGGTCCTTAGCACGAGCACGATTTTAAATGCATATTTGGGTTCTTAGCTTCGGGTCCTAGTAGTGCCTTTTTTGGCCTATATAATACCTCCATGAACCCAACAGTCGAAACACCGGATGTATATATACATTGTAGTAAAACTCTGCGTAAGCGCTTACAGCATAGCTACCCGAGTTGCACAATGAGACAGAGAGTAAGAACCATACTTTTAGTGACTGTGATATCTATTTTCTTAACGGTGAGTCTGCTAATCATCAAACGCACTCAAAGAGAAGATGTACTTTTGAAAGTAGTCGGCATCAAAGGCGGGACTGCGTATGGAGACTCAGGTCGTCAAATTGTAGGGAACACTGATGTGATAGAGTATGGAGACTTAGTAGCGAAAAGAGTGAATGGCTTAGAAAGACACGGCCAAGTTGTAAAGAACGTCACTCAAAGGCTACGTTTTGATGAGTTGTGTACCATTACCAATAAACCATTCCTCGTCTATGTTTACACCTCTATCACTGCTCTTCTCCTGTCCCCCTCCATCATTAACCTTTTGAATTCAGAGGTAGCTGACTCTCTGGTCAAAGATCTCCAGCTGGGAGACTCTTGGACTGATGATCCAGATAGAGCTTGTGTATTTGTTGTGGTGGTAGGTCCATGGGCTGAAGCTCTGACATCAGAAGATGTGAACAACTATATTAACTCTCTGCCACACTGGAAGACTTACAGTAATAGACATGTTGTAATTGAACTTTCCTCTAGTACAAGCAGATCCAGACCTTTCTCACAGGGTACGCTTAAGGCAGCTCTTCTTGCTGCAAGCTATAGTCCAACCAACAGTCTTCATCATATCCTAATTCCTCCTGTGCTTACTGTTACCAACTATCATTACGTCATTCCTCCAACAGATTCTTTGCTTTATGAAACACGAACTATGAAGCTATACTTTGAAGGGAACAAAATTAATGGAAAATTAGAAGGTCATATTGTGGGAGCTTGTAATCAGTTTCCAAAGAGCATTTGTTTACCAAAATGTAGCCGTGACATAGAATCTGGTGCATTGGACACAGAGTGGTCCTTGTGCAATACTGCTGCTGATAGGCTACAGAAGTGCCAGAAAGCTCTGTTTGCTCTAATTCCATGTCATGATGAGGGTGATGTTGGATTGGCATCATTGACTAGACTATTGGAGGCTCTGCAGTGTGGGGCTGTGCCAGTTATTATTGGAACCTGTGCCAACCTGCCATTCAGTGATCTGATAGACTATGGAAAGGCTGTAGTTTTTGCATCAACAGAACTCAGTGATTTAACAAACCTCTTACAGGATGCCCAGAATGACTTTAGAAAATATCAAGAACATGGACTCTTTCTATTTAATACCTATTTTTCTTCTGCTTTAAGAATAGTGGAGACAGTAATAGCCATAATTCGTAATAGTTATAACTATCCTCCAATGTGGTACCCAGACTACAATGGTGAGGTTTTACTTAACACTATGCCAACGAGGTCTGACAGTGTGAATGAATCAACTAGTTATCCAAGTTCAAAGAGTGTATGGAGGTCTCCCTCAGGACCATTGTTTGCCACAGTTTCACCTTTTTCCAGTGTCTCAGACCCAAATGAGAAATTCACAATTGTGATTATCACTCACCACAGGGAAAGGAAACTGCTGCGTCTTATTGGGACTCTGAAGAATTGTCCAAATCTTGATAAAGTCGTGGTAGTGTGGAATAATGAAAAAACCTACAAAAAACCGAGTGATTATGTGTGGCCAACCATTGGAGTTCCCATTGAGGTATATAATTAGTTCACAAAGTATTAACATATCATTCACATCATGTTACCGAACAAAATAGTGCATGTACATAATGTATGTGCATATGAAGGCTGGACACTGTCTTTATATATAGCTTAATTCAATGCTTTTCAACCAACAGTGCATATGTGTCACCTTTTCTTCATCCCTGACAATGTTTGGCTAGTGCAATATGAACAAAAGTGTATAGCCATGCGGTGGGATGTACATTGGACAACACAAGGGTAGCTACTAACCACTACAGCTACATCACTAACAATATTACCTTGATTGAAGTAGGACAAAAACCATAGGTGTTGATTACATTCTTGCATTTTTCTGTGTTACCCTAATACTGGCACCTTTTAGCACTTCCTTCCCTACATGCTTCAACACTTTAAATATATATGCATATGTATGTAACTACAGGTGGTGGCTGGTCATGAAAACAGTTTGAATAATCGATTTCTGCCATTTAGTAACATAAAAACAGAAGCTGTTGCTCAGATTGATGATGATATCTGTGCAACAAAGGAAGATCTTGAATTTGGATTCAGGTATGCTCTCAGTGAGGACCCTATTAAATTCTGCACAAAGCAGATGGGACCAGTTGTTGTCATGTACTCAATTCAAGCTACACTAAGAATTCTGGACCTTAATTCTCTATAAAGTAGATGGGACCAGTTGTCATGTACTCAATTTAAGCTACCAAACATAAGCAGTTGTGTGTGGTATAAATGATGTGTATGCAGATGTGCTTGAGTCATGTAATAATAATGCTTGTAGTGCACAATCACATCTTAGAGAAGATGATGGTTAACATTAAAGAATGTCTGTATAGCTGCTTACATGTCTGCTCAATTACATCAATACATGCTGTTTATCAGGTTGAATGCTTTCAGATTTGTATACAGGATTCGGCCCAGCTAACTGAGCTGCCTCGGTAGCTCAGTTGGTAAGAGCATCGCCTAGCAAGCTGATGGTCGTGGGTTCGAGTCCCACCCGAGGCAGCCAATTTTTCTTTGAAAAATGACTGTTTAGGGCGAGTTGTGTTGTGTTGCTTTGCCTTTCTGTTGTGTTGTTGTTGTTACCTTGCCTTTCTAAGCATCTCTTGGATTGATTGTTCATGCACATACAGGAAAACATCAGTTTGTGCAGTTGTTGCACGTCTAAGATTGATCATGTCAAGAGTCTACTGTTGACAGTTGAACGCACTGTGCGTACAGCTGACATGGATGAAAAATATTTGCAAAAAGTAGGGCGGCCATGGCCACCCCAGCATGGCCACCCCAGCCGCTACCTTCACTGTAAAAAATTAAAGGTGGTTTTAACCCTTCTGTGGTTGTTTGAGTTGCAAATTGAGTATACTATAGCTACAGCTGGCAAATACTTTCGAGATAAACATAGAGCTATGAGCAACCTTGCTTCTGAAAACCACCATCCACTAATGATTTGAGGAACTCAACCACATATGACAACTCAGGAATGTATGTAGTAATATAGCAATTCATCAAGTTTCCCTCTCAAAGGAACAGCAGTAAAACCTCAGTTGCATGTAGTGGCCTCAGTTGCATGAAAATAAAGCATTATACTGGCACTATATACATTCTCCGTTAATGAGGAGAAACTCAATAATGGCTAGGGGAAACATGATGAATTGCTATATTACTACATACATTCCTGAGTTGTCATACGTGGTTGAGTTCCTCAAATCACTAGTGGATGGTGGTTTTCAGAAGCAAGGTTGCTCATAGCTCTATGTTTATTTCGAAAGTATTTGCCAGCTGTAGCTATAGTATACTCAAGTTGTAACTCAAATCACCACAGAAGGGTTAAAACCACCTTTAATTTTTTACAGTGTTGCACATCCTAAAGATACTGTTTTTCACTTGTTCTAATATTTTGTAGGACTTGGCAGAAGAATCGAGACTCTCTGGTTGGATGGATTGGTCGAACCTACAAGCTTAATGTGATGTCTAATGGCTGGACATATTCCTATGGCTATGATAAAAGTTTATCTCCCTGTCCCTACTCCATGGTAGTCACTCAATTGTTATTCCACCACAAGGTGTATATAAATTTTGTCATGCACGTAACTGTTCTGACCAATGACTTTGTGGGAATATAACATGTCATACTTCCATGACTTGCTATTTTCCTTGTGAAAAGGACACGTGTATGTATATATATATTAAGTGCAGGATATATGTACATGTGTGTACAGTCTGATATTGTTTCTTGTGGACTTTAGTAGCTATATATACATCATGTCATTATATCATATCCATGCATATCAGAGAGTTGGTAGACTTTCTATGCTTAGGGATGGCACCACCCTAACATATAGAACGGCTCAGAACTCCCAAAGCCCTTTCAGATGTGTACGAGTGTTTTTGTACCTGCTAAAGACCCTCAAAGTATGTAAAATACACCACTACCAATGACTTACAGAAATTTGCCAAACCACCAATTTGTTCATGCATGCCATCATCCCCTGTTTTGCTGCATGGATACTTCCTTGTTTCTATACTTTTTGGCACTTCCATCCCTAAACCCTTCAACATATTTTACACTTGTATTAGCTACATACATATGAGCAAAACTGGCATACATAATATATCTGCATGCATGCACATCACTGGAAAATTTATGGTCATTTTAACCCTTCTGTATTTATCTCGGTTGAGTATATTTAATAAACCGTATACTAGAACCACTAAGAGAAACTTGAAGTGGCATAATGTTGTATCTCTTCTTAAAATGATTCCACATAGTCTGCTCTCTCATTAACAAAGAATTCAAGGTGTATTGGCTCTGTATAGCACACCATCTATACTCTAGCTACTTACAATGCAGGATATTGTTTATAGAAACATGATATACTCAAAATCATCCCACTTCAAGGTTCTCTCTCATTAACAAAGAATTCAAATTAGTGGCTATAGTATACACCATCATATTCTACGTACTTGCAATGTAGGAGGTCATTTTTAGAAACAGGAGTCATCCCACTTCAAATGAAACTAGTCAGGTTTCTTAATAACAAGAATTCTGCAGTACATTGTATATATTTGACTCAAGTTGCAACTGAGATAACAACAGAAGGATTAAAATGACCTTTTAAGTTTTTTATGTGTAACTTTCAGAAAAAATTTTAGTACCTTTACTTGTCATAGCATCTTTGTTATCTCTTCCTTCACACATTCACACTGTAAGTATGGTAGGGTTATTTTAGCACTTGTGTAGTTATTTCGGTTGCCTATATGACAGCTGTTGATGACACTGAAACAACCATATATATATATATATATATATAAGGGCTAACATTTTTTGTGTGCGCTACCTATTAGTGACCTCTACCTGCTTAGAAGCAGTCCATCATCTTGTATACAAACTGTCTTTTCTTTCCTGCAGTACTATATGTACCTGTATACATATTGGATGCCTGAGAGTATCAGGAAGATGGTCACTGAAAACATGAACTGTGAAGACATTTCAATGAACTTTATTGTTGCACATATCACAAGAAAACCCCCAGTTGTTGTAAGTTCTTGTAACATTTCCTTTACCAAACTATATGGAATCTAAATCTACAGCAGACTGAGACCATTTATACACTGCAAAAACATGATTGTTATTTTAACACAAAATGTGGTTAACTCAGTTGCATGTGTAGTCATTCATTCATGTAAATGACAATTTAATGAGTTATATTAGATTGAAATAACAATACTCAGTCTATGTGTCTATGGTATGCACCGTTTGGCTCTCCTCTCAACATTTGTTCAACAGCCATTAAATTGTCAATTACATGAATGAGTGACTACACATGCAACTGAGGTAAAACACTTTGTGTTAAAATAACCATCACATTTTTGCAGTGTAGTGATAACACAACCTTAGCTATATACATCTTCACATAATGCTACAAATGATGACATTATTTTTTGTGTGCTGCAGCTTGCAGGTAAGGAGGCAGCACACTGTAGAGGTGACTCAGATCCAGAGGGAATCAACAGTAAAAAGAATCACAAACAAATTCGAGGTCAATGTCTGCAGCACTTTGAAAGTGCTTTCGGCTACTTGCCACTGTTGTGTTTCCATGGCCAGCGTCTTGAAATGCCATAACTTGCTCTCATTTTCATGTTTATCTGTGCCTATATCTACACATGCCCAACTCCTGGACTAAATAACTGTCACTCCCATACTTGAACATATGTCTTCAATACTGTTTTCTGTGTATATGTATTGAAACTCCTATAATTTATGCATTCCGCTGCTGGAACTGGACTTGAACATATGGTTACATGCATGAAGAGTTTTGATATATATATAGAGAGAGAGATCAAAGTAGAGAAAGCAATCAAGTGTGGGACTGAGCAGTGAGTGTGAACGTATGTGGTCACTAACTAAATTGGAGGTAACTATGTGAATAACTGGTATAACAGTTCCACATCTGTGGTTCTATGGAATTCCCATATTTCCCGCCCACTTCAAGGAGTTCGTCAATGTGCAATTCTTCCCTTTTCTATACTCATCTTTCTGCTAGATCAATGAAATGCACTAGTAAAGTGCGTAACCCTCGCGCGCAGTTATGACTACTTATACGCACTGCGTAAAGTGCGTAACCCTCGCGCAGTTATGACTACTTAAACGCACTTATGACTAGTAAATGTATTAGAGCTCCGAGTCCTGGCTCTCTTCGTGCCGCTCGGCACACTTGTAGCTCGCAAGCACTTTTGAAGTGGTCCGGTCGATGGGCGTGGTCTAAGCCCCGCCTCTAACCACACCTCCCCAGCGATTAACACTAGCGCGTGAGACATGTCTCGTCGCTGCAGCTGTTGACTGGACTGATTGCTGCATCTCCCAGGCCAGCGCTCGAGCTCGTTATTGATCACCTGCGCATGCGCAGGCGTGAAAGCAACCGTTAAAACTGGTCCTGCCAAAACCGGACCGGCCGGACCGCTTGCTACAGCCATGTAGCAGAGGAGGTTGGAACCCATCACGTGAGAGGTCACGCGCCGTAGACTGTCTATGGGAGTTTTGTATGGAAATGTTTTCTCCGTCTACAAGGTAGCTAGTGTAAATGTAAGCATATCACCTGAAAGTACTAGGTGAGTATAATCGAAATATGGCCAGTACCCCAAGGGTACCCTTCGGGTTTGGTTGTTACAAGCCTTAGAGCGTTTTTACTCGGCCTTCCTACAGGAAGCTAAACTGTTAGTCCGTTTACCCTTGCCTAGCTCTACCAAACCTTGGTGTAACTGTTGAGATCACTAAGCCTTCTTCGCCAAACTCCTGTGCTAAAATACTGATCGGAATCTCCTACCAGTAAATCAATGCGCGTACATTCTTTACAGCTTACGCGGGCGCGATCATCTAATAGCGCGTGCGTAAATCACATGAAAGTTACGACATTCCTCCTCTGGCCATGTAGCTAATGCAAAACTAAACTGTAACAGCAAGTCGCGCTCGTTGCGATCTCTAATCAATGCGCACCTTCAGGCTTTAAAGTGCTTTTCACATTTTTGCCATGTTCTTCTTGAAGAAGCGTAACTCCGTTACTCGATAACCATAAAATCAATGAAGTTGAAAAGGCGGGGGTTCGTTCCCCCCCCCCCCCCCCCCCCCCGGCTACGGGTCTGCATAGAATAGCTATAGGCAGTGCAGACAGAGCCAGTATACAGATCTAGCTCTGCCTGGATAGGCACGCGAAAAATTCGGAGATTTTCGATAGGTCGAAGTTCATAATGTCGGTGCTCCCAACGTGAAGTATGAATCCTACTGTCAGCATTGGTGTGAAATGTACATTAACGTCATCGTATCCTCAAATGCGAGGCTACGTTATGACTGAGGTCCTCGGTTCAGGGACGTATGCTACTGTCTATAAGGCCTTTCAAAAGGCAAGTGTACATACAATTGCTTGTAAACCCTTCCTTGCTACACACGCCTGCCTACCTTAGGCTAAGTGATTGCACGAAGCGGGCTATTGTCACTGGTGGTGTCTCTAGCCAACTGCCAAAGTATCCACCTTGTACGTCACCCTGTACACATCTTGTATAGATCTGTATGCAACCTATGTAGTCAGTCTACTACATGTGTAAATCACAATTGTCATGCTTGTAAGTATAGTCGCACTCACAGGCTTCCAGAAGCCTTTTAACTGTTCTGGGGTGAAATTTTGGGACTCAGAAGATTGTTACTGTATATACAAGTACATGTATATGTAAGTGTAGTATGCTTCACGAAACTCTGAGGTGGAATGGGCCCCGGAATGAAACCCTAGCTGCTAAGGTCATTTTATTAGCTGGTTATAGTTGGCTTCCTCGAACCCACAACCATCAGTTTTCCAGACAACGCTCTTACCAAATAAGCTACTCAGCTGGCTGAGCCGAATCCTGCATGCGAATGAGCATAGCATCTCAACCTGATGAACTTGTGAACTCAAACTTAGTGTTTAGGAGAAGGCCACAATGATCAACATGAACATTGTATACATTGCTCTGGTCCATCTGAGTTTTTCATTAATACATGTATGTGTACATGCGTTGCTTCATTGTCTGCTTCTTTATAGCAGGGTTGTCAAAAAGTAGTGGCAGTAAAATGCATCAAACGGAAGTGCCTGACCAACAGCTCCATGGAAAATCTATTGACTGAGATTAAAGTCATGAAACAACTTGACCATGACTACATTGTAAAACTGTTGGATTTTGAAGTGAGTCAATACATGTTGTTACAGGTGCTATACCTTAATGAATACATACAAATCTACATGTAGACGTGTGATAGTATTTCATACGTAATACCAACACTTGAAGGAGGAACAATTGTAGCAACAACAATAATTAGTAATGATGTATTACAGTGGAACCCTGCGATGTGGAACCCCTGAAAAGCAGACACCACCATTATCTGGCTAGTTCATTGCGATTCCAAACAACTCTCCCATTATACTGTACTAAACAGTACCCCTGAGATGCAGACACCTAGATAATCTGGAATGCAGACAACTTGCAGTGGCCCATGCCATATGCATGCAATACTTAACTAACTCATAAATGCAGACAGCTACAACCTTTTATCACTTTTCTATCTCCTCCACGGCTGCCTTCATGCATCAATGTAAGGTCTTGATCCATACAACCGATATACATATATGCACATGTTATCTCAAGTCTATATCCATTCCCATAACTTCCGCCCTGGTTCTGACTTCTCGTTAGAAAGTGAAAAACAAAGTGGAGAAGTTTCGAGGGACATTCCCTAGAACAGTTTCACCCATCATAACAGCAACGGCATAACCAACTCTAACAATTCTCCCACGAATGGCAGCCACGTTCCTCGATACGCGCAAAAAGTGAAAATAACACGCATTCCCAACATTGTTCTCAAGAAACATTTTTACCCTCTGAAATGTGGACACCTCGATAATCAGGACACTTTTGTCTACTCCCAGAAGTGTCCGCATTGAGGAGTTCCACTGTATTTCAAACACATCCATGCACATGTATATACATGTACGTATACGGGCACTAAGCAAACACTGTTACTTCACCCACACATTTGCACAAATTACAATGTAATAATTCACATATTCATAAAAACCTAGAAGTTCTTATATGGTAATTAAATCCAGTAGAAAAGAAGATGTAAAGTTGCAAACTTTGGACAGCTACAGAGCAGGTGTATCACTCCATCTGAAATATAGGTAGTTTTCTTTATTTTTAGTTCAGAAGCCAGCCCAGAGCCTCATCAGCCAGCTCAAGTTTATCCAGAATTCCGCAATGTTCTGCGAAGTACATGTATTTATCCCTCAGTCTCTCACCCCGTACCACTGAAACAACTGACAAGCATCGTAATATGGTGTAATTACTTAAGGACCTTTACAGTGATTAGACCGAATACAGTTACCTGCGAAAAAGGTTTAATCTCAATGCTACTGCCATCAAAAAGCACTGTGGCATCAAGAGTCATACCCTGTACCTTTGAAACAAATGACACAGCATCATGTGGTGTAATTACTAAAGGCCCTTTACAGTGATTAGACGGAATACAGTTACCTTCAAAAAAAGGTTTAATGGGCCTAATCTCAATGCTCAAGAGTCGTACGTATGTAGCACCTCACATTATCAGGGAGGTAAGATGTGTGGCCGAGATTACATGCACATAAATCTTGAACTAGCCAAGTGAATACATGTAAATAGTTATCACTGTATGTATGCCTAGTCTTCAGTGTATGCTATTCTGAATCATGTATTCATAGACAATGAGCACAGTTTTCTCTTTTTGTATACCCTTTGTGCAGTGGGATGTCAACTACATCTATTTGATTATGGAATATTGTGGGGGCGGAGATCTGTTAGATTTCATTAGAAGCCGAAAGACACTAACTGAAGTAAAAGTGAAGTATTTTTTGCAACAATTAGGTACACCATTATTATTGCATTATTACCTTGCCCAGTTGTTCTAAACCTAAAGAAGGCCTATAGCTGAAAACATTTAGACCTATATACATGTACATGTAGTTACTACTTTTCTATGAACAGATCAGCTCCTCAGCTATACAATTAAGTAACTAAAAACTTTGAAGTGGAATATAGACAAGATTGCGATATACACTTGTGTGATATCATTGTTGGTACATTGATGTACAGTAGCACGTCTGTGTCCCAATTTGTGTGGAGTTTACTGGAGCTCATAGGCTCCTACACTCTATGTTCCTTGCCTTTAGTGACTTGTTCATGGCATGTTAATTAGTAAAGATACTGTCTACAGCTGGGTAACCGAGAGTCTGGCTAGTGAGCTAATGATATGCTGCATATGGGACGTACAGGGATCTTTGGACTCCCCACATTATTTCCATGTATGTTAACTATCATTCTGCAGCTTGTGCTCTTCAGTTCCTACGATCAAAAGGAATAGCACACATGGATCTGAAGCCTCAAAACCTACTACTTAGTATAACAGGAAACAGATATGTTCTCAAAGTTGGAGGTACATATATACGTACATTTATAATATATATGTGTGTACAATGTACTTGTACATACATATGATGTTGACATAGTTGCATGCATCTATACATGTACATGCGTATTTCTGTATTTGGGAATGGGTTAGTTAACCCTCGGCACACATGTGCAATGTGTATGGTCTGTGTGTCTGTTTGTCTGACTATTTCTCAGTGGTGGTAAACACATTGAAATGAAGGCGTCTTTCGGTGCGAGACTTTTGTAAGAATGCATTTCCTTATAAATGCTTCATTCAAAGGTTATGGCTTACTGCAATAACTATCAGGCTATCCAGAGGTTTTCCTTCAATGCCAAAGGTTGATAAAGTTGTTCAAAAGACTAATGGTGCACTAAGTGCTAACTGGAATATGAGCAAATGTAATGCAGTAAGTTTCTCTATCTCCGTGGCTGGACAAGTACCTGTATGATCTTTGTTATTTTCTGTGTACTATATACGAGAGGTGGGGTACGTTCCATTATCTCTTTTTGGCCGACCGCAGAGACCCTCTAGGGTATGGAAAGACATACAACACATGCAAAGCAGAACAGTGTTTACAAAGATACATACGTACATGTATAACGCATCTGAGACTGAAGAGTCCTAGTTGAGGTCTATGTTTGTCGGTTGGTTGAGTTCTCAGCAGATGAAATGAATATCTGCATTGTTGTCAGAGGTGTGGGCTTTACATACTTATAAGCACCTCTGTCCCCAGAGTGACAACACAGCAGGACAGGTGTCATCAACATTTACTTATACAGCAATAAGAACAGATTTTTGTATAAATGCTTTATTGAAAAGTACTTGCCCACCTTTGACATCCTATGAGGGTATTGCAGCGACATTCTGCGCATTTTTTGATAGCAGAAGCTTGTGTGTGTTTTGGTGGATTTCTAAGGGTCCTAATAAGGCTAACAATGGGCTAAACTCAATCTGGAATATGACTTGATGTAAGACAATGAGCTTCTATTTCTCTATGCTTCTCGTTACATGTAATTAGCGTTTCAATAGCGCATGCACTTTCAGGAATTTGTGCACTTCAGTGTTTTTCGTTATTTTGAACTTCATCTCAGTGGGTAGAACTCCTAGAGGTACTTATAAAGTGTAGTGTAATGAAGTTTGGAAAACACTGACGGGCTAATTCTACACCAAAGCTGTATGCTGCACACTTACAGAGTTGCTTACAGAAGGGGGTGCACTGGGATTTCCCTCCTTCAGCTTGAGTCTCCCCCCCCTCCCCCCCCCCCCCCCCCCCCCCCGAATTAGGTCAGAACATGCACTAATGAATGCCAACAAATCATGAGTAAAACGTTTGTATAATATTATACACACACAATTGTACAACCAGTCATAGGTTTATAGAAGTATCCTACGTTCTCTTTAAGTATGTTGTTGAAATCTAGTTCGGGTCTAGTCTAGCATAAAACTTTTATACATACAACCAGTCATTGGCAAGTGGAAGCGAGCTGACCTAGTGGTCTGAATGGGCGAAATTTCTATATTTAACATGTGTATGTTTGTTATATTGAGTGATTATTATGCTAGCTAGTTTTACTTAGAATTACTTTCACAGAAATACATGTGAAACAATACCACGATTTCATCTAAACTTAAAATGACCTAGGCAACTTTGTTTCAAAATATCATTTCTCTCCTTAGATAAGAGTACATTTTTAGGATTAGGGAATCGCTTATACCTTCTTCCCTTTTCTACAACAAGAGAGCATGACTTGACCTGCTCATCCAAAACAATTGGAACGTCTTTCTTGGCATCAGGTCTTGCATGCCTACTTGATGTTATATGAACTTGATTGTGATTGTCAAACTGATCAAGTATAGGAATGACAGTACCATTGGCTCAGTCAATTCTTTCGATTGCCTTCTCTGTTTTGTTGGCACCCAGGTAACAAACAGCTTCTTTGGCTATTCTGTCAAGGTGCTCCATGTGGAGATCACCAGGAATATTTTTACCAGGTGACGGTGCACGTTTGCAAAACGACTCCAGAGAAGCTGTGCAGACAACCTGGGTGAAAGTGTATATAAAAGTGCTGTATTACCAAGTGTGCTGCTTCTCCAGCATAGTTTTTGTTTCCAGCTGTGGCAAAAATTGGCATCATGCACTTCCAGCAGTATAACACACACCCACCATCCCCTTCTCGAATAACATCTAGAAGCATCCAAGGTGCAACAGTTGCACAGCATAGTCACACACACGTAACCCCTCCCTGCATCTTTTTTATGGGGTTACGCATGTTATGATTGTTGCATGCCCATCCCTTGCCTTTGCCTTCATGCTGCTCCTTATTTCTCATGCCATCATCACTGGTTTTGCCTGCATATACTACATCTTGTTCTTGTACTTTTTAGCATACATCCTTTAACATTTTAATAAAATGTTTTTCACATTTTTGTACATACATCAGGCACATCCACACCCATTCAACAATCTGTAGTTGAGAACACAACATGACATATTTCACAGGGACTACAAAACGTCTTTCGTATAACACATTTGTTTTTCTCATCTATCGGGGCCTGAAACATTGCAATTGCCAATGATAGGCTTGGCTCCAATAGGTTCATAACTTTTCCCCGTAGTTGTGTGAGAAAGAACTTGAAAAGCTGTAGACAGGTTTTGATGGATCGGCAAAACACCATCACCTTCGATGTATTACTTCACTCTTTCTTTAACTTCATTACCTACCATTTGAATGTGGTGGGTATGTCCCTCTTCACACTCATGACAGGGTACTGAACATTTGGATGATCTGGAACCTTTGAAACGATCACTGGATCAGGCCTACATAGACTCTGTTGTAGGACTCTCTGTGTTGTACTTGTTGCTGTTGCAGTACGTGCCACCACAGGAGCACCAGATGGTATGGAGTTGTGCAACATTTAAATATGAACGTAGAAATTCATAACCCCTGAATTAAAATGTTGATGCATAATACTATATATAAATGTTGACTAAAAATAATTATTTTGCAACACAGTGGGCCTCATTATCAGCCACATGCAGCCACAATGGAGGATGGTCTAGCACAGGTCACTTTAAGTGCCTACATCATAGCTAAATACGACAAATGAGCACCGCTTTCAAAATCTCGAAACCAATTATAGCATAGGAGGCATTTAACATTTTGGTTTGTTGCTTAAATGCTATCATGGATCTAGTTCACAATATCACACAGTACGGTAGTAGGGATTGCTATGGTCTATCCCCATTGAAAACCATATATTAGGTTTTTCATTACTTTCAGTTTCAGTTTACTACTTACTGGACTTCTATAAACATGAATGAGGTTACAACTCTTCAACTGCACGCATTGTTGGAAAATGCCGTCTGTCGCTGCTTAGGGAGTCCATATAGCCTTGTAAACATGATGGATTTGTATCACACTGGTCGAAACTGTCATCCTACAAGCTATAACCACGCAAATGCGAACAGGCGTGTAGATTCACTTATCCGAACAAATTCGGTTATCCGAACACTAGAAATTTCATTGAGCCCAGAGGTGTTTGGATAACCGAGGTTCTACTGTATTCTACTAAAGAGCTGAGAGCTAGTGAAAAGCCATAGGCTTCAGCATCCCCAGAACCTGACATAAAATCGACTGGTGTAGATTTTACTTTGTACAAGACAGGCCAGACTCTAAGCAGTCATCCCTTAATTACTTTGTTCTCAGGGAGTACAGCTCGTCGTGTGGTATCAGTCATCGAACCGTCAGCAGCACGTTGCAAACATCATTTTATGCGGCCTGAGAGTTTAACACCCTACTGACACAAAGGCAGGGCTGTAAGAGTAAAGTAAAAAACCCTCCCTGTGGATATGCCAAGGTAGTGCACGGCAAACTAATACCATTTGATTGCCCGATACGTATGTAGCTCTTCACCCAACTGGACTATGAAGAGGCAGTGTTCTGTCAGTGGCCAAGACTAGAGAGAATTATCTCAGCAAAACTAGAGGAACTTTCTCTGACCTGATAGGACCTCTGAGTCGGTGGTGCTACTAAGGTAAAAAGAAATATTGCTCTCCATATGGAGTCACTACAGCTGGCCGATGTCTGGCTTGGGCAATGCCAGATTAACATATCCAGTAGCTGAACAGGAGCTGGGATAGGCTTCTCAGTGGCCTGTGGTGTGTACTTATTGAAAGAAAGAAGACAAGTTGCTGTGTGACAGTGCATTGGCAGCAGAGTCCACAGCAGCCTAGCATGAATGCCAACTTGATGCCTAACCATAAAAAAACGCAACAGAGTAGGTGCATGAGTTGACAGTGCTTCGCTGAGCTGGACAAGATGGCATGTACCCCAGATGTATTGTCCTACCTGACAAGGAGAGTGGTCTCTACCCATCTATGGCTCCTAGTAGCTACTGCCAGGACTAAAGGGACCATCTCCTTAACTGTAATGTTGATCTGAGTCTGGGAGACTGTGGATATACGGTCTACCCTTTTATGTTAACTCATTACAATGCTACATACATAGGCATTTGATAATACATGTACATAGTGCATGCATTACTCTATTCCAAAACGATAGCTAACTACATTGCCATCATGTGATGAAACAAGTAGTTATACATGTATATACATATACGGATGTGGGTATAAATATGTACAAAAACTTACATTTTCAATGTAGAGCTCTAGACATACTATATAGAAACATGATGGGATACCTTCTTTTGACAGTTTTGTTTGTTCTACTCTATGGAAATGTGTCCCATGAAACACAGACAGAAATACTGATTCATAACTTCAGCTGTCAATTTTGGAGTCACTACAGTTTCTCAAGTCACCAGTGTGAGTGTGATGGTAGTGTATACTTCATTGTATATTGTGAGTCAAATGCAACTGAAGTGGATGTAAATATTCTCACTGGCTACTGTATGACAATATACAGTAAAGAAGCACTTGTAGGTGCGTGTCCCTACTATAGAAGCCATCATTTCTTGCCATACACACCTGTTCCAAAGAATCTGACTGAGCTAGACAGAGTTTTCTGTGGAAAATACTACAGGACTGGTCAGTTGTGTGCACAGTGTGTTGATGGCTACTCTCCTCCTGTCTACTCCTACTACATTGAGTGTGTCAAATGTAAGACAGACATAAATAACTGGCCCAAGTACTTGGCTGTCTCTCTGGTACCAACAACAGCCTTCTTTTTGGTAGTCATAATTTTGAGATTTAGGACAACCTCTCCACAAATGAATGGTTACATCTTATTGTGCCAAGTGATAACATCACCTTCTGTACTAAAATCAGCATTGGGGAATGCTAGTCATAATAAACATCAATTTGGCATACCTGGTGATCTTTATTTTGATTTTCTCAGTATTTGGAATCTTGATTTCTTTAGAGCTTCCTATAGTCCATTCTGCCTGCGTCCAAATGCCTCCACACTGCAAGTGCTGTCTTTGGACTACATCACTGCAGTCTATCCTCTTGTTCTCATCATCTTCACTTACACACTAGTCACACTCCACTACAAGAATTACAAACTTGTAGTGTGGCTGTGGAGACCCTTCATTGGCTGTTTTGCTCGCTGTAGAAGGCAATGGGACATTCAGAACTCGCTTGTAGATGCCTTTGCCACATTTCTCCTCCTCTCCTATGTCAAGTTCTTCAGTGTCTCATTAGATTTATTAACACCAACCATATTGTGGAACAGTAGCTCCAAGATACAACATGTGGTACTATACTATGATGGAAGTGTTGAGTACTTTGGAAGTACTCATATACCATATGCAATATTGGCTATCTCAGTCCTGGGGGTTTTCACTATGCTGCCCATTTTACTCTTGTGTCTCTATCCTTGTCGCTGCTTTCAGAGGTTCTTGAATAGATTTCACATGAACAGTCAAACCTTACATCATTTTATGGACACTTTCCAAGGTTGTTTCAAAGATGGTACAAATGGAACCAAGGACTGTCGCTACTTTGTCTCCATATATTTTGTCACTAGAGTGTTAGTGCACTTGGGATTTATAGTAACTAATAATACCTTTAGTACCATCATTCAAACAACAGTGCTTCAAGTTGTGGTGATACTATTAGTTTGCTTTCAACCTTACAAGAAATATACATATACTATAGTCGACACAGTGTTTCTATTGACTTTATGCATTGTAATAAATTCAGTCACCAAATTTCATAATGGATATATCCACAGTCTCTCATCAAGAGTAAATAATTTATACATCCTTGCTGCACCTGTTCCGATTGTGTATCCACTATACCTAGTACTGCGTTACATCGTAAAGAGGACAGGAATGTCTAAAGTGGTGTGTATTGAGAATGTCAAGACATGTTGTTCAAGGTTTCGACCTCAAAGGAATGGCGAAGCTTCTGCATTACTGAGAAATAGAGTCTAGAGCTAACATCACCTGTGATTCTTGGTGTTTTTCGCCATTTCAGGAATTTGTTTTGCTGCTGCGTTGTGCTTTACTTTCAGTTCTTGTGGGAGTATGCACAATATGAATAAGTTGTTTAACAACTCTTATCACCTCATGCTGTATGTATAGGATTTTTGCAATATATATATATATATATATATATATATATATATATATATATATATGTGTGTGCATGTAATTTCTGTATTTTCATTTTCAGTTTGCTACTAACACATTTATTAACTGGAACATATACCATGTGTAAATAAATTCTCTTGCTCCTTCTTCTGAGCACCAGGGCGGATAGAGATGCTGCTATGCATGAGTGTACATATGGTTGAGGCGGGGATAGAGGAATGGAATTGGTTCCAGTTGTGATGTATTATGGAAAGTGTGAGAAATGAAGACACAAGTGGGAGAGGAGGTGAGGGGGATGAGAGGAAGAATGATAGGAAAGATGTGATATTATAGAAAAGATATTAGCTTGACTAGGGAAGGTCATCTTAAACAACTTTAATCTTTAACACTAGTCAACACAAAAAATAAATAAAGCCAAACGTTTCGACAGCAACCAGGCTGTCCTCTTCAGTGGCAATATGAGTACAACAAAAGTGCAGGGATACATATAGAAGTCCTAAGAAATGCAATAAAAATTCCGACTGTAACTATGATACAAAACAAAAAGAAAACTATGTAATTAATAATAAAAATTGAAAAAACTATAAAATAAAAGGGGAAGCAAAATACATGAATATACAAATATATACATATCCTAATTAACAAAAATAATGAAAAAAGCTACTAACTCAACAGGGGAGTATACTCACTGGGGAGGCCACCTAGTTCTCTGTTCACTGTAGTTGAATGCTGATGATATGCCATGACTCTAGTGTCAATCTACGTTGAAGGTTGTTCTCGGCTGCCAATACACTCACATCATCCCAATCTATCTGGTGACTGTCATTCCATGCATGTTCTGCCAAAGCCGATGACGATACTTCACCATTTTGTATTGCAGTCTTATGTTCTTTGACCCGTGTCTCTAATGGGTGACCTGTCTGTCCGATGTACATAGCTGGACAAGCCTTACAAGGGATCACAGAAATACATGTGAAACAATACTACGATTTTATCTAAACTTAAAATGACCTAGACAACTTTGTTTTGAACCATTTCAAAATATCACTTCTGTCCTTAGATAAGAGTACATTTTTAGGATTAGGGAATCGCATATACCTTCTTCCCTTTTCTACAACAAGAGAGCATGACTTGACCTGCTCATCCAAAACAGAACGTCTTTCTTGGCATCAGGTCTTGCATGCCTACTTGATGTTATATGAACTTATTTATTTTGAATATTAAAAAGTCCCTTTCACCGGTTTGTTAATCTTCTCATCATTGTTTTTCTTCCGCTTCAACAGGCGTACTTCACCAACTATAGCACTTGTAAACACGAAACTTTTCACAGTTATGTAGTTCCACTGTGTATAGCGCATCGTCATGTTAGAAATTTTGTCAACAATGTACATATACATGTAGTTCTCGTAAAATAAACAAAAATAGCCTCAGGCCATGTGGGCCACACAATCCTATATCTGACTAATGAAAGCTCCACTAAATGTATACCCCAATGATCAACGTTGTGATAAAATCTCTGTAAATAATGTAAATCTTGTATTACAACAGCAAATAGCCTCAGGCAAGCATTATCACTAACAAAAGTTCCGCTAAATGGTATGCCAACAATCAACGTTGTAATATAATCTCTGTAACATGTAAACTTGTAATATTACAACAAATAGCCTCAGGCAATATTTTGCTATATCTTGCCAACAAAATAGCACTAAATGTAGAAATTGGTCAATAATCAATGTTGAGGTAAATAATAGTCCCAGGCACTACGTTTTCATTAACAAAAGCTCCACTATAAAAGTTTTAATACACAAAACTAATGTTGTGATAAAATCTTGGTAAACAATGTCAGGCTATAGGCTCTATTATCTGAAATGCCTAATACTTATGCAATTATTGTGCGTACTCAATTATTACATAATTTTGCATTTACTACATGTATACGTTTGTGCAATTGTGCACGCTGTGTACATGCAGGCACCTCACTTTAATATCTCCTCTATCCCTACTTCTTTAAACAAACTGATCTACTACGCCTAAGACAATAATTGTCCGCCCCAGTAGGGAGTAAATATGGGCATAAGCCCCAGACTGGAAAGGGGCGTGGTTACCCAACCCACTGGTATTGTGAGCCATCTGTCATGCATGGGGGTTGCCCTCATGCCTGCTTGCAGCAGTCATTATGAACCCCTGCTAATAATGGTTATGTGATAGGGTTGAGTACCACATTGCCCTCTCCAGCCCAAGGCTTGATCACATCAGAAAACTGATGGAGAACAAAACATACATGATAAATGGGGAGGGGAGGGGTGGGGAAGTTGCTGACTCTGTCCTGCCACTGATGAACTCCAGCTGAAATGCACTGACTGACTTTTGCACCAAATATCATGGTTATATATATGTAGTGTCAACGCGCATGCGTCACTCGCGGGTTTTGCGCATGCCCGCCTCGGCCTAGAATATTAACCTGGTTTAATACTGTATTAAACCTCATTTAATATCTCCTCTATCCCTACTTCTTTAAACAAACTGATCTACTACGCCTAAGACAATAATTGTCCGCCCCAGTAGGGAGTAAATATGGGCATAAGCCCCAGACCGGAAAGGGGCGGGGTTACCCAACCCACTGGTATTGTGAGCCATCTGCCATGCACGGGGGTTACCCTCATGCCTGCTTGCAGCAGTCATTATGAACCCCCGCTAATAATGGTTTTGTGATAGGGTTGAGTACCACATTGCCCTCTCCAGCCCAAGGAATACACCCCTTTACATCATGGTACTCTCCCAAACATAATCCACTCAAACTTCTAATGATAAACACACACTGATGCCTAGGCAGCTTGTGCTAGCACTGCTGATATTGCAGCCAGCGTCTCTCTGGGGGTCTGAATATACTGCTGATATGCTGCAAATTCCCATCGTCCCAACATTTTGATAGTGGAGTCCTGGATACCAATCTGAGCTGCACACGTAGCCGCCCCTATCCTAAAGCTGTGCCCGGTGCATTGAGAAACATTTATCCTGGAGCCAGACTGTCGTAGAGCTGACTGGACTGCTATGACCAGCCTCTCCTTCGTGATGAATGAACTGTCCCTGAACACAAAAAGTGGTCCTGCCAGTGCTGGCCGCACAGCAACATAGGCCAACAGAGCAGACACGGGGCAGAGGTCCCTGTGTGTGCGACCCAGACAAATGTCAATGCCATGACGGAATGGGTCGGTTTTGCTCGACTTTAGCCTGACCTTTACCAGCGAGGAATTGTCATGACGATCCACTGACACATCGTCCAGCACTAATGATGCTGCTGGGTCAAACTCTGTTGCACTCTTGACCGTGAACCCTCCAGCTCTGAGAAATCCGAAGAAACCCAGCAAGCAGGCTGCCCATAGCATTACAACATCCACATCTCCGGCCTGGCTGGACCACTGGGCTTTGATGGTCCGCAATATAGATGGTGTGATAGGCAGACGGGTCCGTGCTGGGGCCCTAGGGATGCGTTTGATCCCCCTGAGGACATATTGCAGGACTGGCATCGCTCCAGGGATGAATGGGTCACCTTCTCCCCTTACTATACGTGGAATCTGACTGCTGACAAGTAGCACTTTATTGACTGCTGGCGGAGGTGTTCTTTGCCCAGCTGGGCTATGAATAAACAGAGGATCTGTTCTGAGAGGGGCCAGGGCTGAATGGCAGCATCCTGGCAAAATTGCAGGTACCTGTTCTGTCCAGATTTGTATGACTGCAGTGTGGCTGGGGCTAGAGCGTGGTTGATAAAGAAACGAACATTGTCCTCCGGCTTGAGGATGTCCAATCTGGGCGTTGCTGCACAAGCATGTCCACTAGGGCCATTGGGATTTGTGATGGCTCCCTGGCTGCCTGGGGATTGGATTGAAAGAACAGTGATAGCTTGTTGTGGGATAAAGCATCCGCAGCCACATTGCAGCTGCCTGCAATATGAGCTGCTTTAATGTGTACATTGTGCTTCGCCGTGAAGAAATGAAGGCTGCGAATCAGGTGCATCAGTAAAGGGTGTTTGGCTGAACCCTTTGCTAGAGCTTGAACCACGGCCATGTTGTCCGACCTGGCCAGTACTGTGTGACCTTCCCATTCTTGCCCCCATACTGCTGCTGCAATCACAGTGGGCACCATCTCTTTTACTGCTATATTTACTTGCGACCATGACTCTGGCCACTGCAGCTGAAAGAAGTGCCCTGAATCCGACACCGCCCCACAACCCCATGAGCCTGATGCATCTGACGTGATTGTGTGGGATGGTAGAGGGTCTGGCAGGATAGATCTGCCATTCCAGCTTGGTAGAAGGATGCCCACCACTGCAGATCTGACTTGAAATCAGCCGTTAGACGTATGTGGTGGTCTGACTCCCTTGCCACCTTCATCAGGTCTATCATTCTCCTGATAAACACCCGCCCAGGAGGAACCACGAATGCAGCATGACTGAGGTGGCCGATCAAGGATTGAAGTTGCCGTTTGGTCGCTGTTCTTCTGCCTCGCCATGACAGAGTCATATCCAGTATGCGTGCCAACTTGTCTGCTGCCAGACTGAGTGACATATTCACAGTATCAATGTGGATGCCCAGAAAAGTGAGGGCTGTGGCCGGGCCCTCCGTCTTGTGAGCTGCAATTGGCACTCCCAGCTGACCAAGTGTTTCCTTGGCTGTATGTAGTGCCTTCTCACACTGCTGGGTACCTGGGCGACCGAGGAGGAAGAAGTCATCCAGGTAATGCAGCTGCCATGTCACCCCTGTCCTGGCTAGCACCCATGCTAGGGCATCGGCGAACGCCGAGAAAATCTTGGGGGCAAACCGAAGCCCAAACGGCAGCGCCGTGTCGATGAAGGTCTGATCTTGCCAACCCACTCCCAAAAGGGGGTGGTCATCTGGGTGCACTGGGATGATCGGTAGGCCTGGTGCAGGTCGATCTTAGCCAGTGTCGTCCCTTTGCCCAAGTGACGAACCAGGGCTGCTGCGTCAAGCACCGATGCATATCGCAGATGGCACAGTTCAGGTGATATCGCATCATTGACACTTCTTCCTTGCGGAGAAGACAGGTCCACAATCAACCTCCATTTGCCGGGCTGGTGAGGCTTGGGAATGAGACCCAATGGGCTGATCTGGCACAACTTTGCTAGGGGCTCTGGCACAGGCCCAAGAAGGCGCCCCGCTTCCGACTCAGCTGTCAGGTGATCTGCTACCAGAGCCGGGTGGGTCTTGACTGACGGCAGGTTGCCTTGTCTTGATCGACGGACCGACTTTGTCCTGTCCACACCAATGTGGAACCCACATGACATGCCCTTGAGGATATAGTCTGTGAATTGCTTGTCTGGATGGTCTGCAAGGGCCTGGGTCCAGGCCGGGAGGACCAGAGGTGTTGCAGGTGCAAAGCAACTTGGGCCCAGACCAGTGGCTGTTGCCTCGAGTGCCAGCAAGTCCTGCATGTATCTGTAGTGGCCCTCCACCAAGTTCCCAGGCGCTGCCGAGTCTGCAAGAGAAGGAGGGCCATGAGTGGACAACTGGCCATTCCCCGCTGATGAGCACATAGTGTGCTGACCCCTGATTATGCGGGGCAGCTATGGAACGTGCCTGCGCAACACATAATCAGATCATACAGGGCCAGGACCGCTGTTATACTGCAGCTGACCACAACACAACTCAATGACTCAGTGTCCTATAATGGCTGCTGAGGGTCATTCTGCCCCCTGGGTGCTGCTCCTTCCAGGGGTGCCCTTGGGAGAGGCTGACTGCGACGTCTTGTAAACTGAGTCTAGGTGACACTCCTTGGCTCGGTGACCTTTCTCTCTGCAGGCAGCACAAATGTGGCGTAATTTGCAGGCTGGGAATGTGCACCTGCCCTTGTTCCATGAGACACAGATGCGATCAATAGTCTCTTGCCTTGGTCTTCGCAAGGGCCCAGGGGCAGGGGATCCCGTCGTTGGGACCTGCAAGTGAGCAGGTTGTGCTTGAGACTGCGAGTTTGCATGCAGGTGCAGGGCCAGCAGTGCACATGTGGCGGCCGTGTGGTCCGGTTCGTGGCATAAGCTGCATACCTTGCCCGGGCCAGCCCTGTATGATAGTACTGTAGACGCGTGGAGGCTGGGGTTCAGTTCATTCCACACAGTGCTGCAGCTGAGAGCGGCATGCTGCCTAAATATCTTATCATACTCCAACCAGCCCGGGCTGCCGCTGTGGCGCTGTGCCTCACGTATGACCAGGCGGCCATAAGTCAGGAGATCTCGTGTCTTCGGATCTGACGTCCACACTGCAGCGTAAGCCAGGAAGCATGACGCCCACGTCAGGGGACTGTCAATTTCCCGTAAACGGGGCTTGTTTACACTGAAAATATCTGCTGAGTAGGCAGGGCCTCCACCTGGGAGCAGAGAGACATCTTGTCCACTAAAATGTCCTTCATCGGGACGTAGACGCCTGACTTGATCTTGGCAGCCAACTTAGGCGCCACCGGGGGCAGGGCGGAGGATAGCACAACGGCCTCCTGCTGGCTTGCACCCACCTTGCTGCCTGTGTTGGTCAGGTCTCCATTGCCAGCTAGCAATGCATGTAGTCCCATGAGGCTCACTCCTGCAGAGGTGGCAGTGGCTGTTACCCCTTCCGTGCTTGAGACTGGGCCACTGACACTGACTGTCGACAGGCCAGCAATGGCAGAGGCAGGCGGGAGAGCACCCAGGGGAGCAGCTGGGGGGGACAATACAAGCAAGCTGACAACCGTGTGCCGAGGTAGGGATGGACTGCCCCTGCCACCCACGCATCCCAACCTCGGCTGCGCGGGGGCGCCCGCTAACTCGCTGATGCCGCACGGGTGCGGTTAGCACTAACGACTTCACACCTCAGGCGCGGTCAGCGCTAACGACTTCACACCAGCACCTGCAGGTGCACACTAAGAGAGGACCCTCACCTGGAAGAGACCCTGGAGCTCCATCCGCTGAACTGACGAGCCCGCCTGTCCTCGCGAGGGCCGCCTGGAGTTCCTCCTGCACCATCAACCGGACGGCCTCCAGGGTTGGAACCGGAGGAGGGGTACCAGTGGCAGTGCCTGATGTGGACAGGGTAGCGCCCGACGATGCTGTGTTCTCCGCTGTCTCTTCCACCGCGCTCATGATCCTGTGAGACTGCTCCCGCCAACCAAGACGAAACGAGAAGTTGCTAGTTGCTGAAGTTGCTGACTCTGTCCTGCCACTGACGAACTCCAGCTGAAATGCACTGACTGACTTTTGCGCCAAATATCATGCTTATATACTGTAAATCCAGATATGTTAGCGCCCAAAATATATAACGTTTTTGGTAACACCTGCATTTTAACAGCCATTAATATTAACGTTTTTGCACAGTACAATATCAAGATAATAGTGTCATGATAGAGAGGAGTGAGTGACCTACTCTATGTAGTCAATGATTCCAACAGTTTCAAATGGTTTTTTAATGGTGTCACACTTCTCGGAGAGTGTAGAAACAACAGTGATGAGCCAATGGGTTTCATCAAGGATGCCCTAAGGTCTACCTTAATGTCAGCAATAGGAATTTCCTGTCTCATTGCCTCCTGTACTTCGTTAGCATACCACCTTGAGAATTCTTGTTTCAGTAGAGCCTTGAACTGGTCATTCACACCCACATCTAAGGGTTGTAGCTCCCCAGTACAGCTAGCAGGAACATATATCTGATGAATGTTGTTATTTTTAAGAACTTCCAGCACACTCTGGCAGCGGTGGGCTGCGAATACATCAAATATAGCCAATGCAGCTTGATCCTCTGGCAAGTCTAATGCTTGCCTGGTGCTGTTAACATAAGGAATAATGATGTGTTCTAAATATTCTAACATTGTGTGTTCAGTGCTCCAGTGATTGTCACTATGAGTTATGTGCCACTTTTCAGGAAATGTAACCTTGGCATGATATCCAGTAGTTTTGCCCTGGTATATCACCTGCGGTGGTAAGAGAGTCCCTGAAGCCGTGGCAGCCAGCACAACGGTTATTTCTCTCTTATCATCCTTAGCAACTACAGGGATTTGCTTCGAACCACTTTCTGCCATAGTCCATGAACTCACAGGAACCAGCTTTACCCCTGTTTGATCCCAGTTTATGATTAGCTGTAAAGGTACAGCATTAGACTTCACCACATCCCAAATCCTCCTCAAATAGGCAAGCTTAAGCTCAGGAAAATCAGCTGGAAGCTTCCTAGCCGCTTTAGTCGCCTTTCTCTTGACATAACCCCTACGAAGCAAAAATGATTCAGCCCATTTCTTTCCCAATTCTAGGGTCCCACCATACTCTTTCAAACGTCCCGGGTTTCTGTGAGCTATAATACCCTTTGCTGCTGCAATCACAATATTACTGTTCACTATTCCACCAGCTAAACGCAAACTCCGGATATATTCGGCTACTTCGTCATCAAACTTCCCTATCAGCAGTGGTCTACCAAGCGCTGCATTAGGCAAACAGGTAACGAGGTCAGGATCACCCACAGATTTTAGCTGCTGTAAGTACTTCCGCTTGAAGTTTCTCACCGTACCTTCTGCAACAGAATGCCCAAGCTCCATAGAATATTTCTTCACAGCTGCTTTATTGCCGCTTTCGCACGCGAACTTAGCGATCTTGGCACGAGTCTCAGGAGTGTAGTGGTGGTACTCGCCCTTTCGTGTCCGCTTTCTCTTGCCAGAGCTCTCTATCTCACAAGCCACAGCTTTGTTTGCCGCTTCAGTAGGACTGTTTATCTCTGCAGGTGGCAAATACGGGCGGCCGCCTTGGTTAGAGGAGCTAGAGCGCGATAGCCAGCGATGCAACGACATGCCTACTCAGCACCAACACGTGAGAGTTGCGCATGCGCACAACAAAAAGAGTTAACGCCTAAAAATGCTAACGTTTTTTCACCCCACGTTAAATTCGTTATGATTAATGGGAAGTTTTCTTTTTTGGGTTTACAGTATATGTAGCGTCAACGCGCATGCGTCACTCGCGGGTTTTGCACATGCCCGCCTCGGCCTAGAATATTAACCTGGTTTAATACTGTATTAAACCTCATTTCTACTAGGCCTGCTAGTACTGGTAAATTCACTACATGTACTTACATTGAGCCTATAAAACTGGCCACACTCTTCATGAACATGCTATTATCTGTCCAGCTAATTCAGTTTAAAGCTAATGTGATGCATTAGCCAATATGTTTACTACCAAGTAAACTACAAAGCAATGTATAATGTATGTACCTAGGTCCAGGAAAAAAAGCAGGCAACAAGTTACTAAAAATATTTAAGGAAATTTGCGAAATATAGGGATTGCAAGGAAAGGAGTCAAAAGGCATACTATATACATCAATGTACCAACAAAAGTTTGTTGATGTTTCACAGCATGTCTGTGTCTCAATGTTGCCTCTTTCCTTTTATGCCAATCCCTATATTTCCTTCCAATTTTTTATGCTGTGGTAAACGTGTGGGGCAATCTGAGAAAGAAAGACTTTCACGCCACTGTTGCCACATCACTGATAGTATTGAATTGCAAGAAAAAACACAGGGAAGCAGCAGTGTACGTTTTGTCTGGTAAAGATGTTTCCGTTAGCATACAAGTACCTACTGGGTTTCCATACCTACTTGTCGTTCATATTGCCCGTCTGTGCAATGTTTTTTGGGGGGCAACTCGATAAGCAAGATATTATTAACCCAGCAGTAATAATTATTAGTCTTGAAACATTAAAGCTGTCATATGTTTGGCCCATTTTGTAGCCGTCTGGCCGGCTTTAAAGCGGTCCAGGTTTATAATCGGTCCTCAACATATATATATATGCAAGTCCGGAACCTTTATTGACAGATACTAAGTGTAAATATCTATCTAGGCCCTTTTTTCTCCCAAGCAGAGTCAGCAAGGATGACAGACGAAAAAAGGGACTGGCTTGCTAGACTAGTTCAGGTTTCAATTCTCATGAGCCTGGCAAGGTTGATGTCAGTGTCTTTATTATGGAGACATGTCTTGACAAGCTTCACTTGACTGAAGGAACGTTCAACTGTTGCAGTTTCCACCGGAAGTGTTAGCAGAATATTGAAGAGTTTAAAGATCACATGAAAAATGTCTGTATACGCGTTCATAGTCCCTTTTCACCTCCTGCAGTTTTGGTAGGTGTGTTAGCTTTTTCAGTGCCTTGACTTCTGTGGCTAAAGCTCTTTTGAATAGTCTCCACTCAGCAAATACCTCATATCCATCTATTTGGGGTGATGATGCATAAAATTCGGTTGTAACCTCATTGCTGTAGAAGTCAATCAGGGCTTGTTTAGTTCCATAATGAGAAAGGGAGGCTTCATCTGATGGAAGTTGAGCTGGGTCAAAGATCAATGAATGCACTAAAGTGCAGAACCCTCGGCGTACGCGCGTGCGCGAATCTTTGAAAGCGCACGCGCTAGATCTCTAATTACGTTAACGGGAAGTATACGGAAGACTTTAGGCAAAAGACGGAGTCTGAATAGAAAGAAGCTTGCTACCTTCCATCGAGTCATATCCCAGGTAGAGTTTAGCATAGTGTTAGCCTTTTTAGAATCCTTGGAAGGCTCTGCCGTCGAAAAAGTTGGCGGACTGTCGCTGCAGTACCCTACAACGCAGGAAGCGGTGTATCTCTGCAACGGAGCGGTTTCAGAGAAATCCCCACAAATTTTTCGACCTCCGCTGCCCGTTGAGTACGTGACAGTATTTTCAGGACGAACAGACGCTCCAGGGTTGAGATTTGACTTAACAGACACACAGACAGACCCAACTACCGTAACCCTCGCTGCACATGCGCGCCGAGGGTTAATAATTCATGAGACTAGAAGCTTCATATGGGTGTTAGAAAAACAACAGGTTATATTGTAAACCACAGATTCAATGTAGGAAGTAGCAACGGATTCACATCTGCACAACCTGTTCGAGTTGAACTAGATCTGATTTGAATATCTTGTTCATTTGTCAGCTTCGAAATGATTGTTTTGACCTGATTTCACTACTCAGTTCCATCTTTCTTGAGTTCTTTCACCTCGCTTATCATACCTCACTTATCATACCTTCCAGGATTTTAGGGAGCCTACTGAAGTCAGCACTCTTTTTCTGCATGAAGCAGGCCTACGTAGCATGAAGGTCTAGCACAGCTGAGAGCAGGAATATTGCAGCTACAGTAGAACCTCGGTTATCCGAACTGCGATTATCCGAACTCTCGATTATTCAAACAGGCGCTGACAAGTAAATTCGCTTTATTAGAACAAGTCATACGCAATACTACAGCTAGCGCACCATAGACAACTGCACGCGTTGTTGGAAAATGCCATCTGTCGCTGCTTAGGGAGTCCATATAGCCTTGTAAACATGATGAATTCGTATCACACTGGTCGAAACTGTCATCCTACAGGCTATAACCACACAAATGCAAACAGGCGTGTAGATTCGCTTATCCGAACAAATTCGGTTATCCGAACACTAGAAATTTCATTGAGCCCAGAGGTGTTTGGATAACCGAGGTTCTACTGTATTCTACTAAAGAGCTGAGAGCTAGTGAAAAGCCATAGGCTTCAGCATCCCCAGAACCTGACATAAAATCGACTGGTGTAGATTTTACTTTGTACAAGACAGGCCAGACTCTAAGCAGTCATCCCTTAATTACTTTTTTCTCAGGGAGTACAGCTCATCGTGTGGTATCAGTCATCGAACCGTCAGTAGCACGTTGCAAACCTCACAGAATTCGCCAATTGCATGTGTGCAGCACTGAGTTTAACACCCTACTGACACATAGGCAAGGCTGTAAGAGTAAAGTAAAAAACCCTCCCTGTGGAAATGCCAAGGTAGTGCACGGCAAACTAATACCATTTGATTGCCCGATACGTACGTAGCTCTTCACCCAACTGGACTATGAAGAGGCAGTGTTCTGTCAGTGGCCAAGACTAGAGAGAATTATCTCAGCAAAACTAGAGGAACTTTCTCTGACCTGATAGGACCTCTTAGTTGGTGGTGCTAAGGCCTGGCTAAGGTAAAAAGAAACATTGCTCTCCATATGGAGTCACTACAGCTGGCCGATGTCTGGCTTGGGCAATGCCAGATTAACATATCCAGTAACTGAACAGAAACTGGGATAGGCTTCTCAGTGGCCTGTGGTGTGTACTTATTGAAAGAAAGAAGACAAGTTGCTGTGTGACAGTGCATTGGCAGCAGAGTCCACAGCAGCATAGCATGAATGCCAACTTGATGCCTAACCATAAAGAATGCAACAGAGTAGGTGCATGAGTTGACAGTGCTTCGCTGAGCCGGACAAGATGGCATGTACCCCAGATGTATTGTCCTACCTGACAAGGAGAGTGGTCTCTGCCCATCTATGGCTCCTAGTAGCTACTGCCAGGACTAAAGGGACCATCTCCTTAACTGCAATGTTGACCTGAGCCTGGGAGACTGTGGATATAGGGGTCTACCCTTATATGTTAACTCATTACAATGCTACATACATAGGCATTTGATAACACATGTACATAGTGCATGCATTACTCTATTCCAAAACAATAGCTAACTACATTGCCATCATGTGATGAAACAGGTAGTTATACATGTATATACATATACGGATGTGGGTATAAATACGTACAAAAACTTACATTTTCAATGTAGAGCTCTAGACATACTAGAAACATGATGGGATACCTTCTTTTGACAGTTTTGTTTGTTCTACTCTATGGAAATGCGTCCCATGAAACACAGACAGAAATACTGATTCATAACTTCAGCTGCCAATTTTGGAGTCACTACAGTTTCTCAAGTCACCAGTGTGAGTGTGATGGTAATGTATTCTTCATTGTATATTGTGAGTCAACTGCAACTGAAGTGGATGTAAGTATTCTTGTTGGATACTGTATGACAATATACAGTAAAGAAGCACTTGTAGGTGCGTGTCCCTACTATAGAGGCCGTCTTTCCTTGCCATACACACCTGTTCCAAAGAATCTGACTGAGCTAGACAGGGTTTTCTGTAGAAAACATTACAGGACTGGTCAGTTGTGTGCACAGTGTGTTGATGGCTACTCTCCTCCTGTCTACTCCTACTACATAGATTGTGTCAAATGTAAGACAGACATAAATAACTGGCCCAAATACTTGGCTGTCTCTCTGGTACCAACAACAGTCTTCTTTTTGGTAGTCATAATTTTGAGATTTAGGGCAACCTCTCCGCAAATGAATGGTTACATCTTATTGTGCCAAGTGATAACATCACCTTCTGTACTAAAATCAGCATTGGTGAATGCTATTCATAATAAACATCAATTTGGCATACCTGGTGATCTTTATATTGCTTTTCTCAGTATTTGGAATCTTGATTTCTTTAGAGCTCTCTATAGTCCATTCTGCCTGCATCCAAATGCCTCCACACTGCAAGTGCTGTCTTTGGACTACATCACTGCAGTCTACCCTCTTGTTCTCATTGTCTTCACTTACACACTAGTCACACTCCACTACAAGAATTACAAACTTGTAGTGTGGCTGTGGAGACCCTTCATTGGCTGCTTTGCTCGCTGTAGAAGGCAATGGGACATTCAGAACTCGCTTGTAGATGCCTTTGCCACATTTCTCCTCCTCTCCTATGTCAAGTTCTTCAGTGTCTCATTAGATTTATTAACACCAACCATATTGTGGAACAGTAGCTCCAAGATACAACATGTGGTACTATACTATGATGGAAGTGTTGAGTACTTTGGAAGCACTCATATACCATATGCAATATTGGCTATCTCAGTCCTGGGGGTTTTCACTATGCTGCCCATTTTACTCTTGTGTCTCTATCCTTGTCGCTGCTTTCAGAGGTTCTTGAATAGATTTCACATGAACAGTCAAACCTTACATCATTTCATGGATGCTTTCCAAGGTTGTTTCAAAGATGGTACAAATGGAACCAAGGACTGTCGCTACTTTGTCTCCATATATTTTATTACTAGAGTGTTAATGCACTTGGGATTTATAGTAACTAATAATACCTTTAGTACCACCATTCAGACAACAGTGCTTCAAGTTGTGGTGATACTATTAGTTTGCTTTCAACCTTACAAGAAATATACATATACTATAGTCGACACAGTGTTTCTATTGACTTTATGCATTGTAATAAATTCAGTCGCCAAATTTCATGCTGGATATGTCCACAGTCTCTCATCAAGAGTAAATCAGTTATACGTCCTTGCTGTACCTGTTCCCATTGTGTATCCACTATACCTAGTACTGCATTACACCGTAAGGAGGACAGGAATGTCTAAAGTGGTGTGTATTGAGAATGTCAAGACATGTTGTTCAAGGTTTCGACCTCAAAGGAATGGTGAAGCTTCTGCATTACTGAGAAACAGAGTCTAGAGCTAACATCACCTGTGATTCTTGGTGTTTTTTGCTGTTACAGGAATTTGTTTTGCTGCTGCATTGTGGTTTACTTTCTGTTCTTGTGGATATGAATAAGTTGTTTAACAACTTTCATCACCTCATGCTGTTTGTATAGGATTTTTGCAACCCATATATATACATATATATATATGCATGTAATTTCTGTATTTTCATTTTCAGTTTGATACTAACACATTTATTAACTGGAACATATACCATGTGTAAATAATGTATTTATAGTTAATTAATATATAAAATAAAAAATATATATAAAATAAAAATAAATTCTCTTGCTCCTTCTTCTGAGCACCAGGGTGGATAGAGATGCTGCTGTGCATGAGTGTACATATGGTTGAGGCGGGGATAGACGAATGGAAGTGGTTCCATTTCAGTTGTGATGTATTATGGAAAGTGTGAGGAATGAAGATACAAGTGGGAGAGGAGGTATGCAGAAGGGAAGTGAGGGGGATGAGAAGAAGAATGATAGGAAAGACGTGATATTATATAGAACGGGGGGGGGATGTGAGAGCTCGGGTAGAGGCAAGATAGTATGGAGCTGTGATATGATGGGTCGGGATAGAGAGGTGTAGTGTAGTAAGAAAAAGAGTGGAGAGTGGTGATGAGGAACATTTGAGAGGCTAGAGTGAGGAGAGAGGAGTACATACATATGTTTTGTCAAGGGATGTGATAAGAATAATGGTGTGTGTGTGTGTGGGGGGGGGGGGGGGGGGGGGGCAGAGATAGAGAAGCAATAGATTGGGGGAAGGTGATGGTATAGAGTAATAGTGGGAGAAGAGAGTGTGGAGAGGATGGAATGATGGTTCATTGGGAGAGGCTGCATTTGGGAGGAGAAAGAAAGGGAGAAAGGTTGTCATGTGATGTTGCAGGTAGCTCTTTTTGTATGAGAGCCAGTATTGCAAAATCTTTGGGACTCTTATTTATTTGCATCAGACCACAGATATATGATGCAGCTTTGTAGCATTACAGACCTATGGTTAGTTCGTTGGTACTTTGGATGTATGTGTCAGTGGATTGGGCTCCTCTCAGCAGCATTACAGACCTATGGTTAGTTCGTTGGTACTTTGGATGTATGTGTCAGTGGATTGGGCTCCTCTCTGTGACTTTTTCTGTTGCATATTACACGTGTGTGAGAGGAATATTAATTGACATGATTGGCTATTTGAGGCATATAGGCTCTGTCTAGTGTTGTTAGAACCTGGGAGATCTCACTTTGACAATGTGTAGGCACCTAAATATATGGATGTATGCTGTATTAACCATTTATCATACATGTGCGTACCTGTGTAGAGTCATTAAACAGAAGCAACTGAAAGAAAACAAGCAGTGGATGTGACTGACTAGTTTACTCACTGTTTGTAGACAATTTTCACACAGAAAATACAAGTTTTCATGTGACATTCCATCTGATGTTCTACCACAACTTTCTCTAGGTCTCTGACAGAATAACAATGACAATATCACCACCCATACTGTCAGCCAAAGAACCTGAGAGGCCTGCTAGTCAGTTCATAGATCATACCAAATGTTAACAATGTCCTGGCAACCCTCTGTGTGGCAATACAAGGTGCAAAACATGTCCCAATATGCTGCAAACAGATGAGTTCACAATTAAGCCACAGCACTGGAAATCAGTACAAGGTGAAGACAGCATTCACTGTAAAACACAGCAAATATGTTGTAATGTAGCTGCACTCAAACTGCCAGAAAAGTGCTCCTTGCATGATATGGCCAGGTGGGAACTGTAGCAGTTGGTGAGCATGTATGCAAGCATATCACTCACCCCACTTATTGTGTACCTTGGCTACAATGGCCACATATGTCGAGACTCAAGGAAAAAAGCCCCTCCACTTGTGTGGGTCAAAACCACTGCCTGCCACGTGCAAGGTGAGGAGTTGTAGCACCCTCTCACCTAGATTGTGTATGTATATATAGCTAGTATGTATGAAGGTAGCCAACACTTAGCTCACTTGGTCCACTTGGCGAACATGCCAGAGCAGTTGCCACTGCTGCCGCCACCTCCTCGTGGATCAGCTGGTGAACACCCTCTTCCATCAGAGGCCAGTCTTCTCTGCTGGTATGTGTGGTAGGTCCCTCCAACATCACAGATGACATAGGCTGGCGGGGAGTCTCAGTATCAGCCATTGAAGGAAATGCCAAGTGTCTGCTGCTGCCAATAGTCGAGCCAGAATTCTTGCCTGCACACCAGTGTCAAAGTGGTAGACTTACAGGTTGAAATGAAGGTACCAGTGAATTTGGCACGACTCAAAGCAGAGATTTCTAGAAATACTTTGTTCAAAAGTTAATATAATGTTAATTTGCTTACTGTGACATCTTACAATAGTACTGCAGCGACATTCCGCATGATTTTTTGATGACAGAGCCTTCTAAAGCTCTAAACGCAACCTGTAATACGACTCAATGTAAGGCAGTGAGCTTTTTTAGTCTCCTACAAACCTACTTCCATTACACATACTTTTTATTATGATTAATGCACTTTTCAATAATTTTGCTTATCCGCATTATATGCATGTACGTGCTGAGGTTTAGCTTTTATTGTCTAATTGTTTGTGTTGTATAGATTTTGGAATGTCCCAACATCTAACTCATAATGAAGTAGCAGAATCATTTAGAGGCTCACCACTATATATGGTTAGTTACACAGCTCACACCTTCCAGAGAGCAAGTAACATGTTACAATACATCACTGTAACATTATTACCCCACAGTGTGCATGTACAGCGAGGGTTACGGTAGTTGTTCGTGTGTGTCTGTCTGTCAGTTAAGTCACATCTCACCTCTGGAGCGTCTGTTTGTCCTGAAAATACTGTCACGTACTCAGCAGGCAATGGAGGTCAAAAAAATTGTCTGAAACCACTCCATTGCAGAGATCCAGCATTGCTCCGTTGAAAACCATGCATACATTCGGTCAGCGATTTTCCTGTGGAAAGCAGGCATGCACACTATACTCAATACCGGTCATTCCTTCAGTTGCCATTGGTCATGGCTCCAAGCAAGGTCTGTGGCATGAACTCATGGTGCCAAGGGTTCTGCACTTTAGTGCATTTATGATACATGAAGTTGTGTATTTAGAGCGATTTTTTTGGTATGAGGGATGCCTAAAAGCTAAGATCTACATTTGTATATTCAGTGTTAGGTTTGTTAGGGGCATTGTGCACTGGGAGGACAACTACATAAGGACTTAGTCCTAACGATAGTAAAGAGGTCACATATCTTCTTGTCTAAGGAAGACACATAGATGTGTTTTTGATGAGCAGGTTAGAAATAAATACATCTAAAGCTTTTAAAGGTACACTGTGTTAATAGATTTGAGCCTCAAGTCTCTCAAGCATGTAATGGTGTGTGTAGTGATGAGCTTATTGAGGGCCTACGTACTTTTAGGGGTGAGCATAGTGGGTTGACCCTTGGCGCGCATGCGCAGCAAGGGTTACTGTAGTTGCCATGTCTGTGTTTGTTATGTCACATTTCACCTCTGGAGCAACTGTTCGTCCTGAAAATTCTGTCACGTACTCAACGGGCAACTGAAGTCAAAAAATTTGTGAGGTTTTCTCTGAAACCGCTCCGTTCAAAAGTTATGGCGTGATTTGCTCACCCATGATATCCTACGAGGGTACTGCAGCGACATTCCGTGCACTTTTTCGATGGCAGAGCCTTCTAAGGGTCAACTGCATCACTTCTTTTACTTCTCTTTAAAGGCCTGGCTCTGTCATCCTTTCTGATGAGTGGCGTGCATACTCTCAGCTCGGCACAAATGGTTACACACACCGCAGAGTGAACCACAGCCAGTGTTTTGTTGCTCCCAGTGGAGCACACACGCAGACAGTGGAGAGAATGTGGGGCAGTTGCAAGGCCCAAATGAGACAGCAGAGGACTATGCACTCAAGGCTCTTCGAGATGTATTTGCAGGAATACATGTGGAGAAGACAGTATGATAGCTTAGGACAGAATGCATTTTGTAACATAGTCAGACATATTTCAGAGCATTACACTTTTAACTAAGTCACAATATCATACACTACTCACCCACCTTTTATAGTTTTTTTTGAAAACAACTGACCTATCATTCCATCTAGCTAGCTACATACGTCACGTACACATACGTCACGTTGCGCACACGGTACTAGTACTGTTGCTTGAAATATTCGCACCGTGTTGTTGGTGTGAACCACTGAAGCTGGGTGCGAACCACTAAGGCTAGGTAGGAGACAGTCTTAAGGATGACCCTAAACACTACCTGGGATACGACTCGATGTAAGGCAGCGAGTTTCTTTTAGTCTCTGTCTTTTGACTAAAGGTCTTTCGTATATGTACTTCCCATTCACGTAATTAGAGTGCGTTTCAATAGCGCGTGCGCTTTCAAGAATTAGCGCATCACTGCGCATGCAGTAGGTATTATATACACACCGAGGGTTTAGCACTTCAGTGCTGTTCATTAGTATATAACAAGGTACCAATATACTCTGACATCCTTCTTCTGATTGTGCTGAGGCTTACTCCCATAAGCATAGCTATTTGTGGACATGTAAACCCTAAGTGGAGTAGATACTCCAATTGTTCCTGTCTGATGTCTAAGCGAGGTCGTCCTATTCTACCAGAGAATAAATACTGCGGTGTATAACCTCCCATGCACAAAGGCATGTCATTCTCCTCTTCAAGAAGTCGTAAACTAATCCCTAAAGCCTCCAAAACGTCATTATTACTCCGGTCATAGGCCAGTAGTATACGATGCAGCTTGTTCACTTGAAACACTAAAAATCGAGATCTTTAGGGTCCCGACTCACGTCATAGGAAATGGTAAGGCGCTGGACATACAAGCAAACTTTACGAAAGATGGGAGATAGGCCGTTCGAGTCAGAACACATCTTCAGCCCACATTGCTCAATGCATTACGTCAGCCCCAACTTACTGCGCATGCGTATAAAGTATAGAGGAAATTAAGTGGGTACATAATAGCTTGACCAAAAAATCCCTGAATACTGAAGTCTATCTTTTCTTTGAAGAGTGCAGGAATTGTGGGAGAGTTCAGTGTGTATGAAGTATAGAGGCAAAATGGGTTGGGAGATTAAGTGGGTACATTAGACTTGACCAAAAAATCCCTGAGATCCAAGAATACTGAAGTCCATCTTTTCTTTGAAGAGTACAGGATTTGTAGTAGGAAAGTTCAGTGGAAATGTAAGACTCCAAGCACATGTAGAAAGTGTTGGCCACACAGTAGTTTCACTAAACTGTATAGATGGTGATACACTTCCAAAACCCAGTGGTGGTACTGAGTCACACCCAGTGAGAAACGTCATGACATCTCTTAGGCTTGGTGAACCTCCAGATTCACCTGTAAAAAGGTTTAGAACTATATGGACTCCAGGTGCAGCCCCTACAGTGAACAGGTGTACGTACCTTCTATAACCTGTAGATAGCGTATCCACGTCATGACAATTGGCTCTTCAACTTCCCTTTGATTACTCCCTCTAAGTGAAAGCCTGGGCACAAACAAATCCTGAATATATTCACTTGATATTTTATGGTCAGAAGTCTGGAATGCCTTTATCATAACACAGGGCCAGGACCTCCATGAAGAATTGTCAGTGCAATAATATTTCCAAAAGCAAGATAAGTCTCTTCCTATAACATAGCATGGGAAGTGAAGAGCTAGTTACATTGTACATGGAAAGATCCTACAAGTTGAAGGATAACACTACCTCAAAAGCTGCAGTATTATGTCTTAACACTCTCCGATTTGGGGGACCATCTTGAATAGATCCATTGTTTGCAATTGTACCCATTAAGAGCATTAAAAATTCTCTTTGTTGCCTGGCACAAATGCCATGATACATGAGAAATGGTGAAAGTAAAAATATAGTAGATGTGAGAGAAAGAACTTAGAGGCTAGAAAACATGATCACGATAAAAGTGAATTCGTGTGACCAGAATGAAATATGATAAACTAATTGTACATTGCCATGAAGTTATGATGATTGAGATGGATAGATTTTTCGATTGGAATACTAAATAATTTCCCATTGTCTTGAAGAACACATTATTATGATTGGGATGAATATAATTGTCTAAGATTAATGATTAGTACGGAATATGGGTAATTCCTCAAACTCATTGGAAGAGTCATCCGATGTTGTTGTGGTCTCAATTTCAGTTGTCATGGCCTCATGGTCATCACCCACCCTGAAAAGGCCAGTTATGCCATCAACGCCTTTCAAGGCAAAGAACACAGTTGAGGTACTTGCTATGGAGCATAGTGGACACCAAGAGTGGGTCTCACGCCACCTATTCACACATGCACTATAGCCCACTACATGCTGACAACAACTGGCAACAATGGGACACTTGCTTGGCAGGCGACAAATGACACATTCAAATCCCTTTCTCAAATTGTCCATAAACACTAGTTTCTGATTGACGCAACTCACTGCATTTTTAACTTCTTCGAGCTTTTCTAGGATTGGATTTGTCACAGTCCTTTCCAGTGTGTCAGTGTCATCCAGGTCAACTCTAACTTTCTTAGCTTGAGGCTCGACAATCACCACATCCTCATCAATTGCTTCCACTGGGGATTTCCCGACAATTTTCTCGAAAACAGCACGTGAGGTAGCGATAATTTTGCGAGTTGACTTCCAGTAATCTAGGCCTGATGTGGAGTCATTTGAAATTAGGGGATATAATTTACTGTCCAGTAAGATTACCTCAAAGCCAACTTAGGTTTTTTACCATATCAGCCACCGTTTCAGCGTTACATTCTCCTAATGTATGGTCGAGTTTAACAATTACAGAGGTAATCACAGTGTGGGTTAGACAGTTGCAAAATAACAAAATATATGTACTTAGGTCCACAAAAAAATGACAGGAAACAAGTAAATAAAATTTTAGGAAATTTGAAAGGAAATACAGGGATTGCATAAAAAGGAAAGGAGACAAGATTGGGACACAGACATGTTATGATATATCGACGTACCCATAATGTTACGTTGATATATCATAACATGTCTGTGTCCCAATCTTGTCTCCTTTCCTCTTTATGCAATCCCTATATTTCCTTTCAAATTTTTATTTACTTGTTATATATGCCATCTTGGTGGCGTTGTTGTATGCCATAATCTTTTGTCTTGTGGTATATATACCACCCTAGTTTTTCTGATTTTTGGCACTGCCATTCCTACATCCTTTAGCATTTTAATGAAAATGTTTAAAATGTAGTGGACTGAAGTCTAGAGAACAGACAGGCTGTATGCTGCACACATATGTACATGTAGTCCTGCACATGCTAAAAGACAGTCACTTGCACCAAGAAGACGTCTACTACATGTATATAGGTCTCAATGCAGACTCTTGAGGTTAACTTGCAAGACTGGAAATCCACAGGAAGTATAGTGGGTGTGGTTGAATTGCCTGGTACAAGAGTAATTACAAATGTTTATGGGCTGTGTTCACATGTTTTGGATACACACATGTACCTGCATGGTTATTCTGAAGATTAATTGAAGTAGTAGTGTGGCAACGGTAAGGGCTCTGTATTTAAAATTTGGCTAGTGCAGATCTTACTTCGTACAACACATGCCAGACTTTACAGAAAACTAAGCAGTCATACTTTTTTCTCAGGCAACAAACTGCTTCCACCTATTCTGCAGGTAGGAGTACATGTACATCTCACCGTGTGGCATCAGTCATCGAACAGTCAGCAGCACGTCATACACATCGCACGATTCAACAATTGTGTGTGTGCAGCACCACGGCTCGAGAGTTAACCCCCTACTTACACAGCTGTAGGACTAAAGAGATCACTCCTCCCTGTGGATATGCTGAAGGAAGTGAACAGCAGACAAATACCATTTGATCGCCTTATGGCTCTCTACCCAACTGGACTATGAAGAGGCAGAGAAGGTGTTCTGCCAAGACTGGAGGGAATCATCTCACCAAAACTGGAGGAAATTTCTGCATAGGACCTCTGAGTTCATGGTGCTAAATAAGTCTGGAAAGAAACATTGCCCACCATACGGAGTCACTACACCTGGCTGATGTCTGGTTTGGATTAATTGAACAGGTACTGGGGTAGGCTTCTCAGCAGCCTGTGGTGGAGTGTATTGAAAGAAAAGGTGTATGAAAGCACTTCAGCAGCAGTGTTAGATACTCCCGCAACATGCATGGCATGGATGCCATCTTGATGCCTGGCCATAGAGAAATGAACGCAATGGAGTAGGTGCATGAGTTGACAGTCCTTTGCTGAGCCAGACAAGATAGTCAGATATATTGTCCAACCTCAACCTATCTCTGCCCATCTATGGCCCCAACTAGCTACCACCAGGACTACAGGGACCATCTTGTTAAATGTTGACCTGAGCCTGAGATACCATGGATATAGAGATCATGTTAAAACTGTCCTTGGTGGAGTTCTTTCACGATTGACGTGGATAGCGGACTGTATGTTAACAGAGAAGTAACTGCGCCATTGACTTAAATCTCTTATTCGATCTCCCTAATTCAACGTACAGAAATTTCAAATGACAAAATGACACGACGCATGCGTACACACAACATACCCCCGGCCAAGACCGAAACGGTCTTACTAACTACACAAATGAGAGAAAGCAACAATTTAACTGTTTTAGTTCAGTCTGCATCCGAGAGTAACAATGCAATCTTGGAGATCGGTCTGCGATATACACCGGAGGATGTCTTGACCTGAACGACGCGAACTAGTCCATCCTTGCCAGGGTGTACCTCAATAATCCTTCCCAATGGCCACTTCAATGGAAAGAGATTATCCTCTTGCAGGACCACAACATCTCCAATTTTTAGATTCTTACTGGTGCGGTGCCACTTGTTGTAACGTCTCAGAGAATGGAGATATTCTGTGGACCAGCGCTTCCAAAAGTGTCTGATCAACGATTGACAGAGATGCCAACGACGAAGCAATGGCACACGACAATAGGAGGCTGAGGGGTCTGGTAATGCTTCGAGAGGTTTGCCAACGAGAAAATGTCCTGGTGTGAGTGGTTCAATTCCATCATCATCACATGGGATGGGGGCAAGAGGTCTGCTATTGAGGACAGCTTCGATTTGTGTCAGAACGGTTGTAAATTCCTCAAAGGTGAAGATTTGTGTCAGAACGGTTGTAAATTCCTCAAAGGTGAGCTTAGCGTTGGAGATGATACGACGGAGATGAGTTTTCATGCTTTTTACAGCCGACTCCCACAAACCACCAAAATGAGGGGCATGCTCTGGGATGAATTTCCACGATATTCCTTGAGATGAACAGAAGTCTGAAATGGTTTCTTGGTTCTTCTGAAGTGTCACGAACTCCAACAGTTCCTTCATCTCTCGGGCAGCACCCACAAAATTGGTCCCGTGGTCACTCCAAATGCAGGAAGGTTTCCCGCGACGAGCAATGAAGCGACGGAGCGAGGCAACAAATGCATCGGTGGTTAAATCTGAGATAGTTTCCAAATGTACTGCTTTCACCAAGAGCAAAACAAATATGCACACATACGCCTTGATTATGGTCGGTTTGCGGATGGGTCCATACTTTATCTGAAAAGGTCCTGCATAGTCAACGCCAACGTTTTCAAACACAGCTCCTGGTGTGACATGCTCAGTAGGAAGTTGTCCCATTAGCTGATTATGGGGCTTGGCGGTAGTGCGACGACAAACGATGCATTTCCGAACTACGACAACCAACAATGTGATATCGTCGTGACAGAGAGGCAGTGACAAGAGTAGGACCACCATGTAGCAGGCGTAGATGCTCTGTTGATATAATGAGCCTTGTGACAGGATGTTTCCCATGGAGAATGATGGGATGCTTCAAATCGTATGAAATTTTTGCATTTTGTATTCTACCACCAACTCGAACCAGACCATTGGAGTCAATGAATGGGTGAAGGGGGAAGAGGGAGCTGGATTCGGGTATGGTGGAATTCAGACGAAGAGACCCAATCTCGGGTGAGAAATGATCTTGTTGAGAGTAAAATATCCAGTAATGGTCAGCCCGTAAGAGCTCCTCGGTGGTGAGGTAGGAAGTTATCCTTTGACTCTCTTGATTGCGACAATTCTGAATGAAACGGAACATCCATGCCGTTACACGCTTCAAATGAATGTAACCAGAGTGATGATTAAGGGGGATGACAGGAGTAGCTTGCTCCAGAACAGAGTGATGACAAATCAATCGTATCTCGTCTAGAGATTCTGTAGTAGGAATTGCTGCTTGAAATGGCCAATCAGAAGCTGGGCGTTTAAGTCAATCAGGACCATCCCACCACAACCGGTGTTCCAGTAGTTCAGAGGGATAAAGACCTCTAGAGGCACAGTCTGCCGGGTTTTCGGTTCCACTGACATGGTTCCACCTATCAGGAGGTATTGACTCAATGATGTGCGAGACTCTGTTCCCAACATAAGGTTTGAAACGTCGGGGGTTTCCGGTAAGCCAACTGAGAACAACCATGCTGTCAGTCCAGGCATAGATGTCATTGACAGGTATGCGGAACACTTGTTGAACGTGTCGTAGGATTCGTGCCAGCAGGTGGGCTCCACAAAGCTCTAGACGAGGGATGGTCAGTCGTTTAATAGGTGCGACCTTGGTCTTCGACGTAACGAGAGAAATGTGCACATGACTAAGTGTATCTACCATGCGGAGATACACGACACCTGCGTAGGCCTCTTCAGATGCATCAAATGAATGCGATGAAAACCCGTGGAGTTGCACCAAATGAATACAAACTTGCTTGGGGTAATAGCATCAAGGTATGTGCCTATCAGATAAGAGTACGAGCTCAGTTCTCCATTGTAACCAAGGTTCCTTGATTTCATCAGCTAGTAGTTCGTCCCAACCAATCTTGAGTTCCCAAACACGTTGAAGGAGAATCTTCACCTTGATTATTGCTGGGGAAAACCATCCGAGGACATCAAATGTCCTTGCAATGTCGGACACGAGACGACGCTTTGTGAGGTTTTCAGCTTCAGGGAGATTCGTGACAGTCAGCCTGAAGTAATCGGAACTAGAGTTCCACTGGATGCCTAAAGCCTTGGTGTACTCATCAGGATCAGGGATTTTGTGTAGTGATTGAGAACCTCTCAGCCCAGAAGGGATTTGCTCTAGCACTGCAGCTTCACTGGAATTCCACTTTCGCAGCAGGAATCCTCCTTGAGCGAAGAGCTCCTGGAGTTGCTTGTGTAATAGAATGGCCTCTTCGATTGAGTCAGCTCCTGTGAGGCCATCATCAACATAGAAAGAATTCTCGACAGCACTGACAGCTTGTGGATACTGCAGGGAGAAGTCCAGGGCGTTCTGCTTGACACACATATTCGCTATGAACGAAGACGCTGATACACCAAAGGTGATGCGTGTCATGCGGAAGTCTTGAATAGGTTGATCTGTGGTTTGTCTCCAAACAAATCGGTGAAGGTCACGATCTTCTTGAATGAGCCCTATCGCACGATACATCTTGCTCACATCGGTGGTGAGAAGACTTCCCTTTCAGATTTGTTAAGATCAGTGGCTGGAACTGGCTCAGCATGACATAGATCAAAATATTCTTGCATTACATCATCAAATGTTGAAAACCCATTCCTTGAGTACAGTGAGCACTCGAGAGTAAGGAATCTCCGAACTGCTTGCAAGCGAGATTCGCCTAATGCTGGTGGGTTGGACTTCCTTGGAAGAGGAACGATGAATCGACCATCCTTGTTGCGACGGTGATTACCCTTGAAGTGTACAATGGCTGCTTGTTCCTCAGGTGACGGTTCCGTGTATCCCCCAGGACCTTCTTCGATTTCCCAAAACTTCCGCAGCAGATCGTCGCCAACAATGATAGTCGAGTGATGGGTAGCGACTTGATGAGGATGTCCCTGGGAGTCAACTGAACCCGCCAAAACCCAACCAAACTTGGTCTCAAACGCTGATGGAGAGCCGGGAATTCCCACCCGCCGGCCATGGAGCAATGAACCAACAAAGATATCAACTCCCAGAAGCAAATCAATCCTTCCGGGACGTCCAAAATCAGGATCGGCTAGGTCAATGTCTGAGATATGAGTCCATGATGATTGAGGAGTGACAGGGTTGACAGGCAGGTCGCACATTACACGCTGTACAACTATTGCTGACATACGTGATTTGTCAGCTGGTGATCCAGTGGCGATATCGAAAATTGAGCAGTCGAGTGAGACGGAGTACCGTGAGATAGGCCAGCAACGCCAGAAATCTGCATGTTTTGGCGAGTGCGAGGAAGCTCCAACAGGTAAGTCAGTCGTTCAGAAATGAAGGACGCTGAGGAAGCTGAGTCTAGAAGAGCTCGGACTTTCATGACTGATCCATTGGGGGAGTGGATGAGTACCCAGCACGTCATTAGCAAGGTGTTGGAGGTGAGACCAGTAGCCAAGTGGGATTGTACTGGCGTAACCGAGCTAGGAGCTGGTAGTTGAGTAGGTGGCAACTCCTTTGGTTCGACATGTAACAGCGTGTGGTGTGGCTTCTGGCACTGACGACATCAGTGCAGTGACTTACATTCATGCACGAAATTACCAGATTTCAGACAATTGAGGCAGAGTTTGTTGTCCTTCAACGTTGACACCATCTCGTCGTGTGAGAGGGACTTGAATTTCGGGCAGGCATAGAGGGGATGTTTGGTGGTCGTGCAGAGTACACAATTGCTAGAGGAGTCAGAGGTGTTTGCAGCGAATGATGCAACTGGTTTGGGAGGATTTGGATGGCGATTTCCAGCCTTGTGAGAGCTCTTGTGGCTGGAAGCACACGTTTCAGATGCTTGAGCTCTAAGATTCAGGAACTCTAGTAGCCTTGTGAAATGTGGAACATCAGTTGACTCTTGGCTGTGACGTTGCCACTCGAACATTGTTTCGGTATCCAACTTGAGCTCCAACAGCGAGGTTATGAAAGGACCTGGAGGTTCGTGACCCATTGACTTGAGAGCACGAAGGTGCTGCTGGGCAGTGTCATGCAAACGACGCAACTCCTTACCGCTTCCATCCTTGAGGGCAGGAGCCTCGGATATCAGCTGATGTCTGTTTCGAGATCCTTGAGACGGGTTGATAGACAAGTGACTGATGCTTTGGTAACGCCCCTTCTTCTCTTGAGAGTTGACAGAGCGCGTTGAGTTTCCTCGGACATCTTAGAGACACACGTGGTATAATCCGAACGACAAAGACGACGTCAACCACGATCAAACCAACGAATATCCTGGTGAGCAGGTGTATCCGGCTCGAAGGACCAACAAATGGTGGAGTTCTTTCACGATTGACGTGGATAGCGGACTGTATGTTAACAGAGAAGTAACTGCGCCATTGACTTAAATCTCTTATTCGATCTCTCTAATTCAACGTACAGAAATTTCAAATGACAAAATGACACGACGCATGCGTACACACAACAGTCCTTGTTACGTACTTGTCTGCCAGTGCTACATAGGTATTTGATAAAATGTACATAGTGCATGCATTACTGTATTCCAAAACGATAGCAAACTTCAATGCCATCATGTGATGAAACATGAGTATTTTATGGATGTGGGTATAAATGCGTGCATTTTCAATGTAGAGCTCTAGACATACTAGAAACATTGAAAATATGATGGGATATCTTCTATGGACAGTTTTCTTTGTCCTACTCTATGGAAGCTGAGTCCTTCATCCACGTCAATCGTCAATGGTACCAACAACAGTCTTCTTTTTGGTAGTCATAATTTTGAGATTTAGGGCAACCTCTCCGCAAATGAATGGTTACATCTTATTGTGCCAAGTGATAACATCACCTTCTGTACTAAAATCAGCATTGGTGAGTGCTAATCATAATAAACATCAATTTGGCATACCTGGTGATCTGTATATTGCTTTTCTCAGCATTTGGAATCTTGATTTCTTTAGAGCTTCCTATAGTCCATTCTGCCTGCATCCAAATGCCTCCACACTGCAAGTGCTGTCTTTGGACTACATCACTGCAGTCTACCCTCTTGTTCTCATCATCTTCACTTACACACTAGTCACACTCCACTACAAGAATTACAAACTTGTAGTGTGGATGTGGAGACCCTTCATTGGCTGCTTTGCTCGCTGTAGAAGGCAATGGGACATTCAGAATTCACTTGTAGATGCCTTTGCCACATTTCTCCTCCTCTCCTATGTCAAGTTCTTCAGTGTCTCATTAGATTTATTAACACCAACCATATTGTGGAACAGTAGCTCCAAGATACAACATGTGGTACTATACTATGATGGAAGTGTTGAGTACTTTGGAAGTATTCATATACCATATGCAATATTGGCTATCTCAGTCCTGGGGTTTTCACCATGCTGCCCATTTTACTCTTGTGTCTCTATCCTTGTCGCTGCTTTCAGAGGTTCTTGAATAGATTTCACATGAACAGTCAAACCTTACATCATTTCATGGATGCTTTCCAAGGTTGTTTCAAAGATGGTACAAATGGAACCAAGGACTGTCGCTACTTTGTCTCCATATATTTTATCACTAGAGTGTTAATGCACCTGGGATTTATAGTAACTAATAATACCTTTAGTACCATGATTCAGACAACAGTGCTTCAAGTTGTGGTGATTCTATTAGTTTGCTTTCAACCTTACAAGAAATATACATATACTATAGTCGACACAGTGTTTCTATTGACTTTATGCATTGTAATAAATTCAGTCGCCAAATTTCATAATGGATATATCCACAGTCTCTCATCAAGAGTAAATAATTTATACATCCTTGCTGTACCTGTTCCCATTGTGTATCCACTATACCTAGTACTGCATTACACCCTAAGGAGGACAGGAATGTCTAAAGTGGTGTGTATTGAGAATGTCAAGACATGTTGTTCAAGGTTTCGACCTCAAAGCAATGGTGAAGCTTCTGCATTACTGAGAAACAGAGTCTAGAGCTAACATCACCTGTGATTCTTGGTGTTTTTCGCTGTTCCAGGAATTTGTTTTGCTGCTGCATTGTGCTTTACTTTCAGTTCTTGTGGGAGCATACACAATATGAATAAGTTATTTTAACAACTTTCATCACCTCATACTGTGTGTATAGGATTTTTGCAACCCATATATACATATATATATGTGCATGTAATTTCATTTTCAGTTTGCTACTAACACATTTATTAACTGGAACATATACCATGTGTAAATAATGTATTTATAGTTAATATATAAAAGAAAAAAAATTTAATTAATATATAAAATAAAAAAATAAATAAAATAAAAATAAATTCTCTTGCTCCTTCTTCTGAGCACCAGGGCGGATAGAGATGCTGCTATGCATGAGTGTACATATGGTTGAGGCGGGGATAGAGGAATGGAATTGGTTCCATTTCAGTTGTGATGTATTATGGAAAGTGTGAGGAATGAAGATACAAGTGGGAGAGGAGGTATGCAGAAGTAAGGTGAGGGGGATGAGAGGAAGAATGATAGGAAAGATGTGATATTATATAGAACGGGGGGGAATGTGAGAGGTCGTGTGGAGGCAAGATAGTATGGAGCTGTGATATGATGGGTTGGGATAGAGAGGTGTAGTGTAGTAAGAGAGAGAAAAAGAGTGAAGAGTGGTGATGAGGAACATTTGAGAGGCTAGAGTGAGGAGAGAGGAGTACGTACATATGTTTTTTCAAGGGATGTGATAAGAATAATGGTGTGTGTGTGTGTGGGTGGGTGGGTGGGTGGGTCGGGGGGGGGGGGGGGGGGCAGAGATAGAGAAGCAATAGATTGGGGGAAGGTGATGGTATAGGGTAATAGTGGGAGAGGAGAGTGTGGAGAGGATGGAATGGTGGTTCATTGGGAGAGGCTGCATTTGGGAGGAGAAAGAAAGGGAGAAAGGTTGTCATGTGATGTTGCAGGTAGCTCTTTTCGTAAGGGAGCCAGTATTGCAAAATCTTTGGGACTCTTATTTATTTGCATCAGACCACAGATATATGATGCAGCTTTGTAGCATTACAGACCTATGGTTAGTTCGTTGGTACTTTGGATGTATGTGTCAGTGGATTGGGCTCCTCTCAGCAGCATTACAGACCTATGGTTAGTTCGTTGGTACTTTGGGTGTATGTGTCAGTGGATTGGGCTCCTCTCAGCAGCATTACAGACCTATGGTTAGTTCGTTGGTGCTTCGGATGTATGTGTCAGTGGATTGGGCTCCTCTCAGTAGCATTACAGACTTATGGTTAGTTCGTTGGTACTTTGGGTGTGTGTGTCAGTGGATTGGGCTCCTCTCAGCAGCATTACAGACCTATGGTTGGTTCGTTGGTGCTTGGATGTATGTGTCAGTGGATTGGGCTCCTCTCTGTGACATTTTTCTGTTGCATATTACACGTGTGTGAGAGCGATATTAATGAACGTTTTTGACATGATCGGCTATTCGAGTTTGAGGTAACATATAGGCTCTGTGTGGTATTGTGAGAATCTGGGAGATTTCACTTTGACAATCTTATAAAAATACGTACCAAAGATATAGATATATGCTCTATTCACCATTTATTGAACAACAGCAACTGAAAGAAAACAAGCCGTGGATGTGACTGACTAGTTTACTCACTGTTTGTAGACAAGTTTTTCACACAGAAAATACAAGTTTTCATAGCAATATTCCATATGATATACCACAAATTTCTCTAGGTCTCTGACCCAATAACAAGAGCATTATCACCACCCAGAACCTGAGAGACCTGCCTGTCAGTTCATACGTAGATTACACCAACTATTAGCAATGTCCTGGCAACCCTCTTGTGTGGCAATACAAGGTGCAAAACATGTCCCATTACGCTGCAAAGAGATGAGTTCACAAACCACTGCAATGGGAATCAGTACAAGGTGAAGGCACCATTCACTGTAAAACACAGCAAGTACGTAATATACAGAAAATACTAGTTTTAGTGTGTACATGTAGCTGCACTCAAACTTCCAGAAAAGGGGTGCTCCTTGCGTGATGTGGCCAGGTGGGAACTGTAGCAGTTGGTGCAGACATGCACGTAGGTCATGGTCAATCTTGAAGCAGTGCTTGCATGGGGTGATCACCTTTCCTTGCTGGTTAGCAGTGTATACCTTGTGTAGCAAGGCATCCATATATAATTCCAGGGATTAGAGCGATTCATTGAATGACGGCACCGTAAGTCAGCCACCCGATGCCCCCGAACTTGCATGCCTCCTGTACAATAAGGGGCATGTGTGTGAGCATATCAATCCCCACTTAGAGTGTACCTTGGTTACAATGGCCACATGGATCAGAAACACTGACACTCAAGGAAAAAAGTCCCTCCGCTCATGTGGGTCAAAACCACTGCCTGCCACATGCAAGGTGAGGAATTGTAGCACCCTCTCACCAGGATTATATTTATATATTTGCTAGTATGTACGAAAGTAGCCAACACTTAGCTCACCTGGTCTATTTGGCAAACGCACCAGAGCAGTTGCCACTGCTGTCGCCACCTCCTCGTGGATCAGCTGGTGAACAGCCTATTCCTTCAGAGGCCAGTCTTTTCTGCTGGTATGTGTGGTAGGTGCCTCCGACATCACAGATGACATAGGCTGGCGAGGGGGTCTCAATATCAGCCATCGAAAGAAATGCCAAGTGTCTGCTGCTGCCATCAGATTTCCCACGTGCACACCAGTGTGATGCCTGTCTGTCTGTCCTGTGTCTGTTACCCTATGTATTTCTCAGAAGCAGTAGGCTTACACTTTGAAATGAAGGAACCTGTGAATTTGGCATGACAAAAAGCAGACATTTTTTACGATTTTGTGCTTCGTTGAATAGTTAATATGGTGTTATTCGTTTACTTTGACATCCCACAATAATACTGCAGCGATATTGTGCATGATTTTTTGATGACAGAGCCTTCTAAAGCTCTAACAATAGGCTAAACGCAACCTTCAATAACAAATGTGCTTTAATTTTCAATGATTTTGCTCACGTGCGCATTATATACATGTACGTTCTGAGGTTTAGCTTTTTATTATCTCATTGTTTGTGTTGTATATTTTGGAATGTCCCAACATCTAACTCATAATGAAGTAGCAGAATCATTTAGAGGCTCACCACTATGTATGGTTAGTTACACAGCTCACACCTTTCAGAGAGCAAGGTTGGGACATACGTAATGTTGCAATACTACATCACTGTAACATTATGATACATCGAGTTGTATTTAGAGCAATTTAGGCATTATAGTAGTATTTATCATGTTGTGGCACCGAGGGTTCTGCACTTTAGTGCATTCATTTTAGTATGAGAGATACCTACGTATATGCTAAGGTCTACATTTGTAGATTTAGTGTTAGGTTTTTTAGGGACATTGTGCACTGGGAGGACAACTACATAAGGACTTAGTCCTAACAATAGTAAGGGCTTCATTGGTCACGTTTCCTCTTGTCAAAGAAAGATGTGTAGATGTGTTTTTGATGAGCAGGATAGAAATCAATACATCTAAAGCTTTTAAAGATACAGTGTGTAAATAGATTTGAGCCTTAAGTCTCTTAAGCATGTGATAGTGTGTGTACTGATGAGCTTATTGAGGGCCTGTTTTAGGGGTGAGCATAGTGGGTTGATGTTAAGCTTGTTAGTAACAAGGTACCAATAGGTGGGAGTGTGGGAGATAGTTACGTATGCATACACAAAAGGAGTTGGAGAAGTGTTAGGTAGTATAGATGTGATATTTACATTGTATGTAGCAGGGCAGGAATCTTGGGAAAAGTAAATATGTATCTGTTGAGGGTTTTAAGTGGTTTAGGGAACCCCACGAAAGCCAAAATGTTCAGAGATGTGAGGGTGGGGTGCAAAAATGCATGGTAGCTGAGGTCAGGTTTATTACTAATGTGTATTATGTGGGGGTGAGTGGATGAAAGCTCAGCATTGTGCGTGTATGCCTACTGATTGTCTATGTAGCATTGGAAAAGTCTCAGAGTGGATGTATTTGGTTTTGGGGAGGGTGCTGTTACAATGCCAGAGCTGGTAAATCGTAATACATGAAGATGTTGTTAGTAGGTTTGCAGAGGACACATGTAATGCTAGTAGTAATCAGGGGGTATAACAAGGTCATATGTGTGAACGCGCTATGTGGAAATCACATCACATTCATGAAATTCCAAACTGAATCCTCTGCGCACGAGTAAACTGTAGCTCCCATGTGCTCTCTTCCGAACAACTACTTACTACTTCTCCTACCTTACAAAAGCTCAAATTCCTACTCCCACAAACATATGTACATACATAAATACATGCATTTGTCAAGGAGAAAGTGGATATTGTGTCATTATGGATGCACTTACGTACGTACCTAACTCAGGCTACTAATTTAGGAAGGAAAGACAAGAAAGCATGGCACCTTTTCATGTTTCCATTACTGTCTTCATGATCCACATACTGATATACTTATACATGTGTGTATATGTGTATGAGGAAAGTGTTTTCTGTTTTACGTATATAGGCTCCAGAAATCATGCAAGGCCATCCATATGATGCGAAGGTGGATCTTTGGTCTGTAGGAGTGATTATGTATGGTACGTATGCTTAGGAATACTGCATTGTTTGTGTACATATATATACGTGTATTCGTACGTAACTTACGTACACCCAGACCCTCAAAGTACATGTAAAATCCATGCATATTTGAATGCATGCAGAATCACAAAGCCAAGTATGAATAGTATATGTGCACTTTTGATCAAGAAAAAATTGTCAACTACATCTGCATATCAGAGTCGGTAGACTCTCTACATAGGGATGGCACTTACACACCATTAGCATGGAATTCCAGTTATAATCCTGATACATACGTATATGCAAAACAGCCAAAGCAATTTCTCCATCTTCTTATTTAAATTATGGCGAGTATATACATGTATTTGCCACAGTTTTTACAAAAGCGTGCATTATCCTCGATACATAAAATTATCTTAGCTTGCTGGCAATAAATCTAAGCTATACAGCCTAAGTGTTGGCCACCATTTTCTCACCTGTAGTACAAGAGTAAAATATTTCCTGTTGAAGGATATAGGAGTGGCAGCGGAAGTAAGATTATGTAGTTACACATGGCATAATATCATGGGTAATCTCCCTACGTTATGCATATTGTTAGTATTGCCTGCCATGCATGATGTAAGTAGCCTCGGTTCCCAGGCCTTCCCCGTTGCACACGTTTTGATTATGCGGTGGAGAGAAACATTTGAAATTGGGGAAGGCCTGGGATGAAACATCACGTGAGGGTAGACGTTGGGTAGACGCGCTAGCGCGCTCCGCTGTTGGCCTCATTCACAAATTGTATATACTCGCGAGAGCTGAGACGTTCGACGTACGTGGCTTGTGAGTATGGAGGATATATACGCTACGCTTTACACTGGCGTAAGTCTAGCTCTATTCTCGAACGAGAAGCTTAGGTAGTGACTTCGAGGTCAACGGGGCGCGCGCAACACGTCATCCCTCACGTGATGTTTCATCCCAGGCCTTCCCCGATTTAAAAACGCGCACAATTACGCGCAACAGGGAAGGCCTGGGAACCGAGGCTATGATGTAAGTATAACTTCTCTTGTTTCCATGATTACCGTCTTAACAGAAAAATGTACATATGTATTTGCTCTGCACCCTGACAGAATCCCTCTTTGGTTCTCCTCCCTTTGCATCAAAGACAATAGAAGAATTGGAAGAGAAACTTTTGGATACGAAACCCATAGAAGTAAGTTATTCATGTTTTCCTGTTTATCTGCAAGTTTTTAGTACTGCCACCTCAAGACTCAAAAGGCAATGCAACACTTCTCTGGGACAGTCATATCAGGAGTGGGTTGAGCGCGATGATCAATGGTGTAGACAGATGCACTACCAATTGCACTGGCACAACATACATATATAGCTATAATGTAGCCTCATGCAATTTCCAGACCTTCTCCGTTCATGCAGGATTATGCATGCAAGTAATTCTCCAGGGATGTACACATTGAACTCATGGACCTAAGTATCATGTGAAGGTGGATGTTGCTTCCACAAGCTGCCCACACTGCACTGACCACTAAATTTTGGGGTAGTAAGCAAAATCAGAGAGTACTTTAGTACATGCACACATGTCTACACACTTGCCCCTGTCCCTTTTCCCTCCCTTTGAGTACCCTGGATCAAAATGACAAGTGTTGCCACGTGTTCACTCACCCAGTGAATTTTCTGTTGTCTTTTTGGTCAACTACCCAACATACACCCAATATCTACTGATGTAGGTTTTTACCATACTCACCCTGCATATTACTTCTTGTGTGTAATCTGCATTAATGGGGAAGGCCTGAGGCTATTACACGTGTGCATACGTACAGTCGGATGGTCGTGGGTTCGAGTCCCACTCGAGGCAGCTGATTTTTCTTTGAACATTAAATAACTGCTTTGAGTGAGTTGTGTTGTGTTGCTTTGTCTTTTTTTGTTGTGTTGTGTTGCCTTACCTTGTCTTTCTACGTATCTCATGGATGATTAAAGTCGTGCATATACGTATATAGCTGCACTGAATTACATGACAAACAAGTCTCAACTTGACTCAGCATGCATATTTAGAATTTAGCATGAAGGAGTAGTCTGTTGTCAGTATTATAGTGGCAAGAATGTGAGTATGTGCTACTATAAAATTATTTCTTAGTGGAAACTCTTGTAGGGTTACAACATCAGAGCAAGGTTTGTTCACATGATGTACTTTACGTTTACTTGGGAGAAAACGTGAGAAAATTATTCGCATGTCAGACCACCTAGCCTTGATCCAAGTTTGTAGTGTGGTATTTGGAGACCTGGGATCAATCGAGGCCAGAGTATAGCATGTACCCGCCCAAAATACATTCACACGAAATCGCACGCAAATGCACACACTTGCAAATGCACACACTTACTTACCAATGTACACGCATGCGAACGAACACAAACACTACAGTGCATTTGATGTGTGGGCAATTTTTGCATGTTACACATTTGATCCAGAGCTTTCGGGATGTACTATATGCATATGCACATGTGCATGTATTGTTTTTGTAATCAACTGTTTCATATTTCTTAACCAGATCCCTGACAGTCCTAGAGTATCTTCTGAGTGTGTTGATCTTTTGCGGGGGTTGCTGGAGAGGGATCCTCAGTGTAGAATGTCATTTGACCAATTTTTTGACCACTCTTTCATTGATCTTGACCATATGCCTTCTGGACATTCTATTGAGAAAGCTGTAAGTAATACTAACCAGTCTAGCAGGTGTGGTAAATTTTGTCCTGAAAAAGTAGTGCATACGTATTTACACACATAAACAATTAGAGCTGCATTTGCAACATTATCTCTTTCAGTCACTCTTATGTATGCTAAGGACCAAACTTGAAATCAAAGGGTCATCAAAACTGCAATGATTTAATCACACAAGGGCAACTGCAATATTTTGATCACATAAAATTAACTGCAGACTATATATACTAATGGAAAAGAATATGCATCTGCATAGCCACTACGTTGGAAAAGTCATGTGACTTTAAAACATGCCGATCATTTGTAGGTGGGGGTCTTAGTACAGGACTGGTGGGGGTCTTAGTATAATTGCTTACAAAAGAATGGACACCATGACACAAAAGAAACAATGTGTTTCTTCTGTGTCATGCTATGACCACCTATAGCACCATGTATGGACTTGGACAAGTACGTAGATTAGAAATATGCTACCAAGCCTGCAGTGGCACAAGAGAAATTAAGGCTTGTCACATGACCAACCAAGAAAACATTTGATTATCACCAGACTCTTTCGGGTCTGGATAGAAGTCTAGCACTGCAGCACTTAATTGTTCCCATCTATACTCTGTCTACGTTACAACTGCATTTACAATTGCAGCGCTCCCTAATCAAGCAGGCTGTTGTAAAGGACTCAGAAGGTAAACTTGTCCAAGCAGTAAATCTCTACTGTGAGGCACTAGAGCATTTCCTTCCAGCTCTGGCATGTAAGTCTGTACATACATGTATATTGTAGGCTGCTAATGTTTATGTAATATGTGCATATCTGTAAACATGTGCTGAAGGGTGTCTAGTGTTCACTTCCCACATTTTTCAATCCGTGTTGTTTTGCTAACTTCTCTTCTAGTAAGTTAACCTAGTAGCTTAGCACCTTACATGCATTCTGTGCAGTTAATGTCACGTTCTATACTTTGCTTATGAGACATACAGCCATCTCCAGACTGGTAAGCCATATCGCTTCATACGTAAAATGTACTAGAAAAATCATGGGAGAATTAGCTAGCTTTTGGTGTTTTAAGAACCAGATTTAAGGAAGCTATCACAAGTATTTAAGGTGACAAGTGAACACGAAATTAGTCGTTAGCATTGAAATTGTACTGCTTTTATTTAAGTGGGCTTGATAACAATGTTCTGTAACATATGTATATATCATTAAATTTAAACACATATATCATCCTATGTATTATAGATGAAGAAGATCCAGCTACAAAGGAAGCTCTGAAAGAAAAGGTAATGAGCTTTAGTCAAGAGCTTTAATGTACATGTACATGTAAATATACATAATGATAAACATCGATTGTGCTTACATATAGCCTCGCCTTCCCTGTTGCGCATAATTGTGTGCGTTTTTAAAACCGGGGAAGGCCTGGAATGAAACATCACGTGGGGGATGACGTGGTAGCGTGTGTGCCCCATTAACCTACCCTCATATGATGTTTCATCCCCGATTTCATTTTCCTCCCATGCACAATTAAAACACACACAATAATTATGCATATCGAGGAAGACCTGGGAACTGAAGCTACTTACAACATATACACAATTTATATGCAAACATTGTGTGTTTCTGGCACAGATAGAACAGTACATAGCAAGGGCTGAGTCATTGAAGACAGCAGTCAGAGAAAAGCGACCAATCAGAAACCTGAAACCACATAAACTACTAGGTACAGACGTACATGTACATACTGTATTTTTTTAACCCTCGGCATGCATGCACAGCGAGGGTTACAGTACTTAGTCTGTGTGTGTGTGTCTGTTACGTACAACCTTTACTGCCACTGCATGCAACAGAGCACACATTGAGACGTACCAGATGGCTTCAGTGTGGTATGCAAAAGATTTAAAATGGTATTTTCGTCATTTGGTTGCCATAGCCTCCTACCACGCTGATGCGCGATTTTCAACAACAGAGCATTCTAAAGTTCTTTAAATGGCTAATGGTAGGTTGAGCGCTGCCTGGAATATGGATAGCGAGCTATTCTCTCTCAGTTCTAAGCTTTTGCTTTACAGAAACAATCGGTGATATATAGTAGTTGCAGAGTGCAGACAGGCATGTATGAGCCGTGTAAGGGCTCATATATGCCTGTCTGGGCTCTGCAACTGATTTACTGGAAGTTATCGTAGTCATCGCTTCAGAAGTCAAACTACATGATTATAAAGCAACTATATCTTTGAAATCATTTAGATTGAGATCAGATATTGGCCCCTCTCATTGTGGTTTGTATTAATTGGTCTAGGGTGAACAATAGGCATGAAAAAACATATCAGGTGGGGCCAGACAAGCTGAGCGATCCCTGGACAGCACTGTTTCGAGCTTATTAGCTCTCATCAGCAGGGAATACACACAACTTGTCTAGCACACCACCGGTTTATATATGCAAGGTGCACCAGAACACTAGTGGTTCAGCAGTTTCAGAATTAATGAGATACATCCACCACATCATTACCTACATGTATGTAGTGCCTGCCGCGCCTAGAGCAATAAACTGCGCATGTATGACTTTATACATGCCTGGTGATAAGCACTGTCATACATGAGGTTACCTAGTAACTTTCACTAAACTAGTATATACATGTATATATATTTATTGTACTTTGTCTGGCCGAATTAAAGGCACCACCAGTGCTTTTTCCTAGCCTCGTACTCAGGCCCTCTCTCTCTCTGCATGGAATATTAAACTAAACGGAAGGAGAGGCCCTGGTATATTTTCGCACATGATTAGTGGCACGACAGTGACATCACGTATTCCAGCTATTCCAGCTATTCCAGCTAAGAATGCATGCAAACGAGGATATGCCTGTGAACTGTCTGGGTAGTGCTAGAAAGTCTCTCACGATATGTGGTGGGGAGAGGGAGGCTACTGTAACCACAATTATGCTTAGCTGGAATATGTGACATCACTGTCATGCCACTAATCATGTGCGAAAATATACCAGGCCCTCTCTCTCTAGTCTCGTTCCCACACCACCTACATGTACCTGCAGGGAAAAAGTAGTCTGAAAACTTTAGTCGATTTTCTTGGCATTTTTGATTTTTAAAATCATGTGACAAACAAGCACTTTCACACGTGCGTGTTTCTAGCGTGCGAGAGAATAGAGATTCCTAGGTTATAGGAGACTGGTATCCCAAGAGATGTTGTCAATCCAGTCCGCATTTCTTAGCGGGGAAGGATGACATGTCTCTCCATCACATTCTACTCTTCACACGTGATTTTGAACGAGATAATTGCGTGACAAATGAAATCCTGCAATCTGATTGCCCCTCCAAAAGAATTCTCCAATGCCATGAAAATCAACTAAAGATCCCAGACCGCTTTCTCACAGGGGTGGTCTGGGGACAAGACTACTCTCTCCCTGTTTAGTATTGCGGTCGAAGGTCAGATTTAATATTCCGTGTGGAGAGAGAGGGCCTGGGTATGAGTAGCTTTATCCGTCATACAGCACGGTTTACGTGGAGGAGCGCGCTATACAGCACGACACGTGATAATGGTGATAGTTTTAGCCTTTCAATTACACAAGAAACAAGGCCGTTAAGATGCTTAGTACAATATATCAATTAAAGCATGGAAAGGGACGTGCTGTATGTGCAATAATGGTACTCCGAGTGCGGTCTTGGTAAACCATACTACGCCTCGTGCTGTATGGCTATCTCAACCACACCTCTCGTACCATTATTGTGCATACAGCACTTCCTTCCATGCTAATACATATGGAACAGTATTACACAACAGAATCCTTAATTCCAGCTTTTACATATCCTTCAATTATCACATCACTAGAAATGAATGAAGTTGCTTGAATAAGCCAGTTTGCATGGAGTGGCTTAAGAACTGATACGCAGAGATCTGGCTTGGTATTTCCAGCTGCAATCCATCTCTCAACTGGTCCTTGACTAATCCAGCATACCACCTGATGAAACAATCTTCTAGTTCCTGTTTGAACAGTAAGATCTAGCGGCTGAAGCTTTTCTGTGCAACTAGGTTGCATAAAGTAAAATCTGATGTGATGTTTTTCCAGAGCTTGAAGAACTGTGTGCAGCAAAGACATCAAAAAGTGCAGGAGCAAAGTGATCCTTTTCCAAGCCCGCACATATGGGACCAGAATGCAATGAATGAAGTGTATAGCATAGTAACTTCTGTACTCCAGTGGTTAACTGAATGATACACATTCCACCCAGGAGGAAATTTATGGCATTTATCCTATTTTAGCGCGCAATTCAGGAGGGTAGTACGTGTAAGTAACTCTGGGATGCTTGCGTTGCTGCTGAGACTCCATGGCCTCCAAAACTCGCATTGGCATTGGCAACTTCAAACTCTTTCTCTCTGTTCTTCGGTGGAAAGGGCTTGCTCGAGGAGCTAGAAAACCGGTGGTAAATAGACATAACTCTTCTTCTATGACATTGTCTCTGCCCTTCTGACAAAGGTGGTAGTAGTAGAGGGGACTACCGCTCAGATAATTTCTTATGGTAAATGTTATTAATGGCTCAGCTCTCATGCTAGTCTTGTGCCCAGACCACACCCTGAAGGGAAAGGGTCTGGTTGGTTTTGCCATATATTTCATTAAAATCTGATTGCTTTCTGGTTTGAGAAATCAAACTACCAATCACATTCGCAGAAGCATGCATGTGCATGGGTACTGTGAAATTTCGTTCCTATCTCACGTACAGTCCCACCCCCTTTTGGGTGTGGTCTGGACACAAGACTATTGTACTAGGCACTACAATTACTTCTGTTGGATGCAAAATTTCATTTTGTTTTACGTACAGTCCCAAGAAATCTGGCAAACACGATCAGACCCTTTCCCTTCGGGGTGTGGTCTATGCACGACACTACTCTCATGTGCACCCCACACTGCAATCACACGATTAGCTCTAATTTCAGTGTGTACAAAATTTTAGCGATATTACGAATCTTGCTAAATTATAGGATCACAAAATAAAGTAACCATTTTAGTCTTTAATAATTAGCCAGGAACCAGTTGGACGGACAGTACACAGATCTATACTTGGCCACACAAGCGATAAAGATCAAAGGCACCACTAGTAGCGTTAAGTACTAAGAATGTGGGTTCCGCAGTGTATGAGTGTGGTTTAGTAGTGTATGTAGGAATTTGCTGAGCGTGCACAGCATACACTACTGTCCTCACTCATACACTGCGGAACTGCAACCACCGCGCGTGCAGCCCAGCACATTGTGTGGTACAAACCAGTTACACAACACCCACTCTCTGCGGTTTAGTGATACACTACTCGTGGCTGCATCACTCGTAGTGTATATCCACTAAACCACCTCATGGGTGTAGTGTAACCTATATTAGTTGTCCTACATGTAATCAACCTCCTGGGTGTAGTTATATGTACATAATGTTCTTCATATGTACTTGTTTTTCACATTATATGTTGTGTGTAGATGAAATTCAAGCTAGGCATGCAGGAGTCAAGGATGCTATTATGAAGGCCCACAGTGCTGACCAACTTGAATCAGCTGGTGACTATAACCAGGCTTTAGATTGCTACAAGGATGCAGTTGAAAAACTTATTCCTCTTATAGAAGGTAGACTTTTGACCAGTGTATACATATGTATGAGCATGTTATCATAGAGTCAGTAGACTCTATATATAGGGATGGCACCAACACGCCCATTAGCCTTAACAAATGAAACGGCTCAGATCTCTCGAACAGGACAGTTATAAGCCTTTTCAGACACATAACATGGCCTACGAGTGTTTTTATACACAATAGAACTGTCAAAGTAAGTAAAATACACCGCTACAATGACATGCAGAAAATTGCTAAATCACCGATTCCTCCATCTTCTTCTTCTTTATCAAACGGCCTACTGCAAAATTGGCAAACGCGCTCACCTTAGTTTTGGCTTCTTTCTCCCGTGCATGATCCTTGGCTATCAGAATCTTCCTAGGATCCTTCTCGAATGAGAACAACAAGACTCTACTAGCACTTCCGTATAGTTGAACACCATTTCCACATTATTACTCACGTGCGTTTCATATGACCACGAGCAGCAAAGGGGTGGGGCTTGAACTTACGCAAAGAGCATTGTTTTTGCAAGCAAGTATACAACGAAGAAACAAGTGTATAAAAACATTTCCATTAAAATGTTGAAGGATGTAGGGATGACAGTGCCAAAAAGTAGAGAAACAAGGGCAGTATATATGTAGCAACACAGGGAATGAGGGCATGCAACAATAATAATATGTGTAACCCGAAACTCAGCATATATGCTGCAAAACAGGGGATGAGGGCATGCAACAATAATAACATGCGTAACCTCTCCCTACATGCTTTAATTTCGGGTAATGATTGTTGCATGCCCTCATCCCCTGTTTTGTGCATATATGCTTAGTTTCGGGTTACGCATATTATTATTGTTGCATGCCCTCAATCCCTGTGTTGCTACATATATACTGCACTTGTTTCTCTACCTTTTGGCACTGTCATCCCTACATCCTTCGACATTTTAATGTTTTTATACACTTGTTTCTGGTATGCTGCATTTATTAAGTTAACATGTACATATACGTAGCTAGTATACTGTGAAGTATTCAGGTTACTGTTACATATACATATCCTCTAGAATATTCCATTCCATTATTACATATATGATGTGTGTGTTTCACAAGTCATTGCCTTTGCTTTGTAGAACTGGCCAAAGTGTGGTTCAGCACCAAGTGTTTAGCTAGGGAAGCTGTTTCCAAACCTTACACTTTTTCTTCAGTTTACAGTGTCTACTAGCGATACGCATGCGCAACCATGCCTCGCGCAGATGCATGTAGGTGTAACACAACCGTGTATATACCTCGATGTGAAATATCCACTCCTCGGGCTCAATCGATCAATTGTGAGCATCGGTTGGTCGCATATAATGATTGGTCGGTCGATTCTGAGAATCAATTGGTCGATGTGAGCATCAATCGCTCAAGTTTGAGGACCAATCGATAGATCCAAAAATTTTGAAACCATATAGTCTACAGGCTTGTGCTTTGCGCTCAATCGACTAGTGCTACGGACCGTCTGGCTTGAGCAGCGCTAGCATTCATAAACACTGTGGCCCTTTCCCAGTCTCACATAAAATCATGGAAAGCGACTCGAGTCGCTTACCTCCGCACATGAGTTACGTGTTGGATTATGATGAAACAGCTATTGAGGAAGCCTAAGCTCTTCATGAGCAGTGAATTAGGGAGCTAGTAGCAGGAGAGTTGGTGCTAGTCTCACAAACCAGAATGCAATTCACTGTGACCTTTAAACCTTTAATCGAGGCCGTTACGTTTGCACGTTGCGCGTGGCCTTCCCCGCGGGGCCAAAAACATGACATACAAGCATGTACATACATACATACAACATCCTAGCCAGCAATCCGTGATTATTTGTCACGCGCTAAGGCGCTCAGCAATAATGTGTAGAATATATATGTACGTATACGTGTACATATGCACACTCCCTAACACCCCCTTTAGTGCGTATATACTGCCAGATCATGATAAGTGGGTGTCATTATACCCCACAAGCAGTGCACACGTTTTGAGGTTTTGGCAATGATATACCCTGCTACCAGATCAAAGAACCATCTAGTGTACATCTGGGCTATATATTCTAGCATTGTCTCTATACGTTCATTTTTATGTTCATGACAGTGTGTCACTTGCAGATCTAACGAACAGAGAGGAAAAGTTGCTGCTAAAGTCTGAGGTAAATGTATATGTCTTCATATTCAAACCACACAACCTTTTTTGTGTATGAGTGATTTGAGAGCTACGTAAGTGTTACCACAGCCTTACTATTTATATAAATATACTTTATGTGCAGGCCGCATGTGTATTTTCTTAGACTTGCTGCCCTGCATTGTTTAATACTGTTGTCCAATGTATTCTACAGGTTGAATTATATCTCAATAGAGCAGAGGAACTTTCATTAACCAAGGTGCATATACATGTACATGACTTAATCATCCATGAGATGCTTAGAAAGAAAGAAAGACAAGGCAACACAACACAACAGAAAGACAAAGCAACATAACACAACTCGCCCAAGGCAGTCATTTTTCAAAGAAAAAAACTGCCTTGGGTGGGATTCGAACCCACGACTGTCCGCTTGCTAGGCGTCGCTCTTACCAACTGAGCTACCGAGGCGGTTCAGCTGGCTGGGCTCGAATCACATATACAATACAAAGCAACCAAAGCACCTCAAGCATCACAAACCAGATAAACTGGTGAACTCAAACTCAGTATGGTGTATACTAATTAATGAGTGGGAGCATATGGTGAATGAGTGCATTAAAGCGTATTAGTTTACTCCAAGGAAAGCACATAAGTAGACGAAGGCAACATGTTCTTAGGTCCAGGAAACATTTAGACATTTTACATGAGTTACAGCAGAAGTATGTTTTTGTATGTTTTCTGGTTGGGGAGAGGTGACCAGAGCCTGTGGTTCTTACTGTTCTAATATACTGTGCAGTAATCACTATTAATTTTTTTGTATTCATTTGTTATTTTTGTCAGCAGCTATTTTTCTAAGCCTAGGGGCTGTTATAATTTCTGTCTAATTTTTCTAAGCCTAGTGGTTAGTTTCTATTCTTCTAAGCCTAGGGATAATTTTTAACCAGATTGTTGTCATTTGTGTCTATGTTTGTGTACATGAATGTGTGACCTTAAGACATTGGGGTGTTTGGGAGAGTTGGCTAGCCGCAAAAGATCTTTAACCCACCGCCCCTGTTCTCAAGGCTGGGTATCCGGTGTCCTGCTACAGTCTGTGTATGTTGTATGTTTATGTCTTGTGCGTATTCCTAAGCCAACAGGCTGATTTTTCTAAGCCTAGAGGATGTTGCATGTATGTATACTTACTTGAGGGTATACAATGTATTTTCTAACCCTTGGGCTGTTTATGTCAAGTTATGTGTTTGGACACCAGGGGGAGTTGCCTAGCCATAAAAGATCTTCAAGGCTGGGCATCCAGGTGTCCTATGTTTTGTGTGTATGTTGTATAGGGGCGGGATGTCTATCCTTCCTTCCTTTTTTTCGCTCTTTGTGCTAGTGTGGTACACACATGTATTTTCGTGTACAGACGTTTTTGGGTTATCGAGTGATTTTGCCTTTGTCCACTGCTCTTCGTAGGTCCATACACCAAGACTAGGAGAATTGCACCATTCATCACCTACAGATTCTCGTAAGTAGTTTCTGCAGATCTATATAGCACCCTCAGTAAGTAGCATGTTCCAGTTCTCACTTAGACAACATTAACACGTACTGACTGACAATAACATACATGTAACTTCTATATGAGCATACATATGACCATGACATAGTTACTACGCATGAGTGCACAATATATTGCAATCCTCCCTCTTTAGTTACAACAACTCAATAGTAGTAAAGAGGTTATACATAAACCAAAACTAGAATCTCAAACATCTGTGGTGTGTGATGAGTCCTCATGGATCTCTTGACAGTCGGAGGCAGGTCCTCCCCAGTCTCATTCTCACATTCATTCTGTTCAGAGTTCTCTGCAGCCGCTTCGGCAGCTGCTGGCACAGTGACTGGCTCAGTGACTGGCTTCTGAGTTTCAGTGTCTGCATCGGCTGGAGATGGAGCTGAAGTGGCAAGTTCTTTTAGATATCAAAATCAGGGATGGTCGAATTCTGTGCAGACATGTTGACCACTCTCTGGGGGTGACAAAGAGAGTCTGCCTATCCCAGATGAGGAGACAGAGCATGCAACATTGCTACATTTTGTGTAAGTGGGAACGATTCATGGACTGCAGAGACTGACCTACAACCGCCTCAAGCTTTCTGAAATAAACCCTGTCGAGGATTGTGTGAAGAGCTGTACAGTCTGTCAGACTACATGGAAAGATTCATCAGCCACTCCTCTTAATTCTTGGTCATGGACTTCTCTGAGTTCCTCAAGAAAACGGAATTCTTCAATCATATCACCCAGCTTTGAACGGCCTGGTGGAACATATGGTCCAAACCAAGGAGGGAATGAAGTGAATGAAAGAAGGCTCCTTGAACACACGACTGTCTTGCCTAAGTACAGACTGACACTACATAGTTCAACAGGTGTCTCTTCCACCTAACTGATATTTTGGAGGAGGTTGAGATCACATTTGGACTTGGTCAAACCAGACACGGGAAAGAACGTTTGACAAGCCTATGACCGTTAAAGAAAAGGCCATGATGCTTACGCCAATTCTAGGTCTTTTGGTATTGGCGAAACCGTCTACACATGGAACTATACTCGAGGACCCGAATGGCTTCCTGGAACAGTAGTGGAGATTGAGGGGGTGCAAAACCTTTCAAGGGGGGGGCTTCAGGAATTCAATTATAGTCACGCTCAGGAATTCTGGGCGGAGCGTAGAGGAGTCGACGCGTGCACACGCGTCCATAGCTATATAGATATAGACGAACTCCGCCGCCGGAGTAGGCGAGGATATGAAAGAGGACGCAAAGGGAAAGAGATGGCCTCGAAGTGCAGCCAAGTTTTACGGTATTAGTATATAGCCTCGTACCCAGGTTTTTTCTTTCCCCCTCTGGGCACGAGGCTAGCTGTACTACTAGATTCTACTGTAAAACTTGGCCTTGTGTTCGAGGAGGTGAAAATCGGCTGTGTTCGGAAACCCCGCCCCTACTGTACTTACGTACTTTACTGCTCGACTAGGTCAGCTAGACTTGAGGCCATGAGATAGGCATAATGCAACAGGAGGGCCAGAGACATTATTGACCTCATTCTCCTCTATATATACATTTCTGCTTCCTTTAACCATACCATGCATTTACTACGCGAGGCACTAATCTACACTGAGTGTATACCTAGTAATTTACCATTCCCAAGAAGGAATGCAACTCAGTTATGTTTCCACTACTGTCTTCACCTTCAACTCTGCTGTATGCAAATCCTCTACGCTGATTACATGTCTAAGGTAGGATACAGACTTGAGAAAATGCACATTTCTCACGTTTGAATCTCAATCCTGCACTCTCCAGGACCTGGCCTAGATCAGCCAGGTGCTCCTCCTCAGTGACTCGGGTCACCAAAATGTCGTCTATATAAACAAAGACACATGGGAGCAGGTTTTCCATCACACTCTACAAAATTGATAGGGCCAATGCAACTCCGAAGGGAAGTTTTAAGAACCTGCTTCATCCAAAGAAATCTGTAAATGTTTTGTGGGAGAGATCCAGCTTTGAGAAAGCCTTGCCTCCAGCTAGTGAGGCGAATAACCCCTCGATCCGGGGAATGAGGTACTTTTACAGTTTCGCTGCCTGGTTCATTGTAACTTTATAATCTCCACAGATTCTCAATCTTCCGTCTGCCTTTCATCACAGGAACTATTGGCGTGGCCCAGTCAGAGAATCAGACTGGTTGAATCACTCTGAGTGCTTGGAGACATTCTAGCTCCTTCCCACCTTCTCATGAATGGCAAAATGTACAGTTCTTGCTTTCTCGAATCGTGGCTGTACACTGTCATCGACAGCCTGAATGCTGTGGAGTTCACCTAACTAAAACATTGGAGTGTTTGTCCAGAACCTACTGCAGTGTATAGCTCTTACCCACTTGGAATATAGTTCTTCTGTCTAGACATAAAGCTTCCAACCAGTTTCGTCTGAGTAGTGTAGGCCCGTTGTGTTTGGTGATGATGAATGGTAAGGACGCAGTCTGTTCATCATGCGTCACCTGTACCATGATAGAATCACACAGTTCAATTGGCTGTCTTGTGTAGGTATGCAGTTTCTGATTGACTTGTCCCTGAGACTCTCCATTCTTGATGGATTCAATTGTACTCTGGCTAGCTATTGACACTGACACACACAAGAGTTTGGCTCTGCCAGAGCTGATGTGAAACATGGTGTCATTACGCTACTTGGTTGGATGTCTCATCTCCTTCTCTGTGGTGAGCTCTGTCTGGACTACTTCAACCTTTCTTCCAGCACACTCAAGCTAAATGTCCTTTTTTGTTACACACAAGACGATCGCAAAACATGTCACTCAAGACAGGTCAAGGTAGCTATAGACTCGCCTTCTCTTTGTGCCCTGGCAATGAACTCGTAGCACTTCACAATAGGCGAGAGCTTTGGGTTGAAATGTGCTTGAGCTTTCTCTGCAATCTCTTTAAAAGAGAAGACTGTGGGTTTTTGTGACAACACTTGATCAGTGGGTAAGTCAACTCTTCTACTGCATTCAAAAGAATAGCTCTACGCTTTTCATCTGAGATGATATTGTTAGCCGTGAAGTAATGTTCGATTCTCTTGATGTGCTTGCTCCAGCTCTCCTGCATCGGATCGAATGCTACAAGCGTACTGAGGCCTACAGCTTGTGGAATGACAGCTGGCACTGGGGCAGCTTCATCCTCTCCCTCAGGCAGAGTGGGCATCTTGATTCGTCCTCGTTACCAATTTGTAATGAACCTAGATCTATATAGCTCACTCAGTAAGTAGCATATAGCAGCGTTCCAGTTCTCACTTAGAAAATATTTCATTAATGAGCTTGACTGACAATGACATAATCAAACTTACGTATATATGACCATACATGCATGTATTACTGTGACGTAGTTACTACGCATGCATGCATAATACATTACTCCCTCTGTTGCCATTCAACCTCAATGAAATGGCCAGAGGAGGATATAAAAATTCTTACCTTGAGTACACAGAAACTGCTGTAGAGCAATGTACAACACATCAATGTCTTTCCATTTGTATTGTACGTGGATGGTTGTAAACACACAAACTTTCCAACATAAGTTTGTGCCAACACGTTTGTTATGTACTTCACAGGTTGCAAAGTCCAATAGCAGATCTCCACACCAGAAGATGATTGGAACTATTTTAGCACAATGTTATGTATGTGTATGTATGCATGATATATATACCATGTGCATTGTCATATAATTATCACACAGTACGGTAGTACTGTGTATATAGGGATTGCTATGGTCTATCCCCATTGAAAACCATATATAAGGATATTCTTCATTTTCACTTTCAATTTGAAGTTGATTTCACTTTTAATGATATCAAGGTGAAGAATGCATGAAAAATAACCATGAAACAAAAATTGGTTGATCTGTGATGTAAGATATGCGTAATATCACAAAAGTGCATTTCACATTTTTGCCCATGTTCTTCATATTATTATTATTATTATTATTATTATTATTATTATTATTATTATTATTATTATTATTATTCTTGAAGAAACGTAACTCAATAACCATAAAATCAATGAAATTGAATCTTTGCATGTGAAAAGGTATCAATACGTACTGGGGAATAGAGGTATAATTTTTGTTAACCCTTGTAGTTCATGTACTACTGATCATTATCTCTCCCAGCAATGTATTATGAATGAGGATAACTAATGAGCAAAACTCAGCAACCATGGTAACCATCAACCTGAAAGTCAGCATGTGTAGAGATACCATCGCTAATAGCAACGCAAAAGCATTTGTTGTTAACCCTTGTGATTCTTGTAATACTGATGTTGACACTCCTCTCAATGTAATACATGTACATGTCACACAGTAGTACTGTGTATATAGGGATTGCTATGGTCTATCCTCATTAAAACCATATATAAGGTTTTTTAACCACTTTCACTTTCAGTTTGCTGCTTACTGGATTTCTGTTAACATAAATATGTAGAAACTAACTGTGATTATAAAATGGTAGATAAAGGGGTTAAATTAACAAAAGTCTCTTTTGTAAATTGTTCACCTTCCAACACTACTTCTTCCACTTGAAAAAGCGTAACTCACTAATGGTATAACACATTTAAACATGGAATTTGGTAAAGTGATATAGTTCCACTGTGGGTATAGTGCATCGTCATGTTAAAATCAATGTACTTCTTGTAAAATAAATAAAAATAGCCTCAGGCCATGTATAATAGTGGAGGCCACACAATCCTATATCTGACTAATAAAAGCCCTGCTAAATGTGAAATTTTGTATGATAGTATAGTTTAATACATCAATGATCAATGTTGTGATAAAATCTCTGTAAACAATGTAAATCTTGTAATAAAACAACAAATAGCCTCAGGCAAGCATTTCTGTATCTCACTAACAATAGCTCCCCTAAATGTGGAAATTGGTATGATGGAAAAGCTTAATACCTGAATGATCAACATTGTGATAAAATCTATGTAAACCATGTAAATCTTGTACAAAATAGCCTCAGGCAAGCATTACTGTATCTCACTAACAAAAGCTCCACTAAATGTGGAAATTGGTGTGATGGTAAAGCTTAATACCCCAATGATCAACATTGTGATAAAATTTCTGTAGACCATGTAAATCTTGTACAAAATAGCCTCAGGCAAGCATTACTGTATCTCACTAACAAAAGCTCCACTAAATGTGGAAATTGGTGTGATGGTAAAGCTTAATACCCCAATGATCAACATTGTGATAAAATCTATGTAAACCATGTAAATCTTGTACAAAATAGCCTCAGGCAAGCATTACTGTATCTCACTAACAAAAGCTCCACTAAATGTGGAAATTGGTGTGATGGTAAAGCTTAATACCTCAATGATCAACATTGAGATAAAATCTATGTAAACAATGTATAACAACAAATAGCCTCAGGCAGGCAATACCGTATCTCACTAACAAAAGCTCCACTAAATGTGGAAATTGATATGCTGGTAAAGTGTAATGCACCAATGATCAACGTTATGATAAGATCTCTGTAAACAATGTAAGTCTTGTAAAATAACAACAAATAGCCTCAGGCAAGCATTACCGTATCTCACTAACAAAAGCTTCACTAAATGTGAATATTTGTATGATGGTAAACCTAAGTACTGGCAGTTACACAGAGCCTATAAATCTTCATGCACACAGTATTATCTGTACTGCTAATTCAGTTTAACTGATGTACAATGCATTAGCTAATACGTTTGTAACCAAGTAAACTACAAAATAGTGAAATGTATGTACCTAGGTCCAGAAAAAAAATGACAGGAGACAAGTAAATAAAAAATTTGAAAGGAAATATAGGGATTGCATAAAAAGGAAAGGAGACGAGATTGGGACACAGACATGTTATGATATATCGACGCACCCATAATGTTACGTTGATATAACATAACATGTCTGTGTCCCAATCTTGTCTCCTTTCCTTTTTATGCAATTCCTATATTTCCTTTCAAATTTCCTAAATTTTTTATTTACTTGTCATCATTAAGTAGCTATATACATGTATGTACGAAGCCAACTGCACCAGATGCATATGACTACATCCTGTTGTTACTAGAGTGATGCATATTGCACTTGGTGCATGCTGCAGTATAGCAGAGAATGGCTACACACGTAGCAGCACAATGCTAATGACATGTGAGCAGGTGAAGTTCTGGTCCAGTCATGAAAATCTGAAGCAGCAATCAAGGTGATTTCAGATGATTATTGCATAAGTGCAGTTGTAGATGTATATAGTTCAGACATCATTTGAATCACCCATGTTACAATGATTGGGCAACTGAGAGTGAGTCATACAGCTGGATGTGGTCCCCGTTGTGCGGGGGAGGGAAACATTTAAAATTGGGGAAGGCCTGGGATGGAGGTTACGCACGATTTTTGTCACGTGATCTGACGCAGACGCGTGATTATACAGCTCATGTCCAATGTAAAATCAACAAAGGTGCTTACCCCGCGACAACTAGCAAGGTTAGTATATCAATCACGTTAGTAGATTCCGAATATGTAGTCATCTGCAACCCCTACTTTCCAGGAGCTGTAATCACAATTGCTGACTTTGCGCAGCATAGCAGTTACGACTGGAAAACTAGGGACATTGTAGGAATGCTTGTCGCCCTTCTGTAGGATTATGACTACTTTGTGCTTGGGGGAAATAATGAAGAAATGGAGAAATGAAGAAATGGCAGGATTGACGGGCGTGGCTCTCTGCTAGCGCCGGCGCGAAATATTTGATAACCGCGAACTCTAAATAGCGCTGATTGGCAAAAGCGCAAGTACGGTGGTTGGCTGCCGTGCTTATGGCTAATCGAAATCGCCAAGGAGACCGTTTTTTCCGTTTCCCCACACTGAAATAAGGAAGAGGTGGATACTAGCAGCGAAAATAATATTAAAGAATGGACTGGTAGCCAACGAAGCACTCCAGCAACGGGATTTGTGGAGGATCACTTCGTGCGTATCATGTGAAACTATAGTCTAACGTACGATGGAGTAGATTTGCACAAAGTTACTTAACGGACAAACGACCAGGAAAATATTGACTACGTGCCGACTTTGCTTGCTTACAAAAAACCTGAGGCCCAGGCCCATGAAAGCAGGGTTGACCGGAAAAGACAGTTGGCAGAAGCTGCAGCGCTCGACCGAAAAAGGCAGTTGGCAGAAGCTGCAGCGCTCGACCGAAAAAGGCAGTTGGCAGAAGCTGCAGCGCTTGACAAGGAGAATAAAAGATAAGTAGAAGAGTATGAGACGGTCAACAGACAGCTGCAGGTCTGTTGCTACTCAGCAGTCCTGCAAGGTTGACAAACACAAACGCCCCATAAAGACTGATGGGGGCACAGGCTTCAGAGTATATATCATGCTAAGCAGTAGACTCTGAAGGTACAAGGCCAGGGCCGGCGGAGACGGTGGGCAGGTAGGGCATTTGCCCTACCACTTTTTGGTGGTCCATACAGGAAATAACCTGTGCTATGATTTTTATCGGAGATAGTGATTCTGAAGTACGTAGGTTAGCTGCGTTCGCAGTCACGCTATGTAGTGGTACGCGGTATTGCTTAGTCCAGAGTCGTCTGATTTCTATGACAATCGCGCGGGCCTCGCAGCGATATGTCGGGAGCGTCGCTGCGATATGTCGGGAATGCCCCTCTCGGCCACCATAGATTTCGTTTCGTACGCTGCGGCCGCGTAATGCCCGCGTAATGAGCGGGTTCAACCATACACAGCTGCTGCATATACATATGTAGAGGGTCTGGGGACAAGCCTGATAAATCTGCTTATCTAAATACGATTGACAACGTAATAGCCATACAGCAGAGGTGGCAGAACGGCACGTGTGCGCGGCGCGCATGCGCACCATTAGCAGTTGCCCTACCACCCTTTGTGGAGCTGCTCCAGCCCTGAAGGCCTCTTTATGAGGGCAGGAAGCTTCTCAAAGGATGTATATATAGTTCTATACATCCTTCCAGGAAACCACCTATTGCTGAACCCTGTGCTCCATCACTGAGTCTTATTTTTAGTAGTAGACCTTCAGCAGCTGTCTCCTAACTCTCTTTCTCGTGCTCTTCTACTTCTCTTTTAGGTTCTTTGTCAAGCACTGCAGCTTCTGCCAACTTTTGTGCTTTTTGGCCTGAGCTTCACGGTTACTCTCAAATAACCTTGTGCTAATCTACCCCATCGTTCGAGTACTTACGATAGTTTCACATGACACGAACTGAGTGACATGATCTCCACAAATCCTGGAGTGTTTTGTTGGCTGCCAGTCCTTTCTTTTCACTGCTAGTATCCACATCTACCTTTCACTAGAAGTAGTGCATGTGGGGAAGCGAAAAACCCTAGCCCCGACCGGTCTCCTTGGCGATTTCGATAGCCATAAGCAAGGCAGCCAACCATCGTACTTGCTCTTTCGCCAACCACGTGAGCGCTATTTAGAGTTCGTTGTCAGCCTATCTATAGACGCCGGGTGGCAATTCTTCAAGCTCGTGGAGAGGTTTTTAGAAGACGGGACCTAGGGTGTAGGATTGTATTTCTCGGCCATTCACATAGATCTGTTACGGAAATTTTGGGCGACAGGCTCAAGGATTGCTATCTCACCCCAGAACTCGAGATCCAAGTCCCCTGAGTCTTACTCTTCACTCTCTTCTCTGCAGCCCTGTCCCGAGTCTTACTCTTCACAATCTTCTCTGCAGCCCTGTCCCCTGAGTCTTACTCTTCACTCTCTTCTCTGCAGCCCTGTCCCCTGAGTCTTACTCTTCACTCTCTTCTCTGCAGCTTGCGTTGAACGGCTTTTGTCACGCTTATTTCTTCATTTCTTGTTTCTCATTTCTTTATTTCTCATTTCTTCGTTCCTAGTTTTACCACCGCCCTCTGATCTGGGATTAAACATCAGTTGGGTAGACACGCTAGCGCGCGCCGCTATTGACCTCAGTCACCGATTTGGTGAGAGCTGAGACGTTCGACGTACGTGGCTTGTGCGCACTGGCGTAAGTCTAGCTCTATTCTCGAGCGAGAAGCTTAGGTAATGACAACTGGGCGCTCGCGCGCCTCACTTGATGCAAGTATTAGACAGCTGTACTGCAGGAAGACTACAGAATGTGGTCTCTCCTTGGATTTGTACAGGTGTCACAGGGAATATGGTATCCCAGGGGATTTGGCATCCCCGAATAAAATTCCCTAGGGATTTTGGCATCCCCACAGGGAATTTGGCACCCCCATATTTTTGGTCATTCTTCAGTGATGGCTGCTAGATACTTGTACCGTATCTGCCTCAGGGTTGCTCCTGTGGTCGTCGGTAGAATCTATTTGCAGGTGATGTACTGCGATGGCGGCGAGTATAGTGACTGCTCCTCTCGTTGATGGTGGATCGCGAGTAGCGGTTCTTCTTGGTCTTCTAGGTCGGCGAGTGCATGTGATAGCTTGGTTTACTCCGTTGCGCTCGAATGAAGCAAGTCACATTGAACTCACCACGATATCCGTCGTGTTTGCAGTACAACTGTGTAGCAAGATATATACCCCATTCAAAAATGGTTTTCATGCTGGCTTAGATCTATCTAGATCTACTAGCATAGCTTCTCTATAGAAAGTCAAGTATAGTGATAAAGAGTAGAATCTAGGGGATTGAGCTGTTTCCACTGAAACCCCCCCTTTTGCTGCGACTATACAATAGTTCATATCTTAGGGACACACGCAGGTGACTTACTGTCGATTTCATGCGTTCGTCGCGCGCGAGCTTGCGTTGGCGCTATCAAGCAATAAGTATTTACGGACGCCTATGGCGCCTACGCAGCGATTATTTGTCTTACATGTAAACTTTACTATAACCGAAACTGGGCAGGGGTGACTGACAAGGGTTACAGGCATATGCACACAGGTCGTCATTCGCGTGTGCATATTATAACTAGTGATAATGCGTGGCATTTTGGTGAGTGACAAATTGTCAGTTAGCTATGGACTCACTACTGAAATGTACTGAAATTATGCACATTCGGAAACAATACACGAGCAGATAGTTTTGTATACGAATTTCAGTATTGCTCAATATGCACCTACTGGCACAGAATGCAGAAGTGCTTTAGGTATAGCTTCGTAGGTCTGTCTTCTGTCTCTCTCCAAGTGTTTCTCTGGCACGTCTATCTCGTTCCTCGTTCGCAGAGGAGGTTGGAAGCGGCATTGACCTGTTCTGTTTTATACTGCCTGGTTTTGCTTAGCTACGATTTGAAAAATTTGACAGGGAGTTCAAGCACATGACAAAGATTCCTCTAAACCAACTAGTTAAGTGAAAACGGGTAAATACAGAGAGCTAGACTGCTTCTAATCATGTAATACACTACGCCATAACTCCCTAAAAGCAGGGGAATGATAGGGGTTGGAGCATTTTCTGAGTATATAGTCTAAGGTTATTATAGCTAGTAACTAACCTTTTCTTCGATCCTCCATCATTTTCGCTTTAACAGGCAGCACAAAACGGCCGTACACTCTCAGGAATAGATTGCTGCCTCAGCAAAATAATTGTTACACACCAACAAATACAGGTCACGTGATTTCGCGCATGCGCAAACAGGAGGACTTACGTGGTTGGACGGACGCGACTCCCATTGACATCATCAAGGTAGGAGCTCGCCCCAATTAACTGGGCGTGGCTTAAAAACGCGCGCGCCGCGATATGCTACAAAATCCTATTTCCGCCACTGCAATGAAAAGAGGAACAATTTCAAGGCAAAGGCAGCGGATGGGCCTCGTAACAATCATAACATGCGTAACCACTCCCTTCATTCATGCTACTGCTTATTTCTCATGCCATCATCACTGCTTTGCCTGCATCTTGCTTTTTGGCACTGTCATCCTTATATCCTATTATATTCTCTTGTATTTTAAATGCTACAATTATTCTGTTAATGCTACAATTATTGTATGTATTATATTAGTTACATATTATTATTAAATGCTACAATAGAAGTAGACTGAGTGGCATCAGTCAGTAGGTTGTCACTGCATGACATGGTGCATAAATGCAGAAGGTAGTAATGTTCAGATATAGGCATACACATATATGAAATGAAAACAAGTCATGGCTTCAGTGGCTAATCACAGAAACATAAAAGTGGCATGTAACCATAGGAACTTTCAAAGTGCTGCAGACATTGATCTCGAACTGAATAGTGATTTTTTTTCTTGTGGACTCCCTCTGGATGGTCACCTTTACAGTGTGCGTCTGGCTTAACATCAAGCTGCACAAAACATCACATTTTAATTGGTATATAGAGTGCAGCAATCTCTACATAGAGTACTATCGTACCGTGTGATGGTGAACTTGTGCTGGTTAGTTAAATAATATGTTAATGTAGGGATTGCACAAAAATACAAGTTTGGAGCTATATACATCAATGCAATGTACCAACAAAGGTATGTTGATGTGTCATAGCATATCTGTGTTTCTATGTCCCAATCTTGTCTCTATTTACTTTTATGCAATCCCTATATTACATTTTTGCATACTTTTTGTGTACCAGGATACTTGTAATATGTAAAGTGGCTAGTCTTGGTTCCAGGCCTTCCTCATGAGCGTAGCTTTGTGGCAACAAATCATGGGTGTTACTACCAATGAGGCGAGTAGGGCAGTCACCCCAGCATTTTTCAATGGCTAATAAATATAGCATGCATCCAACCACTTGGAATAGAGTCCGCATGATACTAGATCTGTGTTCACAAACTTATGAACATGTCTACTTTCTTTGTCTGGAAGTATATAGCTGGATATATTAGCGCAATTGTATAGTAGCATTGGCTTTAACGAGAATCAGCTAATAACAAGTAAATAGGAAATTTAAAGTGTAATATAGAGATTGCATAGCAGAGAGAAGATTGAAACACAGATATGCTCTATACATCAATAAACGCGGCAGTTACAAGCCCTTTTAGACAAATACACATACTTTTCAAGTTCTTCTCTACCCACTAAGACGCTCAAAGTACATAAAATACAGTTACGGTGACTTACGGAAATTGGCCAAACCGCACTTTTGGTTCATCATCTTCTTCTTCTAATTCAGTTGAACTGGCCTACCGCAAAAGTGTCACAAGTGCTGTCCTTGGTTTTTTAATGAAACGACTCCTTTCCCTTGCGTGCGTGATCTTTGACTAAGAAAAACTTCGTAACTTTACTCAGAACTGTAAAATCATAATTTTTTCTTATTTGTTGGAAGCCATTTTATGTATGGGCACGTGCATTTCACGTTTCATAGAAAGGTGGGGCTCAAGCGTACGCTGTATAGGCACCTAAGAAAAACTAGTGAAAAAAGTGTAAAAAATATTTCATTAAAATGTTAAAGGATGTAGGGATGGTAATGCCGAAAATTAAAGGAACAAAACTGTAATAACCCAAGTGGTACACAGTGAACTGAATCACAAAAGCTATTTCTGTTTGATACCAGAGTTAAAGATGTAACCGACGTCACGGGCTCCATCCTCAGGGTACAAAAAACTGAACTATACTTTGATTTAAGAGCTTTGTTTTATCAACAAATGGAGGGGATCTCCAATGTCCCCTGTGTTAGCCAACATCTATATGGAACATTTCGAAAACAAAGCTCTTAAATCAAAGTATGCTCCACGTTTTTGGAGACGGTATGTAGACGATACATTTGCCATCATACGGTTCGGACCCTTTTACATTTTCTTCAAGATCTGAACTCTGCTAAACCTGGTGTTATTCGCTTCATACATGAGCTAGAGAATAACAATAGCCTTCCATTCTTGGATATTTTGGTGACAAGAGCCGACAGCTGTGACATTATTACTAGTATCTACAGAAAACCAACACATACCGACCAGTTGCTGAATTTCAACAGCAATCATCCAGCTTCTGTGAAAAGATCGGTTGTCTGCTCGCTCACTTGTAGAAACCATCTCATTCCATCCACATCATCCGGTATCAATCAAGAAAAACTACATCTTAAAAAAGTATTCAAATCCAACAACTACACTCAACAATTTACCCGACAATCAACACATTGTTCCAGCACATCTATTTCTAATGTACAGGATACACCCATAACATCTATTTCCATTCCGTACATAAAAGGAACTTCTGAACACATTAAACGAATCTAGACTGTTTGTTCAAAATACTCTAGTCAGAGAAGATACATTCAAAGAAAAACACCAAACATTTCGACTGCTACTACAGTCCTCCTCAGTGGTGAGTATAAAAGTGAGGTAGTGATGACTATTTATAGAATGGAATGCAAGAATGCCAATGTAACCAGGAAGTAGGGGGTGAGCAACAATAAGAAAAGAAAAGGGGAAAGAATGAAACACATATAAAGATGAAATTAAGACAAACTAAGATAGTCAGGTTAGGGAGTCATAAACGGATGAAAGACACCCAGCTTCACAGTTGATAGTTGTGGATCTCCTAATGAACCAGGATTCCAGTGCTAAACATCTGTGTAGATTTGGTTCACGTGCTAAAACAGTGACCGACTGTCTATTGTCATTCCATACATCTCTGGTTTTTCTGAGACAGTCAGACGGGTATTTGCCTCTGTCAATGTGAGAGTCCTTTTCTGACCACACACTGTTCTTCGACAATTGCTGGTTATAAAGGACCCCATACCGACCTTACAGACCTCTAATGTTGTCTATCGCATCCCATGCAAAACATGTTCAAGCGTTTACATAGGACAGACTGGTCGCCTTTTAAAGACAAGAATAGATGAGCACAAGGCAGTTGTAAAGAATGCAAAGACTGAAGATTCTGTGATTGCTGAACATGTTTGGATCCACAAGCATCAAGTTGACTGCCAGTCGGTCTCTGGTGAACCAAATCTACAAACGTCAGTTATATCTTTAAGTTTCTACTCAATATCAAATATGTATCAAACAGAAATAGTCTTTGTGATATAGTTATGATATGTTGTGATATGTTATATAGTTATGGCCAGAGAACAAAACAGTGAACAACTGATTATGATATGACTATATACAACTTATGTATATAGTTTGGAGTTCAGGGTTCATGCTACCACAAAGATGAATTATAATTCATGTATGCAGACAAGGGATAATTGCATGCAACAATAACAAGATGCGTAACCCCTCTCTACATTTGATTTCGTGAGGTAACACATGTTGGTGCAATTATCCCTTGTCTGCATACATGTTTTTTACACTTTATATATGGCAAGGTTAGATATTTATGTAACAACATACCTTGGCGTATGTGTGTGCACGAATCCTTGAAAGTGCACACGCTAGTTCTATTACATTAACAGGAAGTATACAGAAGACTTTAGGCAAAAGACGGAGACTGAACAGAAAGAAGCTTGCTACCTTACATTGAGTCGTATTCCAGGTAGAGTTTAGCCTATTGTTAGCCGTTTTAGGACCCTTGGAAGGCTCCGCCGTCAAAAAAGTGCACAGAATGTCGCTGCAGTACCCTACAACACACAAAGCGGTGTATCTCTGCAACGGAGCGGTTTCAGAGAAATCCCCACAAATTTTTTAACCTCCGTTGCCTGCTGAGTACGTTACAGTATTTCAGGACGAGCAGATGCTCCAGAGGTGAGACGCAACTAACAGACACACAGACCAAGTACCGTAACTGTCGCTGCGCATGCACGCTGACGGTTAACAAGAACAAAACCCCAGGTACCAAATCCCTTGGCAGTCAGTGTTACTTTGGAGTACCAGAATACTCTATGACTGGTGTGCATGAGGGATTAAAGTGTCTTGGGATAATCCTGGGATGTCAGAGCATTTTGGAATTCCCAAATTCACACTGAACGTATGAATGGTACAAGAACTTACCAGAACGGGTGGTTTTCTTGTGACATGTGCAATAAGAAAGTTCATTGCAATGTCTTCACAGTTTAGTCGTTCCTTAACCATTTTCCTGACAATCTCGGGCATCCAATATGAATACAGGTACATATAGTACTGCAAGAAAGAAAGGGAAGCTTAAATACAAGATATCTCTACAGGTAGCAATAGAGATCACCCCAATAGTGCATGTGTGGAGGGGCAGATAACAAAGATGCTACGAAAAGTAATGCTATATACATGCTGCAGGTTAGCTTGAATAATAATACTCAAGAAGTTGCCGTAGTACCACTGCCATCAAGCACACACACAATCATTGGTAGAATTACACATAAATGTACATACAGCTAAATCTTTACCATGCATCTGTTCCTCCCCCCTCACCACTTTGTAAATGATCAAAATCATTTTCCCAAAGCTTGCTTCCTAATAATTATAATTATGCTACTAAGCATACATATCCATCCCTTCTGAAGCTACTCCTCAAAAACTCTAACACATACAAAAAATAAAACAGCATGCAACAACAAAAAATAGAACAGCATGCAACAACAACAACATGTGTAACCCCATAAATAAAACTGTAGGGAGAGCTCGAGGTTATATGCATCTTACATGTACATGTCATCATACCCTATCTTGCTGCCCTAGTTTCTCTGGTTTTTGGCATTGTCAAATGCTTTTACTCTATTTCACTGGTTTTTCAATGTGCAAACAGTGCAAACGCAATATTTTCACCTTTTTTACTGCATGCTGTCATGTGAAACTGCACATGCATAGTAGCAAAGAATGGCATTCAAGTACACGGAAGTGCTAGTATATCATAGTGTAATTGTCAAGGAGAAGTTCTACAAATATTCTTTTGATTGATGACACTGCGCACAGGAATAAGGAGCTGTTTGTTACAAAAATAAGCACTTGTACCAATTTTGGGGTAGGCCATTTGATAAAGAAGAAAAAGAAGATGGAAAATTGGAGGTTTGAACAATTATACGTATGTGAACGTAGCAGTCTATTTTGAATGTATTATCATGTATACAAACACTTATAAGCTATATTATGTTATGTGTCTATAATTTCTGTGTTTGGGGGTTCTACTTCTTACGTGTCAGAGCCATTCCTACATAGAGAGTCGACTACTGACTCTCTGTCTATGAAATTAATAGGTTGAATACTCAGGAACTATATGCACTCTCTCACTCAGCATCACACAATGCACATTCTGATTTGCTTTATCTACCTCTAGCTCTCATTCCGTAAGTCTCCCTACCCCTGACAACAACCTTTTTGTAAACCTCTTGTCTCAAACTAATCTTATTCATGAGTTCACTATCCCCCTGCACCTATTCAGCTGCTACAGGCACACATACCAACCTCGTTTACTGATTCTCTGATAGCTAAATGATGCTCCACTCGTCGTATAAGCCTTCGAGCGAGTACGTACAGTAGAGAAACTCTCTACCGTTGCCACAAACGAGAGTACAACGCCAGCGAGGCAGAGTCTCGCTTCCGAGACAGCCGAACAGCAGAAGGTGGCGCAGAGACAGCCAAGACCGGGAAACACACCTTTCCGATGTCACAGCGTGCCCTCCATCGACACAGGACAACAATGGAGACGCCAGAACTGAGAGAGTCTCGTCTGCTCTGACGCAGAGTTAGCCCATTAGATGTGTAATACCATTTGGCAACAAAGTTTTACAGTTGGATCGCTCCTGCTCGCCATCAATGCTAAGCATTCAACTAGTAATAACGAAATGGCGTTCGTGTATATACGGAAATACACGTATTCCTAGCTCTACTCGTGCAGGAAAGGTTCTACGAAGATTCCGTTGAGCAAAGGCACTCTGCAGGGGAATATGTAGCTGTTTCATGGAAAAATGAAGGTAAATACTTGTACCCTTTGTGAGATAGGCTTGTTTACTGAAGAAGAAGAAGATGATGGAAAAATTGGGGTTTGGCAATTTTACATAACTATGTCATTGTAGCGGTGTACTTTGCCTATTTTCAGAGTTTTAGAAACAACCGTAGGCCACGTTATGTATCTAATAACTGCAGCATTCGGGAGTTGTGAGTGTTTTCATAATGTTAGGGCTTGATGGGCGTGTCGGCGCCATCCCTACATAGAGAGTCTACCAACTCTTAGTCTTGTGCCCAGACCTGACCCCATAGGGGGAAAGGGTCTGGTGACTATTGAGCGATTTCTTGGTTTTGCTGAGTCAGCCTTACGTCATTTATCATGTGACTTTAGGCATGAACGCGCTGTCAGCGGACACAGTGATCATATAGCAGGCGGTCAACCAAACAGCTAAAGCTCATTTGCAGGGTTGTATATCTTTCGCAGGTAGCTCGTACAGCTACGATGGTTACATTGTGTAATGTAATCTTATATAATGTCACCCGCAAGTTACGCGTGCAGTCTAAATGCTGCAATTTGATTGGCTTACGTAATTCAAGACTGCAGACTCAAGAAATCGCTCAATAATCACCAGACCCATTCCCCCTATGGGGCGGGGTCTGGGCACGAGACTAATCGACTCTCTGATATCTGGCTAACTATAATTTGATTCAAAAATTCTGTACTGAATGCCAGATACACTGCACGTAGCATATGCCAACATACGTATCAACATGGTACAAAGCTAGAGTTTATTCTTAAGTTTCTAGGAATACGCATGCGCATTAATGCCTCTGCACACTTGCCGCAGCGGAATGTGTCACTATTTGAGTCTCCATGACTACCAACATGTAACCCCCAGTCACAGATACACAAGTATCCATTGTACTTACGGAAGTTACTGTAAAAAACGATATTCCTAAATGTTACTCCAAGGAAAATGAGCATGACTAACGACATTCCTAAAGCATGACACAACGTATGTACGCACGTACATACATACGTACACATTGGCTGAGATGTATACCCAGACTACCTGCCTCACGCTAATGCGCTCGGCAACTATACTGATTTCACACTGTATGATATATTTTGTTTCTGTTCATGTAACATATAGATCAAGAGTCATGAAAGTATGACCTGTATCTCATCCCTGCAACCTAGCAAACTCATAAGTAAGCATTGCTCTACTACAGATATATACCTGTACCTTGTGGTGGAATATCAAAGGAGTGATTATCATAGAATAACAACATTGTGATCGTTTCTTCATATCATAGACATAGGAATACGTCCAGCTATTAGACTTCACATGGAGTTTGTAGGTTCGACCAATCCATCCAACTAGAGAGTCCCGATTCTTCTGCCAAGTCCTACAACAATTATAAAGTAAACTAGGTGAATGCAAAGCATTGTGGGCGAGTGGGCAAACCCACCTATAGCTTGCTTTACATTTGCATGCAGTTGCATGGGCACCTTGAGTTTATATGGGTCAGTCGGTTGTAAACCATACATATATACATCCCCCTTAGTTGTACAACTAGGTGGCTTTCTCAATTACAAAAGAACTAGTTCAAAAGACTTTCTTAGCCATACATAGCTATCACAACTTGTGACAATAGAGTACTCTATACACTCAGCCATATGTCTTTTCCTTCATAGTTGAGCATGCATGCAGTTACTCAGCTGAAGCAGTACTGGATATACCAGAAGTTGTTTTCCATTAACCCCTAGTATTGTAAACAGCTAAAGGGATATCCGGTACCGCTCAAGGAAGCTGTGTCAATTTGTAGCCCAGCAACAACCTATTACATTACTCAATAAATGTGTCATGAAATTGCTGGGATCTGGAATGCTCAGTTGTGCTTTCTGTATGTGTTCTTAAAGGAGTGGGACTGCTGCATGATTACTACATTACACAGAGGCAGAGAACCTGGGAGGCAGGGGTGCTTGAGCCCCCCACTTTTGGATAAGGGGGCTGAGGCCCCCAAAATATGGTTGTCAATGGGTCAAATGAAGAATGTAAAATACTTTGTTATGCCAGATGTATTCAGGAAGAATGTATATAGTAAACTTCATGAACACCGAGCCCCCTCCCCACTTTTGCCATGCCGTCTCTGCCTCTGTACAATATGAAACCACCTCAAAAAGAAGCGATAGGTCTAAGGAGGATCATGAGTATTTCGAAATAGCACCACTCTCTCCATCAAACAGGTAATTGGAGATCATATGCCATTGGCACTTCTATATATATTATGTAGGAAAAGTGTTTTGCCTACACACAGTGATCAGAACTTTAAAAAGCTCAGCAACACTGACCCAGATTATTAAAGTATAAAAAATATTTTATTAAAATGTTGAAGGATGTGGGGATGGTTGTACCAAAAATTAAAGAAACAAGATTGTAATGACCTGAGTGGTGCACAACTGATTATGATGTGACCATACACAACTTATATATGTGGAGAAAATGGTAATTATGCATGTGGAAATTATGCATGCACAATGACAGACTAGGGATAATTGCATGCAACAATAACAACATGCGTAACCCCACAAAATAAGATGTAGGGAGGGGTCACGCATGTTGTTATTGTTGCATGCAATTATCCCTTGTCTGCATAGATGCATGAATTGTAATTCATCATGTGGTAGCGTGAACTCTGAACTCCAAACTATATGTTGCATTGTTAGTCTGTCATTGTGCATGCATAATTTCCACATGCATAATTACCATTTTCCCCCACATATATAAGTTGTGTATGGTCATATCATAATCAGTTGTGCACCACTCAGGTCATTACAATCTTGTTTCTTTAATTTTTGGCACTACCATCCCTACATCCTTCAACATTTTAATAAAATGTATCTTATACTTGTTTCACTATAGTTTTTCTTGGGCATATATACCTAGCAGTGTCCACTTCAAATTCTGCTTCTTTGTAGATTGCCTTATCATCCCTACTTGCTTATTTTACATTCTACTTGTTACTATAACGTTGCAACAAGAATATTGCTATTGAAGTCTTACACAGAGAACTGAGAACAAGATACAACATACTGCTATTAAGTGTGAGTAAATATTATTGTACATGAGAAATTATTGCTGGAAATAGATGTAATCAGTAGTAGGACTTGACATTAAAGGAAGTGTGGAAAGTACGAAGGCCATAACATAATAAAGAAGTACCATTATTACAAAAATATGTGGTCAGATTAGGTAAGGCATTAATTGGAAATGAGGATATGACATGGAGGAATTATTGATGAGATGACAGCTGTAAATACATGTGGTTTTCATGAGTAATGATGCATGTAGTTCTTACATATAGTGACAACATTTTGGGAAGTGCCACTGGAACCCCCAGGGGAAAAAATGGAGATAAAAGGGAAAAACTCAGGAAAAAACCAAAACATGTTCTGGAAGTGTTGTTGAGGTTTTCAGTTGGTTATATACTGGAGATGGATTCAGACAGAGGAAGATCTGTATGGCAGAGTGGGCAATATTAGAGGTAGGTGCACACAAACAGAGGTACTGTATATACACACATACATAAGTGACTCAGCACTGCTAAGATATAACTAGATGAATGCTTGCAGCATTGTGGGTGAGCAGAGTAAACCTAGCCGTAGTTTACTATGGGTTGAAAGGTCGTTCGCTGTACGCTCGCAGGGGAGAGCCTGGGGATGAGGCTAGAGTGAACGCACTTAGCCATAAGCTTAATATTGTGTGCACGTGCATGACAACGATATTCAGTATTTGGTGACAATGCGTTATCACACAGAAATGTTTCTAGTGGTACAACTAGGTATACCTGCTCCACTCACCCTATAATTCTATTATCTCACCTGATATGTTGTCACATTTATGGATCAGACTATTGAGTGCAGGTAAGAAAAAGGTAAAATGCATGGCTTTGTTTGGTAGAATGCAAGATCTGGGAAGGAAGAGGATGAAGGAAGTCTAAAGGGAAAAGGATCAGTCAGAACACACATTTTGTATTGCACAGTTACACGGTCTTATTGGCTTAGTGCACAAGGTGCACCACAACTATTTCATTAAGTACAATCCAACAACACTTGTATTGCAGCCAGATGTACCAGGTAGAGGGTGGTTAAGTGCGATTGTTTTTCGACCTGCAGCTACACCCCTTAGTGGATGTGGCCACCTGCACATTGTAGTACAAAGTGATGTGCACTCTTGTTAACTGCATGATACAGAGTTTGCAGTCTGTCAGTGAGTGACTCCTCCAACCCCAAGTGTGCAACAGTGACATATCTCTATCTGCACTATCCAGGGGACATGCTATGGCTACTTCACACCTGCACAGTCTGTATCTGCAGGGGCGGCGGCAGAGGGGGGGGCAGGGGGGGCGATTGCCCCCCAATATTCCAGTAGGGGGGGCCTCGCCCCCCAATAAAATAGGAGCTATGACGACGGAATGTGTGTTGCTGCTGCATGCACTCGATGCGTTTCGAAATGCGCTATATACTACTACACATACATACACGCGTGCAGATTACAGCTCTAGTAGCCATATCTTTTTGCAAATTGCGTAATGCGTGCGCGTATGTATTTAGCCTCGCGGAGCCACGCCTTATCGGGGGAGGGCGTGGCTCCGCGAGGGTATAGACAATCTCGCCCCCCCAACTCTGAACTGCTGCCGCCGCCTCTGATCTGTGCTTCGCTCATAGCTTAAGTTTACATCATTGCTCAGCAAGGCATCCAGCTTGTCAACGTGGTGACTTACTGGTAGTTGCGTGAACACTCTGTGTACATCACGCAGGAACTACAGGGAAATACTCTGAGTTGACTTAGGCAACATCACTACACTATTGGAACAAGCCAATGGGTGACCACAGAGGAAAATTCAATTACTTTACAATAGTGGGACACTATCACATTTGTCTAAGGCGTGCCAACTTCTCGTATTGGCTTATCAAAGGCCAGAAGGTCAGATGGCATCAACCACTGTGTCAGTAACCGGTTCACACTGACTAGAGCACTCCCATTTGTACATGTACACATGCATGGGAGTTCTTCAGCTACAACGCACTGGTCATCCTCTAGGTATGTAAATGTCTCTCTTTACATGCTGGTAAGCTGAGTCATCGAAAAATGGCTCTGAGGACATAGTGTGACACCCTTTACCAAAGTCCTATATTTGAGTTCTTTGGATCTAATGCTATTGAGCAAAAATCCAACAGGCTCTTTATGGACTTGCACAGCTTTTTTAGTAGTCTCCCACCTTGTTATATACACATGGTCCTCCCCAAAACCCTGGGCATTTGTTTGGGTGTCAGCATCACGAACATTCACTTAAGGTTTTTTTATGCAGTGAATGTCCAGGATATATATATATATATATATATATGTAAAATTAATACAGTACGACCCACACTAATGTATCTGAAAATGATTATACTGAAACGGAGCAGAGTATCATGAACTGGGATGAGCCCACCTTCGTAAAACGGACATTAGTTGCAGTGGAAACATGGCCGATGTATATTTAATTTACAACTGATGTACCTGAAAGTGATTGCGATTGTGAATCAGAGCAGTAGCGAAGGACCTTCAGGACACACAAACAGGCAGGATTCTGTATTTATGAGAAAAGATTGAAGTGGATACCAAACTACAGTAAAACTGACGTACCTGAGAGTGATTGTACCGCCGGGTGAAATAGTCGGAGGAATGAAAAAGCGCAGCAAACTTGAGCGCAGAGAAGTGTCAAAAATGACGATGAACAGCAAGTAGATGAACGACAAAACAAAAGCAGCGCGGCGAAAAGCAGCACGTAGACTAGCAGCCCGCTTTATGCATGTAACCTATGCACGGATGTCTGTACAGAGGGCTGCGGATATTATGTTGACGCAGGCGCGATCAGATCACATCACAAATATGCAATCAACGAGGAAATGTCATTGTATCCGTGTATTTTACAGACTTTGAGGGTCTGATATGATAGAGAAACACTCGTAGAGCCTGCTATATGTCTGAAAAGGCTTATAACTGTAGCGTTCGGGAGTTATGAGCTGCAGTAATGGGCGTGTCCGTGTCCTCGCCATCCTACATAGAGTCTGCCACTGTTCTGCTATAATATGAGCCCCACCCTGCACGCGCGCGCTTGAGCCACTTGCGAGTGAAGTTACGAAGATTCTCTTGGTCAAGGATCACACACGAAAGTGAAAGGAATCGTTTCATGCAAAAACCAAGGAGAGTACTTGTGCCACTTTTGCGGTAGGCCAGTTCAACTGAAGAAGAAGAAGAAGATGATGAACAAAAAAATCCAAAAAGGGGGTGTGGCAAATTCCGTAACTCATTGTAGCTGTGTATTTTACGTACTTTGAGGGTCTTAGCGGGTACAGAATCACTCGTAGAGTACGTGTATGTGTCTAAAAGTGTTTGTAACTGCCGCGTTTGGGAGTTCTGAGCCATTCTATTTTGGAAAATGGGCGTGTCCTGTCGGCGCCATCCCTACATAGAGAGTCTACCGACTCTCTGATAAATACATAGAAAATGGATCAAAGATTAATTCTGTTGATCTACTAATGAAATTGTTCCAGTATAATTATCACACAGTGCGGTAGTACTGTGTATATAGGGATTGCTATGGTCTATCCCCATTGAAAACCATATATAAGGATATTCTTCATTTTCACTTTCAATTTGAAATTTTTAATGATATCAAGGTGAAGAATGTGTGAAAAATAACCATGAAACAAAAATTGGTTGATCTGTAACATAAGATATGCGTAATAACACAAAAAGTGCTTTTCACATTTTTGCCATGTTCTTCTTCTTATTTTATCCTTCTTCTTGAAGAAGTGTAACTCAATAACCATAAAATCAATGAAATTGAATCTTTGCATATGGAAATGTATCAATACGTACTGGGGAATAGAGGTATAATTTTGCCCTTGTACTACTGATTGTTATCTCTCCTAGCAATGTATTATGAATGAGGATAACTAATGAGCAAAACTCAGCAACCATGGTAACCATCAACCTGAAAGTCAGCATGTGTAGAGATATTATTGTTAATAGCAACATAACAAAAGTATATGTAGTTAACCTTAATTTGCGATACTTGTAATACTGATGTTAACACTCCTCTCAATGCAATACATGTATATGTGTATAGCGATTACGTAATATCTGTACATGCAGAGTACATACATGTACATTACGTATATAAAAACATGCGTCATATAATAAACCGACTACGTAATGACAGAGTACTCGTTAAGTTACTCGGTGTTCTGTATTATGGCTAGAATCTCCTCAGCAAGAATAGCATAATATTTGCTCTTCTTGACTTCATCAACCACACTCGCTCGAATAAAGTCATAGCCAATGATGGAAATGATCTGATTCTGGATATGCGGGGAGAGGTAAGTAGCATTGCGTAGCCTGGGTTGAGCCAAGTGCTGCCTTAGAATTTGGTCATCAGCAGAAAAAAACTTCAGCAAAGCAAGAAAGTTGCCTGGATTGCGCTTGTCATCATCTGAGGGATCTTCATTATCACCTCTCAAAGTTAATCCTTGTCTTGATAAGTAAACAATGGCACGAACAATCTGCTTCAGTATGTGGGTGTTCTCTGTAATTCTTTCCTGGATACTGCTAACTGTCAGAACATCAATTCGTGATGATGGAGCAACAACCGTACGGTGTAATGTGTCTGCATCTGCCGAGCAGTTGAGATGATATTTTAACTTGGCATGGTTGCTCAAGGTGTCAGAAATCTTCACCCAATTTCTAAAGGGAGCATTGACCAAAAGCACCTTTGTTTGAACGCTCATGAGATTTCAGCATGACAGAACATACTCCACAAAATACCGCATCCAGACTTGGGCTATAACACAGCCACGGGTACTTCTGAAGCCAATCAGGGGAAAACCTCCTATTGCAGCCATGTGAGAATGTGCTAGGAAATGTTAATGGTGGAGGCTGATGATTAAATATCAATTCATGCTTTTGATCATTACTCAGTGCTGCAATAATATTACGTACTGCGTCTATATTCATGTTCCTTTTCATTACCAGGCCAATCTCATTCGCTGACGCTTGTGAAACAGTAGTGGATAAGACTGACAGAGATGAACGGTCCTCAGTGACAAACGCCAGCACTGAGTGCAGTATGAGATGGCTCCACAGTAGTCACACACAGGCGCCTAGGTGTGCTACTCTCACCCGCATAATCTGCAGAAGGCATATACGCACCACAGCGGGTGTTAGCGGCTGCTTTTAAACAGGAATCTGGATTCAGACCTTACCGTCTGGTGTAGGGGCTTTCCTTTTTCCAAAGAAAGCTCGGATGTCTGGTGTTGACATGACACCAACCTTTCATACATACATGTAGTGGCCACACCCTCTCTCTTTTGCTATTGCCACACTGTTAACCTGTATGCCTACGGTTTATACCCTCTCCTTCTAGGCTGGCGCTATGCGATCGCAAGATCAACATCGACAGAAGGTATTATATATATTATCTGGTTACAGGTATATATTATCTGGTCTGAATAGTCAATACAACTTATTATTATTATTATAATACATATATAGATCATATGTAACAGTGTGGCGTAGCAAGACATTATAGGCTACTGACGACATACCTGAATCCAAAAGCAAGATCTTCCTTTGTTACACAAGTATCATCATCAATCTGAACAACAGCTTCTGTTTTAATGATACTAAATGGCAGAAATCGATTATTCAAACTGTTTCCATTACCAGTCACCACCTGCAGGTATATGTACATGTATATATGGCTGACACACTACTCTTAAAATCAGTCACTAATATCAGGGACAGCAGAAGCACTCTGGGCACTCTGGCCATGCAAACCAACTCTATGAACATATTCAGCCCTAGCCTATTACGCTAGGCTGAGCTATTATAGACTGTTCATGTACATATATTGCATGCATATATAGGTTGTGTCGTTTGTAGAACGAATAAACTTACTACAATTGAGTTTGAGCACAAACAGACAGACAGACAGAAAAACTCACCTACCATACCCTGGCTGCACATGCGCACTGAGGGTAATTACTGAATTTTTGCCAAAGCGGGACAGTCCCCATTTATTGCCCCATGACGGACAGTTGTCCCAATCATAGACAAACACATGCACACAAAAATGAGCGAGAAGCAAATCATGTGTGCAGTCACGCATTCTGAATAACCTTTACACCACTCAATTTACTACTCGTAATGCCTAATAATAACAATAGTTGCCATATGTAGTCAAAGGAAAGCAATTGTGATGACCCTATCGGACTTAAAAACTGGTAAGTACACACTATGTGGTTACTTCAGCCCTTGCATGGTTGTCTCAGTTGCATCAACAAGGGCACCGAAATAACCCTACAGTGTACAGATTTGGGAAATTTGGTGTGTAATATAGAGTTTAGCTACATCCACCAAGGTGAATGCTGACCCCAACCCAACTCACCATCTCCTGTGACCACCACACCAGCACCAGCGCTGACACCTCTAACCACATATGTGTACGATTGTGGCAGTTGTGCAGAGGTCTGACAACATGCGTAACCCCACGAAATAAAATGTAGGGAGGGGTTACGTATGTTGTTATTGTTGCATGCAATTTCCACATGGGTTTTCATCATTTCCTGCATATATACACAAGTTGTGTATGGTCATATCATAATCAGTTGTTCACTGTGCACCACTCGGGTTATTACAGTCTTGTTTCTTTAGTTTTTGGCACTACCATCCCTACATCCTTCAACATTTTAATGAAATCTTTTTTACACTTGTTTCACCAGTTTTTCCTACTTGTGTTGCAAAAAGAATATTGTCATACTCAGAACTAAAATACATAGGAAATATTATTGTCAGTGTAATCAGTAGTAAGAGTTGACAAGGAAAGTAAATTCAGTGAGTTATACATCCTGTCTACTTCGAGTTTACTTAGAGAGAGATGGCTGAGCATATTCGAACCCACGGGATTCGAACCCACGACCGTCCGCTTGCTAGGCGTCTCTCTTACCAACTGAGCTACTGAGGCAGCTCAGCTGGCTGGGCTCAAATCACATATACAATACAAAGCAACCAAAGCACCTCAAGCATCACAAACCAGATAAACTGGTGAACTCAAACTCAGCCTAAAAAACACCCACAATTACGTGGAATGGGGAAGCCCTGGGAACGAGGCTACACAAACACACTCAGTACAGGAAGCCACAAATATCACCAGGGAACCTCAACAGGGCTGTAAGAGCAGGTGTGGTATTCTGATTGCATACATGAGTACAATGAGTTACTCCTCCATTACATTTCAATATAGCAGTGCAGTACAGTGTGGTTATGTACCTGATTTTCTCTGTGAGATAAGCAATGTCAATTGAGATACAAAGTAACAATGTTGCGCCTGAGGAAACTACACCTAACGGTTAAAAGCAACAACCCATGTTTGCAGTTATGCATGTGTTATGTTCTTCAAATCACTAGTGAGTGGTGGTTTTCTGAGGCCATGTTGCTAATAGTTCTATGTTTGTCACTGAGTAATACTGTTACCACACTGTAAATAGGGTAGGATTATTTTACTCCTTGTGTAGTTATTTCAGTTTGCCTATGACAGTTGTTGATGCAAGTGAGAAAACCATGCAAGGACTAACATAACCTCTTTAGTGTGCATTTGGTGGCTGCATAACCTCTTTAGTGTGCATTTGGTGGCTGCTCAAACAACCACAGTGCGCGCGCGCATATAATTGGCTGAAAGGCATCAGAACTCAATACATTACGAAGTACAGTGTTCCAACCATTTATACAAACTTTTGTCCGGCGGCCTATTCTACACATCTTTGAATACCAAGACAGGTTATATATAGTTGTAATGCAGCTGTAGTAACCACAAACACTGGTCAAATCAACCACCTCTTTTTTTGCAGTGATATATACCTAACGCACAATAAAGGTGTAAAGGTTTTCTCTGAAATTGCTCTGTTGCAGAGTTATAGCGTGAAAACCAAGTGAACCGGCCAATATGCTAATTAGCGTTGGCTTACTTCGACCAGATTCTGCCTGTTTCATGCTCCGTGAATGCATCAGAAGTTACACGAAGGGCGTTTTACGTTAGCCATTGGCACGCCGCTGCCATAGTCCCTAGCTAGCTGTACGTTCAAATTCAATGCAATGCGTGCATGTGTTAACGTTTTAATATACTCTAAACGCCCGCATGCGTGAGCAACAACACAACACCGAGGGTTAGCTCTTTTAGCGCCTTTCAATGCAACATTAACATCTTAAATTAGTGGATATGGTTTATATTTACCTCAATGGGAACTCCAATGTTTGGCCAATTGTAATTACTCGCGTTTTTGTAGGTTTTTTCATTATTCCACACTACTACGACTTTATCAAGATTTGAACAATTCTTCAGAGTCCCAATAAGACGCAGCAGTTTTGTTTCCCTGTGGTGAGTCATAATAATAGCAGTGAACTTCTCATTTGGGTCTGAGACACTAGTACTGGAAAGAGGTGAAACTGTGGCAAACAATGGTCCCGAGGGAGAGCTCCATGCACTCTTTGGACTTGGGTAACTAGTTGATTCATTCATACTCTCAGACCTCCTTGGCATAGTGTTAACTAAAACCTCACCATTGTAGTCTGGGTACCACATTGGAGGATAATTAAAATTACTACGAATTAGAGCTATGAGTGTTTTCACTATTTTCAGTGCAGAAGAAAAATAGGTATTGAAAAGGAAGAGTCCTTGTTCTTGATACTTTCTAAATTCATTCTGAGCATCCTGTAAGAGGTTTGTTAAATTACCGAGTTCTGTCGATACAAAAACTACAGCCTTTCCATAGTCTATTACATCACTGAATGGCAGATTGGTACAGGTTCCAATAATAATCGGCACAGCCCCACACTGCAGAGCCTCCAATAGTCTAGTCAATGATGCCAGTCCAACATCACCCTCATCACGACATGGAATTAGCGCAAACAGAGCTTTCTGGCACTTCCTTAGCCTATCAAGAGCACTATTGCACAAGGACCACTCTGTATCCAATGCACCAGATTCAATGCCATGGCTACACGTCGGTAAACATATGCTCTTTGGAAACTGATTACAAGCTTCCACAACTTGACTTCCTAATGCACCATTAATTTTGACCCCTTCAAAGTATATCTTCATAGTACGTGTGTTGTGTAGCAAAGAATCCATTGGAGGAATAACATAATGCTTGTTGGTAGGCACAGGGAAAAGTGTGATATGGCTAAGACTGCTGGTTGGAGTATAGTTTGCAGCAAGAAGAGCTTTCTTAAGGGTAACCTGTGAGAAAGGTGTTGATTTGCTTGTACTAGTGGAGAGTTCAATTACAACATGTCTGTTACTGTAAGTCTTCCAGTGGGGTAGAGAGTTAATAAAGTTGTTCACATCTTTGAATGTCACAGCTTCAGCCCATGGACCTACCACTACAACAAAGACACAAGCTCTTTCTGGATCATCTGTCCAAGAGTCTCCCAGCTGGAGATCTTTGACTAGAGAGTCAGCCACCTCTGTGTTCAGAAGGTTAATGGAGGGAGTTAGCTCTGATTCTATAAGAGTAGTGATGGAGCTGTAAACCAGAAACGGCGTATTGCAATTGGTAGTGGACAATAACTCATCATAACGTAGCCGTTGGGTGGCGTAGGTTACTAAAACTTGGTTTCTTTCTAAGTCTGTTCTCTGAATTACGTCTCCATACACTTTCCCATTAGCGTTCAGTACAATTTGACGACCTGCACCTCTACCAACGGCAGTGTTCACGATCGTACTTTTGCGTTTGATGATTGCCAGAACCGATATCAAGCCAATACAAACAATAGTCACTAAAAATATATTCCTTTGTACTTTCGCTATCTGTACAATAGCGTAAGCCATTGATGATCGATTCTTGGACGCTCCCACTGTAATGCAAAAACTTCTGTGGTAGTCGTCAAGCCAGCGTGCAAACCTCCGGAAATTACTTACCAATGACGTAATCACAAGTACGAAATCTCGGCAATTGCTCGCTGATTTGCGGACAATAATTTGGATGCGTATTTTTTGTGAAGGTGGAATGTTCACATTCCTATAATTGCGCAGCACACTAAGTGCGCTGTTGGATAGCTGCTAGCTAGAGTGTCGCCTTCAGTGCGGATGGCTCTGCCTGATATAACAGATATCGCTGCTTCTCTTCGAAGCGCAAAAGGAGAGAGAGAGACGTGCTGACGAGCTGTTGTAACACTCTGGTCGGCATTGACGCAATTGATTCAGCGAAGGTGCCAAAACCAGCAAGGGAGTGCTGGCTTGTTGCAAAATTTGTCCTAGAAAAAATCATGGCGGCCACGAAATTGGTCAAGGCTGTTCCAGAATGCCTTACAGACTCACAAAGAAAGGAAATTTTATCTGATTCTGAAGACGTAGTAAGTGCGTTGATGACTGGTTTTGACTATCTCCTAACGGAGGAGCAGGCACCCACACTAGCGCCGATACTTGCCCCACCAACCAGAACTTGTTATGAATGCGGAAGACTATCAACCATAAAACAAGAGTAAGCTTAAGTATAAAGGGAGTAAAAACATTTCCATTAAATGTTGAAGGATGTAGGGATGGCAGTACCAAAAAGTAGGAAAACAAGTGCAGTATATATGCAGCAAGACAGGGGATGAGGGCATGCAACAATAGTAACATGCGTAACCCCATAATAAAGATGTAGGGGGTGTGGTCCCCGCAAGGGGAGAGCCCCCCGAAGGGGGGCGTGGCGACGCTCCCGACCACTTTCTCCGGAGTGGCCTGCTGCGGCTCTTGTCCTCGCAGTCTCCGAGACTTGCGCGTGGGTCTCTGAGGTAGAGGCTCGGAGGTAGCCATGCGCAAAAACACCAGTCGAATAAGAATAATACTTCCCTAGTACTTTCGGTGATCGGTGACCTTCTTCGGGGGAATGACTGGTGATACAAAAACTAGTGTTTACAAGTAAATAAAAAATTTAGGAAATTTGAAGTGTAATATAGGAATTGCATAAAAATGAACAGAGACAAGATTGGGACACAGACATGCTATGTACATCAACATACCTTGTAGTACATTGATGTATATAGCATGTCTGTGTCCCAATCTTGTCTCTGTTCATTTTTATGCAATTCCTATATTACACTTCAAATTTCCTAAATTTTTTATTTACTTGTCTCTTGTCATTTTTTTACTATTGTAAGCAATAATTCTCCCTAGCATGTGCTCTCCACATCCATAAACATCTGACCAAGCATTGAGCTACTGTATAAATGCGTGATTATTACTGAGGGCGTGGTTTGGTTGCAAGCAGCAGCTGCGTACACTTTGGTCTATAAGCAAACCTGCTAGCAACGTACTATCAGTCACCAGCGCTTTGGCTTGGTGGTATATTGCTCATTATAGCGTGCCGTTTCTCCAGCAGACGGTATATAAGCATAGATACCGTATGGTATCTATGATATAAGCTTACCGAGGTACTATACGTAGAGGCAAGAGCCAACACACTGTACGCGTGTGCAGTGTTCTGACGGTAAGAGTAGCACAAGAATCATCAACACATCTCTATTTTGCTTATGTAGTACTAAGTGCTAGTTGCTATACAAATCGTCAACACGTTCTCTATCAGCCAGTTCACTCCATGCCTAGTTGCTACGCGCTAGTTGCTAAGCGTTTGCGCATGCGCGGCTGGTGTAAATGACGTCATTAATGAGTCTTGTCTCATGACGTAATCGTTTTATTGTATGACGCAAGCTAACTATAAACGTATGTACTATGCACGTACATTCAAAATGAATTACGTAATCGCAATATATATGTACATGTATTGCATTGAGAGGAGTGTTAACATCATTATTACAAGAATCACAAGGGTTAATAACATATGCTTTTGTCATGTTGCTATTAGCGATGATATCTCTACACATGCTAACTTTCAGGTTGATGGTTACCATGGTTGCTGAGTTTTGCTCATTAGTTATCCTCATTCATAATACATTGCTGGGAGAGATAACGATCAGTAGTACATGAACTACAAGGGTTAACGAAAAAATTATACCTCTATTCCCCAGTACGTATTGATATATTTCCACATGCAAAGATTCAATTTCATTGATTTTATGGTCATTGAGTTACGCTTCTTCAAGAAGAAGAAGAAGAAGAAGAAGAAGAAGATGAAGAACATGGCAAAAATGTGAAAAGCACTTTTTGAGATATTACGCTTATCTTACATCACAGATCAACCATTTTTTGTTTCATGGTTATTTTTCACATATTCTTCACCTTGATATCATTAAAAGTGAGATCAACTTCAAATTGAAGGTGAAAATGAACAAAATGCTTATATATGGTTTTCAATGGGGATAGACCATAGCAATCCCTATATACACAGTACTACCGTACTGTGTGATATACTAAAAGGTTAAGCTTCGCAGGACAAAATGCGTTGCGCGCGCGAGTGCTCTATACGGGATAGGCGGTGTGCGGACAAAGGCTCGGTTGTCAGGGTAGAGCGGGAGCATTCCACTCCTACTTCACCTAGGCAACGTCTAGGGCTATGCCATGCGCAGTGTGCAGTGACGCTGTGGAGAGATGGCAGGGGGTGAAATACACATTATTATGATGTAGAGTCAGTGTCTGTGGGGGTGAGGGGTGAATCTGCACAGCAGGTATCTGTAGGGGAGAGACTGGGAGAAAGGGGAGGGTGGTCATAGGGGTAGAAAGGTTTTCCATAGGCAGAGTTAAGGCCATGTGGTAGTAGTGTATGTAGAGTCCTAATCCAAAATGCTTCTCGCTCCGGTAGAGCATCTGGCTCACAGTGCTCTAGCGGAACGATCCTATGGTCTCTTAGGAAGTCATGCGATTTCCTAGCAAAGTGGCGGTATAGGGGGACCCGCCTCTTTGTTTCGGAAGCATGCCGATGCATGCGAAAGCGCACCCTAAGGCTGTTGGAAGTTAAGCCTATGTACAGTTTCTCACATTTGCTGCAGACAATGCAGTAAATGAGAGAGGTATCTGCACATGTGAAAGTTTCATGGAAAGTGTATGGTGTTTTGGACACCGCTGAAAATAGGATACGTCTTCCTTCAGCATTGGGGCACACTTTGCAACGCTTATCGGTACATCGCACCATGCGTGAGTCTAGCCTGGGTATGGGTATGGGGGGTACCTGACCTGTTGGGGGACGTGGAGCTCCTGGAAGTGCTGCTTTCACCAAGGAGTCTGCAATGGTTGGGTTCCTCCGGAAACAGAGCTGGGGCGGGGTAGGAAATAAAGTGGAGAGAGTTGGATCATTGTGTATGGGGGACCAGTATTTGTTTATCAGGCGTGACAATGATGTATAGTAAGGTGAGTAGGTAGTGATAAGTCTAGGTATGTTTGAGGCAGGGTTAGGGCTAGGGCTAGGGCTAGGGTTGAGGTTGGGAATGTATGAAGCTCTTAAGTCGTATGTGATGTTCCTAAGGATGCTGTCAACAAAGCGTCGGGGGTAGTTTCTACGAAGTAAATGCTTTCTGAATGTACTTATTGTATTGTAGTAAGTGTGTGCATTAGTATTGGAACGTAAGAACCTGATTGCTTCTCCTTTCACGAGTCCTTTGAAGATACTCCTGGGGTGGGAAGAGGAAAAGTGCAGGTATTGAAAGGTGTTGGTGGTTTTAAAGTGTGTGCTTATATCTAGGTGGTTTGTTGTGTTGAACTTCCCTCCCTTAAAAATGTTTAAGTCTAGAAATTCGATGCGCTCATTACTAATGCTCCACGTGAATCTTAGAGTTCTATGTGCTTTGTTGAGCCTATCTAGAAAGCCGTCTAGTTCGCTCCTAGTCCCCGTCCAGATGCATAAGATGTCATCTATGTAACGCTTCCAGACAAGAGGCAGGATAGGTTCCTGAGCAAGGAAGGCTCCTTCAAATCTGTCCATGAACAGATTGGCATATGAAGGAGCCATCTTTGTCCCCATCGCCGTACCCTGGATCTGCTGGTAGATCTGGCCGTTGAAGCTGAAGACGTTGCACCTAAGGACTATATCAAAGAGTTGGCGTAAGGCATTCCTAGGGATATGTGAGGCTTCGGCAGCTTCTATTGCATCTAAGCAGGCATTCGTACCCTCGTCTTGTGGGATATTCGTGTAAAGGCTTGATACATCTATCGTGACTAGAATCGCGTTGCTCGGGATATGGGTGTTTTCTAATAGGGAGATAAGATGAGGGGAGTCCTTGATGTATGAGGGCATGGTGGGTACCAATGGTTTGATTATGTGGTCAAGAAATGATGAGACGCGCTCGGTGGGTCCACTGCAACCACTGACTATGGGCCTAATTCCATGTGGGGTCTTATGAAGCTTCTTAAGAAAGTACATGCGTTGGGTTCTTACCTTTTCAGGGGGAAGCATGTAGGCATGTGTGTATGTGTCAAGGTAGCCGTGGTCATGTGAAACGCACGTGAGTAATAACGAGGAAATGGCGTTCAACTACACGGAAGTGCTAGTATATCGTAGCTTTACTCGTCGAAGAGGGGTCCTACAAAGATTCCGTTGGTAAAAGGCACTGCCCACGGGAATAAGAAGCCTTTTGCTACAAAAATCAAGGTAAATACGTGTACATATTTTGTGCTAGGCCGTTTGAAGAAGAAGAAGAAGAAGAAGAAGAAGAAGAAGAAGAAGATGGAGAAATCGGGGTTTTAGCAATTTCACGTATACCATTGTAGCGATGTATTTTACCACCTTTGAGAGTCTTATTGTGTATAGAAACACTCGTAGTCCATGCTATGTGTCTAAAAGGGCTCATAGCTGCTGCGTTCGACAGTTCTGAGCCGTTACTTTTGTTAAGGCTTAATGGGCGTGTCGGCGCCATCCCTACATATAGAGTCTACCGACTCTATGATAAAAGTAGGGTATAGCAGTATCAACAACTCCCATCTTTACACACAGAGGTTGGCCTCTTCCCAACTAGCCTCCCAGCTTGCAGCCATGGTTTTAGTTACATGTTTTTTACCGCCTTAACTTTATTGTGTAGGTGAAATGCTACTCTTTCACTGGATGTACCAGAAGCATCAAGTTCACATTGAGGTGTAGGCATTGTGACATGACGTACAATTATGCGCACTTCGGAAACAAATCAGTCATTGGCTTTCGGCTTTATCCACAACCACAAGACTATGTTGAAGCATCTGACACAACATATTTCTGCAGACAGTTGTTGGAGTGGCAGTGTAGCCTTGCATAAGTACATTGAACTTACATATTATACAAGTTCATCTTTAAAATGCCCCCTGGTAAAGTAAGGACCTATCCTATGTATACTGCTTAAGCTACTCATCTGCTCTGTTTGAAGACGCTTCTGATAATCTACAGAAATCATTCATGGGTGTCTTTTCAAGGCTTTGCAGAGAGCTTCAATGTTGCACTAAAACTTCCTGTTGATCAAGGTATACATGTAACTAGTGGTTTAAAGTACATTGCTTACTGTGTGTGATTTGAATTATAGAACTAAACCCACACATAGTCGGTGAAGCCTTCTACAATGGGGAAATAGAGAGTGAGTTGAGGAGGATTGGTAAGACTGACTACAGGCTGTTTAAGGACAGTGACAGAGAGAGTTGCATGGAAATGATTGAGGAAATGAGGCGTCAGTCTCTTTATCCCCACAAAACCTGTACACCAGAATGCAAACAGAAAGATAGGATATACTGTCATGTGTTTTTACACAACGAACAGCAGTGTGACATTTGTATCCTGTACACATCAGTGGCGGATCTAGGAATTTGCAAAGGGGGTTGCATGTCGCGTGTGAGTTTTGAAACCACACCCAGTTAATTGTAAGCACATGCGAGTGAATGCGGAGTTACGTCCGTGTGCGTACACGTAACCTTGTTTTCACCCCTGCTTAGTTTCAGTAAATCATTTGAAGATGGATAATCGCTGGGTATATAGGCGCTAGGCGTCCGCAAATATTTATAGCGTGCTAGCGCTAACGCACGCTCGCGCGCGACGAACGCATGAAATCGACGGTAAGTCAGCTGCGCGTGTTCGTGAGATGTGAGCTATTATACCGTCGCAGCAAAAGGGGGTTTCAGTGGAAACCTCTGAAACCCCCCTAGATCCGCCACTGCACATGTATAGGTTGCAGCTCACTTTGGGTTACTGATGGCATTTGGAAAACTGTATTTCCTCACTGCATGTTAAAAGTCGAGGTAATTTATTTCTAGTGTTGATCCCAGCGGAATTAATCTTGTTGGATTGAGTGTTCCTGGATCATGTAATAAAAGGGTTCACCCCAAATGATTCTTGTGTTTTTTAGCAAACTGCCACTGGATTTCCAGCTCTCAACCTGCCTGATGTTTGCACTGCTTCACCTGTTCGTGGCAAAGCATTTTGTCAGGATCACTGTACTTTGTTAGGGAGAGAGGTTCCTGATGTACCAACTGACCTAAGGGAGTTTCTCAAGTTTTGTGGTGCTAAAGCAAATGGTATGTCCATGGAATTTGTGTAACAATGCAGTGCATACCCCAAATCTGTACACTCATGGGTCCTTTGTTCATGCAGATGACGAAGATGTGTGTGAGGGGGATATGGACAAGGTGGATACAATTGTGAACTCAATTACAAAATCAAACACTGGGGGGCAGTCTGCTGCTACATCGCAAGGTGACTACCAATTTAGACACTACAGTCCTTTTGGGGGTGAAATGCCATGTCTGCAGCCTTGTGAAGTGGTGTGAGGCTTTCATTCCCAACTAGTATTGCTGACTGTTGTGCATTTATCTAGGTATTTCTGATCTTATCAACGAGCATCCTGAGCTGGCACAAGGAGCTGTTTACTCAGATCCTACAGCACCTGTATGCAGAAAGAAAACTAGCAAAAGCAAGTCCCTTAGAAAGTGGTCCAGAGGTCACCAATTTGTTGTCAGAGGTGGAGGACACATAGACACATGGCAGCCCCTGTACAGGTACACGGAATATACATTAGAGCTACAGGCTTTATTATATGGTACAATGTACAACAGGGTTTCAGGTGGTCGGGATACAATGTACAACAGGGTTTCATTTAGGGGGTGGTCAGGATTATATACAAACCCTGCACTGCCTTATTGGTGCTGGTTAACACTGGAAGTGGCTGCTTGGTTAACACATTGGTTGTAATGCCTTTGATCATGGCTCCACCTGTATAGTAGCTTGAGGTTTGTAGTACCACAGGATTAGTGTATGTAGTTAAGACCATAATATTATCATACACATACAGGTCTGAGTCACCATCTCAAGTGTTCTTGATTCTGATTCAGTGGCTGATATCTCTTGCTAAGGTGAAGAATATTGAAGATCACGATATGTTTCTGGCTTATGACAACATGTGCAACTTGGCCAAGTTAAAAGTTGCAAGAGATCCGCTTCCTTTCCCACCACCTCTGGACAAACTCTGGTTAAATGTGAACAAAGTCATAGATGTTTTTCACTTCCAAAATCATGTGTCAGCAGAATGCCGTGAGAAGTTTTCCCCAGCAAAGCTGAAACAGCAGCATCCTGAATTTAATACTCAGGCTGGGGAGCAAACCTTCGTATGGATCCACAGATTCATATGTTCCATGAACAAAGTCCACCACCTATTTTATCTCCATCGTATGGTGCTGAGAAGAAATAAATATACTAGCTTATGTTATCAAAAAGGAAAGAAACCCATTCTTCCCAAGTCCACTGCAAGAAACAAAAAGTGACTGTACTGTTTGTGTTATACGTTGTCCAACTAGTTGATTTCACTGTTACTGTCATAATTACTCATTGTTGCAATTGCATGGGCGGAAGCTTTAGTCCCACCCTCTTTTGGGATTGCGTAGATTGTGATAGCCTATATATATAAAGTGTAAAAACATTTTCACTAAAATGTTGAAGGATGTAGGGATTGAAGTGCCAAAAAGTATAGAAACAAGGTCAAAGTGCAGCATGCATGCAGACAAAGGCAGGGGATGATAGCATGCAACAATCATAACATGCGTAACCCCATATCCCTACATCTGTAAATACTAAAGGGGTTACTCATGTTATGATTGTTGCATGCTATCATCCCCTGCCTTTGTCTGCATGCATGCTGCACTTTGACCTTGTTTCTAAACTTATTGGCACTTCAATCCCTACATCCTTCAACATTTTAGTAAAATGTTTTATACTTGTATATATTCACGTGCATAAATTCTAGGTACGCGTATATAGTACGCGCGTGCTATACGCGCACATTCAAGTTCAGGTTGGCGCCCCCCTGTAGTAAATCATCTTCCTACGCCACTGGCTGCAGACATTACTGTTGAACCTGGACTAATTTCATACTGACAGGTATAAAAGCTTCACTGTCTGGAACATAACACTCTTCCTCCTCACTTTCATACACGTACACATGCACACACGCACGCATGCACACACGCACGCATGCACCCACGCACACATACACACACGCATGCATGCACCCACACCCACACCCACATGCACACATGCACACAGACACCCAGAGGCAGATATTATGCAGAAGGACGGCAGTTTCTAATTCCAGAATTTATGTACTTTGTTTATGAGGAGATTACTCATGCATTGAAATGGGACACAAATAATTTTTTGTTCATTGTAAAGAGCAAGTCCTTTTCCACCTATGGTATTATTCTCTAGTGAATCTTCTATGGCCAAAAAATCAGTGGCACCACCGGGAATTAGCCTTACCTTGTAAGACGCTTTCTTCTTTGTAACTTTCGTTTACATTCCTAAACTGCGGTAAGTTTGGGATGTAATGAAGCTGTGTAGCGATTTTCACGTCCGTACTCTTAGTGGTTCCAGAGTTACTGGACTGTGAACGGTGCACAGTAAAAGCTGATAAATTTATTCATGAGTCGATTCAGGGGGCGCGCACGTAATTAAATTTGTATGCAGTCGAGTCGAATGGACTTCAGGTACGCTGGCGTGACGACTGCATAGCGCCGGCGCGAAATATTTGTTGACCACGAACTCTAAATAGCACTCACCTGGTTGGGAAAAGCGCAAGTATGTTGGTTGGCTGCTCTCAGTGGCGTAGCCAGGGAATGCTTTATGGTAGGGCACGTCGTACCAAAGTTCCAAAAGTTCCAAAAGTTCATGTAACTTGCCCCCAGTGTCAGGGATACATATGTATATACAGAATATGGAATGACAATATAGTTAGGTTACCATACAAGAAACTAGCAATTTCATGCAATGAAAAGACATAGTCACAGGTTCTGAGTCATGTGAGCGGAGGTCAGTGAGAATGTCAGCAGTTGGGGGTGTGTGGATCTGGGTTAGATGAGTGAAATAGCTGATATCGTCTTCGATGATACTGTTACACTTGTTACAAATTCTGTCTCCGAATAGAGGTCTTGTGAGTAGCCTGTAAAATGACTGTGCAATGTTGGTCCAGTAGGGGCCTTTATCTCTAGCAGCCTCGCAGCCAGTTCATCTCAGATGCAAGGGTGACAGATTCATGTTTGACTGCCTCCTCCAGCATCAATAGACGATCAGTAGAGATGATTGATTTCTTGATTTCACTGATGCAGGAGGTTGTATCTTCAATATTTTCTAGGATCAGTGCAGTGCAATTCGTCTTCAATTTTGAATCAAGAAAGATGCACTGTTTGACCAGCGAGATATAATACACATTCTGGCTTGCGAGGATTCTAAAGGTTGAAGTGGCAATAGATTCGATCTTGGTGGATAATAGATGGTGTAGGTAGCTAATCTTGCGAGTGAGTACTCTGGAGGTCATTGAAGGTAGAGAGAGGCCAATTCGGACAGCCAAGCCTGAATGGTACAATGTACCTGGAGAGTTTGAGGATTCTTCTTCCCATCTCCGCTTGAAAACGTTCAAGTAACTCCAGGCACCCATCATCGAGTATCCAGTTCTCTGCCCCATAGAGAAGGGTGGGTATGACACACGTTTCAAATACTTCTCTGGCTGATAGTGGATTGGAATGAGCCACCTGCAGAACCAAGGGCAAAGAATTGCCGTCTGGCCCTGTTGATGTTAGATTCAATACCTTTCCTTGCTGACAGATTATGAGACCACATGTAGCCAAGGCAAGTCGCGTGAGGTACAGTCTCAATTGTGAAGTTGAGTACCTTTAACTGCTGTGTTTCACAGCTTTTTGATTGAGAGATACTAACAATTTCTGTTTTCCCACTGTTTAGTCTCAGGCTGTTTTCAGTGGCGAAGTCATGGATGATCTGACCTTGCTTTTCGGCACCAGAGGCTGAGGATGTAATAGCACGTACATCGTCAGAATGGGCCACACCCCCGAGGTAGAGACCACAGATTGATAACCCAGCAGATGTCTCCTTGAGCTGTTGTAGTAGCTTGTCCATAACAATGACGAAGAAAGTGGGTGAGAGTACGGAACCTTGCTGCACACCACATGACACTTTGAAAGGGGATGATAAAGCAGATCCTGATTTCACAACTGCAGACAAATTACTATAGCAGGCTTTAATGAGTTTCCATGCTTTGCCATTTATACCAGCTTCAAACAGGGATTTGAGAAGAACACTGTGTTCAACCGAGTCAAAGGCCTTTTCCAAATCATATAGAGAGAGGTAGGAGACTCTGCCATCATTGAGATTGTAGACCGACTAACTGTTTGAGTTAGGGCTGGATGACTGGATTCTTGTAGCACGGGAAGTTGTCTATTAAGTAGAGTGTACTCAAAAACTTTTGTGAGCACGGAGGTGATGGTGATTCCTCTGTAACTGTGGCAAGAAAGGGGATCTTTTCCCTTCCCCTTGTATATTGGACAGATGATGCCGGTCAGTAGGGAGGTTGGAACTTGCTCTAGCTTAATGAAGGCACAAAAGATCTGCTTTAGCCACAGAGTGAGAAGTGGGCCCCCAAACTTAAGATGTTCAGATTGGAGACCATCAATGCCCCCAGCTCTCTTAGGCTTCAGCTTCTTTATGCTCGCTTCAATCTCTTCAATGGTAAGCTCTTCGTCAATAATGTTGTCAAAATTCTTTCTTGAGAGAACCTCTATGTTGGGCAGATCCATGTTACTAACAGACAGATCAGTACTGGGCTTGGACTGAGATTGAAAGAGTGTCTTGAAGTGGTTTGACCAGCAAGACTGAATTGTGTCTGGGTCTGAGGTAATCACTCCTTTGTGCAACAGCCTGTCCCCAAGAGAGGGTTGATTGGAAGGAGTTCTGAAGCGTTTGGAATCTTTAGACTTAAACAATTTTTCCCTGTTCTTCCAAGATTTGCGGTCTAGGGTGGCACAGCATTTGTTTGCACATTGTTTTGTAAGACGAGAAAGCCTTTTCTTTTCCTCGTATTCAGTGCCTTGCAAGGGACGTCCTGCTTTTTTCCACATCTTCCAGGCATGTTTACATCTTTTGCTTAGGTCCCTCAACTCAGGGTCACTGGAGAAGTGCTTTTTGCCCTTTCTGGATATTTGGGTTGGAATGATACACGAGGCGGCATGCAAGATTGAGGTGGAAACATGGCAGATGTCTTCCTCAAGTGAGGAGATAGAATCGTAAGACTTGCCGAGGTAGGGGCGGATAATTTCATTTACACGTGTAGCATACACTTGAACTGAACCATCTGTAACAGCTTCTTGCCAGTTCAGTCTTAGACTACACTGTGTGTTCCTAGATGCAATTGGGGTAATTGACATGGTCAGAGAGAGTGGAAGGTGGTCAGAGAAGTTTAGAGGGTGATGATCGTGGGTCTTGCATGTTGTTGCTAGACAGGCATGTCTGGAGTTCATGATGATATAATCAGTTGTAGTGCAGATCTCACCACTGAAGCAAAAAAATGATCTTCATCTGGCCTCTGCGACAATCTCACACGCCAGGGTAGCTATCGTCATCTTTACAGTCTGAACTGGAGCACTGGAAAAGTTAACTGTCGACTACGGGCAGTAGATGCGGTACATGGCATGCTCTCGGAAATCAGCTGGCTGCTCATTCATATATATACAAAAATATTTAGGAAATTTGAAGTGTAATATAGGAATTGCATAAAAATGAACAGAGACAAGATTGGGACACATACATGCTATGTACATCAACATACCTTGTAGTACATTGATGTATATAGCATGTCTGTGTCCCAATCTAGTGTTGCAATTCCTATATTACACTTCAAATTTCCTAAATTTTTTATTTACTTGTCTCTTGTCATTTTTTTACTATTGTAAGCAATAATTCTCCCTAGCATGTGCTCTCCATATCCATAAACATCTGACCAAGTATTGAGCTACTGTTAAATGCGTGATTAGTACTGAGGGCGTGGTTTGGTTGCAAGCAGCAGCTGCGTACACTTTGGTCTATAACGCAAACCTGCTAGCAACGTACTATCAGTCACCAGCGCTTTGGCTTGGTGGTATATAGTATCGTGGTAGAATAGCGTACCATTTCTCCAGCAGACGGTATATAAGCATATATACTATATGGTATCTATGATATAAGCTTACTGAGGTACATACGTAGAGGCAGAGCACTGTACGTGTGTGCAGTGTTCTGACGGTGAGAGTAGCACAAGAACCGTCAAGACATCTCTGTTTTGCTTATGAAGTACTAAGTGCTAGTTGCTTTACAAATCGCCAACACGGCCAGTTCACTCCGTGCCTAGTTGTTACGCGCTAGTTGCTAAGCTTTTGCGCATGCGCGGCTGGTGTAAATGAGGTCATTAATGAGTCTTCAACGAAACGCTACCGCACCCTTGCTGCGCATGTGCGCCGAGGGTAAACCAAACCACGCCTCGCGCGCGTGTTTTTCCTATAATTATGCCACCAGTGGCTTGAAGCGGGACGGGGTGTACCATCATGTCAGAGCGTGGTAGTCAAAAGCGTCGCTCACACTCTCCTTCCATGACTATCCCAGGCAGAAGTGAAAGGTTCAGTTATTCTTATGGTTTTGTCATGTGTTAGTTTGAGTTGTGGAGAGCCCGTTTTGAAAATAGTATTGTCCCTGGAATGTGTTCACTGATGGTATACACTATATATTTACCTGTAGGTACGTAGTTATTCAGTTGGGGAGGTGGTCTAATTCCATATGCTCAAAATCCCTAGCTACATTGTACATGTACATGTAATTCTATTCCTGAATTCTTCACAGACTTGCTATTGTTCCCCTAATATTCTGCCATTATTGTCATATATACCAACTAATTTTTTTCTCCAATGTCAGTGAAATACATCATTTAAAACAGAGAGAACCATGGAGTATTAAATGCATGTAGAGAGTAGTAGTATTGTACTGTCACGACAAATTTGGACCCCCTCTGAAACATAAGGACCCCCTACTGCGTATATAGTATAAATGGTTCAGTATATAGTTTTTTGCTGTGTAATAATATATCCAATACAACCACAAATATAATCATTAATTGATGATCTCACCAGGGTCCAAAGGACCTGCAGTGAGATCTAGATTGTATGAGGGGATGATAGTGAAGACATCACAGTGTGTTTAGTCTTAATTCCCACCCACTAACAGCAAGTTCAAAGGTTAATCACTTCTCACGTGATCCTTTTGGGCACCATAACCTAGGATACCCTTCTGGAATGTAGTCAGTCTTCTTTCTTGTAATTTCTGATGTACTGGGAGGGAATACAGAGGACAGTGATGTACTTCTATGACAATATTTGTGGGACACACTGTGATGTCTTCACTATCACCCCCTCATACAATCTAGATCTCACTGCAGGTCCTTCGGACCCTGGTGAGATCATCAATTGTACTTTGGAGGCTCTACATGTAGTTCCAACATAACGGTGTGTTGTTCAAAGTATACTTTCTCATCCCAATCTGATGGTTATATAAATATACCAATAAAAATATCTATGCATTTAAGATTGCATGAGTAAATCCAGTACTGGTCATAGCACTGTTAGATGGTTTGTAATAATGTCTTTTAAAAACTGAATCCAATGTCCAGTCGGCAGTTTTCATTATATCTGAAATTGAGACACCATTGTCAAAGGCTACAGACCCTGCTGTAGATCGAGTTGAGTGTGCAGAGAAATTTTCAGCTACCCCTGCTCCTCTTAAGACCTCCTTTAGCCATCGCGCAATAGTGGCTGGAGTGACTGGATGGTGTGACTTGTTAATTGACAGGAATAACTGGTTCTTGTCTCTGCCATCCCTCCATGTAGCTGAACATTTTAGGTACAGCTTCAAAGTGCTTACAGGACATAAGCTTTCATCCTCCAAGCAGCTGTAGAATGATGTAATTTGTCTGTCTGGCCTTGCAGACTTAGTCAAAGCTGCTAGCCGAAAACTTGCACCTTCCAATGATAAGGATAGATACAATGTACATTGTGTACCTTGTATGGAGTGCACACAAATCAGATGCTCTATCAGCATTGGATAGTGCCATTAGCATTGCTAGCTTGTGGGTTACATCCTTTACGGACTTCTCCCCTTTTGATTTAAGATAAATAGAACTTCTTTGACATCCCACCTTCCAGTGTATCTGGTTGTGGTGGATGAAGATGAAAGGCACCTTTTATTAGCTGAGATACAATAGAATGTTTCCCAATTTGAAACCCGTCCACTGGCATGTGAGTGGAAGAGATAGCGGATCAATAGGAGTTCAGAGTCCTGTATTTCTTTCCCTGGTCAAACCGAGGTAAGAAATTCCAAGACATTCAATATAGTTGCACAAAGGGGATTGACACCCTTCTGGATGCACCACTTCTCCCAAACTCTCCAACAACTAGAGTAAGAGGATTCTGTATTGTTCCTCCATGATGCACACAAGAATGTGATAGCTCTCTCTGAAAGGCCTCTGTTCTGGAAGGAATTCCTGATGGAGTCCAAGTGACTAGTTGAAGATGGCCTTGTAGAACCATGGGGTGCAACATCCCTTCTGGGTTCCTGAGAAGTCTGCTGTTGGTGGGGAGAAGAACTGGTAATTCCACTGACATTCCTGGGAGGAGTGGAAACCAAGTTTGTGATCTCCATAAAGGGGTGATCAGTAGGACCCACGGGATCCCTTCTGATCTGATCTTGGTAAGACATCTGCCGATCAGGCAGAAGGGTGGAAAGGCATACCCCCTCACTGTCTTCCAGGGCTTGTGTGAGAGCATTCACGGCTGTTGCTCCCGGGTCGGATCTCCAGCTGTAGTATGTTGGTATAGCTTCACTGAAAGGCGTGAGGCAAAAAGATCCACTGTGCATGGACCTCTGATCTCCATTAGTTTCTGGAAGATCCACATGTCCAGAGCCCATTCTGAGGAATCTGATATTGTCCTGGATTCCTTGTCTGCTAGTTGGTTCATTGAACCTGGTAGGTGTTCAGCTGAGATTGTTAGATCTCAGCATAGGCACCAATCCCACACCTCCAGTGCCAGGCTGTAGAGGTGCTTGGAGTGGACTCCCCCCATCTTGTTTATATGGGCTACGGCTGCTGTATTGTCTATTTTAAGATGTACATGTGTATTTCTCAGATTCGAAGCGTAGCATTGCAGGCCTAACCAGCCTGCTAGGAGCTCTTTGTAATTGATGTGTAGTGACATCTCCTGCTTTCCCCAAACACCCCCTGTTGAGGTGTTCTGTTTGAGACACACTGCTCCCCAGCCGAGATTGGATGCATCGGATTCCAGTGTTAGTGGGGTTTCTGTGGTAGGATATCCCGCGATTTCCATTGTTTCGAGTGATGTATCCACCACTCCAGATCCTGCCTGGAAATCTGTGTCAGAGTAATTAGAGCATCGTATGAGTGGTGGAGGCTCAGAGCAGTGTTTTTCAACTCGTGGAGGGCTCTGTAGTGGAGAGGGGCTGGCAGGATTGCTGGTTTCATCGAGGTCATTAGACCAATTACGTGAGCAAGTTGTCGAATCGTGGTCTGTTGGGCACCCAACAGCCTCTTGCATTGTGATATTAGAGACCTCAGTTTCTCTTCTGTCACTGATAGTATCATTTGCTTGGAGTCTATGAGGAAACCCAGAAATTCTAATTCCTGTGTTGGGCCCGGGGAGGATTTCATCTTCATCCACCACAAGCTCCACTAAATGTGGAAATTGGTATGCTGGTAAAATGTAATGCACCAATGATCAATGTTGTGATAAGATCTCTGTAAACAATGTAAATTTTGTAATATAACGACAAATAGCCTCAGGCAAGCGTTAATGTATCTCACTAACAAAAGCTTGACTAAATGTGAATATTTGTATGATGGTAAACCTAAGTACTGGTAGAAGTAGTAGCGTGGTCAGCAGTGATTTGCTGAGACAAAAGTTGTGATTGAGCTCTTGGGGAGTTTTCCCCAGAATCAGCATATCGTCTAGGTACATTAGACAATGAATGCCCTGATCTCTCAGGGAGGTCAGAACTGGGCGAAGGAGTTTTGTAAACACATATGGAGCACTGCTCAGACCGAATGGTAGGCAGGTGAATTGGAGGAGTTGACTCTTCCACTGGAATTGAAGGAGCCTTTTGCTGTTTTGTGCCATTGGCACAGAAAAGTAAGCGTCTTTTAAATCCAATTTTGCCATCTGGTCTCCTTCCTGGATGATATCCTTTAGACTTCTGAGATATCTTCCATTTTGAAATGTGGTTTTACCACATATTGATTTAGGAGTCTCAGGTTGATTACTGGCCTCCATTTTCCTCCCTTCTTGGGGACTACAAACATTGGACTGGAAAATCCTAGCTGGTCCAACTGTACCTCCTCGATGACACCCTTTTGAATCAGTTTTGTTACCTCTTGATTTAAGGATTCCTCTGTCCATCTGGTAGGGAGGGCATGGATGTCTGTCTGGAGGGGGCGAGGATAGTTCTATTTCGTATCCTTTGACTACTTGGTGGATCCACTGATCCTGAGTTAGAGCTTCCCATTGGGGTTAATATCCTCTTATGCTTCCTGTTGTACTCATACCTGTAGGTTGGGCAGAGGCTATTCTCCCTTGGGCCTGGGGGGATTGGCTGGGCTTGGGTTTGGGCCCAGTCGGTTGAAGACACTGGTTGGGGATCGGTGAATGTATCTGCCTCTCCCCCGCCCTTGGTATGAGGTTGGTCTGATACATGGGTTGAAAATGGTCTTACCGGAGCTGGCGCCATGCCCCCCAGTCCGGCCCCATCGAAAAAAAACTCCGTCCTTGACGAAGCTGGGCTTTTCCCTCTGCTTGGGGATCTCGTCACCCTAGCTGAGGCTTTGCATATGGCTGTGTCCAACATGTGTAACGAGCTCTTGGCAAACTTGTTGCCAAAAAGATGCTTTCCAGCATCAGAGAAGTCCCCTTTTGCGTATTTTGTCAGCTGGAGGTCAATGGACTTGAGCATGCTTAATTGTCTCTTCTCACTCAGGAGGTGATTAGCATTTCCTAGGAGAACAAGTGTGCACTGGATTGTCTCCAATACAACAGGCACTTGAATGAGGCCTTCATCCTTATCTAGGCCCTGTTCATGGATCTGGGACCATAATCCACATAATGGGCCAGTGGCATTGAGGAGAGCAGTCTGGACTTGCTTCATCACTCCATCTTGACCATGAATCAGTTTTCCCCTGTAGAAAACACCAAGATACTCATCTACATCAGGTGGGGAGGCTGCAGGGGTATTTGGTTTTGGGTCAGCCTTCAACATGGCTTTCCTCTCCCTTTTGGTGAAACCACGGCGAAAACGCTTCTCTAAATAGTCACACACCACTTTGGGAGGTGTGAAGTGGTACTCATCCTCTTCAGAACCTTCCACATCGAGCAGTACCTTGAGTAATATACCCTGACACAGGACCCTACTTCACTAACCCTTCGTGAGCCTCTCAAGTCCTAAGTAAAATAGTACGAAATTACACACATGAATACCTGAGCTGGGGTAAGGCAACACACCTCAGAGAGAGACAGCAACACAGGAAGTCAGGATGTCATCAAGTACCGTAACCCTCGCTGTGCATGTGTGACAAGTGATAACAAACCTCCCAAATGGGACCACGTACTGCTCTTCTCACTCTCTATTTCTTTGTCTCCTGAGTTTCTGTCTCCTAAGTTGTCCCACACCTCACTCCTGCACTTCTTAACTGCACTGTCACTTGCTCTGGGGGGAGGGGGAAAGGAGGGAGGGAGGGAGGGAGGGAAAGGGACTCACCCCAGCTACACGGATGGAAATTTAATTGCTTGGAAACTATCCGAGCCCGAGCCCCTGCTCAAAAGATCTAGAAAAGATCACAACACTTTCTGAAATGCAAAATGAGAGTCACCAATATCATGGTCTGTGTAGTTGCACTACTACTGTACATGTACATACATGTACATGTCTACCAGTAAGGAGAGGGGGGCTTGTCTACTGCTTATGCTACGGGTACCATACAACATCCCAGTACTATGCAGGTGCTCTACTAATTGAGCTTTCAGCTGGCTAGGCCAAGTTGCACATACATATAGCAATGTGCAACTTGTGGAATGTCACAGTTTCAAGTCTCACCTGACACAGCTCATTTTTTTGAAAATGACTATCTTGAGTGAATTGAATTGCATTGCTCTGATCATATTGTTGATTATTTCATGCATTGATAATGTGCATATTTTGAACTTAATCAGGGACAGAAGAAAGAGGCACCATTACAAGCGCTCGTCCAGATCACGTTCTCCAAGTAAGAGGACATCTTCTCAGGAGAGGAAACATCCACGAGGACGTAAGGATGGCAGACGATCCTATTCCAGTAGCAGGAGTCGATCATGTTCACCTCATGAAAAGAAGAAACACAGGAAAAAGAGAAGACTCCATCACTCCCAATCTCCTAGCAATAAAGAAGGGTTCAGTAAAAGGAGGAGAGGTTCTCGGTCACGATCCGGGTCAAGTCATTCACCTGCAAGGTCCCCTGATAAAAGCAAGGGAGAGAGGGGGTCTGAGGAGAGAAGACTGGAAGCAGAGGAAAGGAGGTACGTAACATTTTGTTGTGTGTATATAGCACCATTGTAACTATACAAGTAAATCAAAATTTTGAAAAGGGAATATTGGGTTGGCCCAAAAAGTGCAGGATACAGTTTCTACTCTACATAATTCCCTGCTCAAGACATCAGCTCTACATACAATGTGCTTGAGCTAGCAGGGGTGGATCCAGGATGACTAACAGTGATTGCTCTCCCCCCCCCCCCCCCAATAACTTTGGAAGTGGTGTGCTTTTGTGCAAACCTTCAACTCCATATATGAACTGCATGACAAATATACAACCAAAGTAAGCTGCAGTATAGAAATGTGGAGAGCCCAACCCATTATTGCACACTCGAAGCAGTGCCAACTGTCGACCCTTACGCTTACTGCTGTAATATACATGTAACATAACTGTTCATTATTGTTTCCAAGTGTATGATATACGTGTATGTATTCAGTATGTATAGGCTAAATCACTTGTCTGTGTTGTCTAGGAAGCAAAAAGAGATCATGAAAGCTCTGGAAACACCGGAAGAGAAGTTGGCCCGCAGAATAAAGAAGAAACAGGAGAAAGAACGAAGGCGTCGGGAGAAGAGAGGATGGGATAAGAAAGATCTAGTATGTATTATATTATACATGCAGAGGATGAAATAAGAGACATTATAACATATTTGCACAAAACCAAAACAGTGCTTAGATGGCAAACTCATCCATACAATCATTAGCGTAGCTATGCTTCTGCCTGCAACCATATGATCAACACACAACTTTTACACATGGGAAAATGTCACAACTAACATGTAACTGAGAAACAGTCATATGTCCATTCACAAATCAAGTAGAGTGTGAAACTCTTATGAAGTACATGTTCGTACATGTATATATTATATAAATACTTGTCTGTTCAGGTTTTTTTACGTGTTGACATCATTTTTCTGTGTCTATCCTAGGACTACACAAATGCGGACAATCCATTTGGTGACCAACACTTGCTGGATAAATTTGTATGGAAAAAGGTATATATCCATGTATGCATGTAGTTTTCCATACCAGATTCAGTAACCTCCATGTACGAATGTCACGGGCACCTTACTGTTACAGTATCACTTTACATATATATATATATATGTAGAGAATTTGTACTAAAAAACAGTAGCAACATGTATATGTACTTGTAGGTTTGCCTAAAGAATATACATAGAATTGGCCAAGATACAGAGCCAAAACTACCTGAGTCCACTATTCTACAATGTACATGTATGTACTGTCTGCCAGAGAAAAGCATCATGCTATTCTACAACGATATTAGCACCAGGTCAAGTATACATTTAGGTTGATGCATATATATACATGTATATAGCGTGTCTGTGTTTCAATCTAGTCTCTGTTCATTTTTATTCAATCCCTCTATTATGAATGTATGCATGTATATATATACAGTATATATATATAGTGCAACAACATTCGTATATGTATGTGTAGCAACGTACCTGTATGTATGTTATATATAGAAACCACTAGGTGGGCTCACTCCGCTCACCAATGAACTCCTTACACATGTATGTTTTCCCAACATGTACATTCAACATTTACTACATGTACATGTACATGTAGATTATGTGATACCGTCATGTGAGTTCTAATTTTACATGTATGTATGCACTGACAGGTAGGCTAACTCCATTCTCCATAATGCACTGCATTGACGTAGCATGAGTTGTTGGCATGAATTGTTGGCATGAAAATAAATAACACTTAACTCATATATATCTACAGAAACATGAAGTAGAGGTAACCAACAAGCAGTTATCGAAGGATGAAGTAGAGAAGAGACAAAAACTGAAACAAGAAGAGCTGAGGAGGGAGCTACAGAAAGTCAAGTTAAGGAGACTAGTAAGTGAGCGTCGTCTGTCTAAAGTGACATTCCATTTTAATAGATGGATGAAAACACTTTTTGAGACATACTGTGTGCATGTACATTTGTACGTGTAACATATATACATACACATGTATAAGTATTCTCTGTTTTCAGGAGAGAGAAAAGGAGAGGGAAGCCAGGGAAGAAGAAATGGTATGTACATGTATTTCCTTCAATACATGTGTAATAAGGGGATCTGACTCTATATGTATCTGTCTTCAGTGGGTGTGTAATAGGAGCACAATGTAAATTAAGTCCACGTATTGTTCACCTTAGGTTCTACTTCAGAGGCTGAAGGAGGCAGAACAGTTCAAGCATTGGGAATCACAGGAAGATCAAGTACTGTAACAGATGTCGCTACCTCTTTATATTTGAGTTACTTTTCTCTGCATTAGTTTCATCTTGAACAAGCTAAGCTGAGATCCAAGATACGTATAGAGTCGGGCAGAGGTAAGAAGTACATGAACAATCATATGTATAGCACACTACATGCAAGAAAAAGGAAAGAGGGAAGAAAGGAAATGTGGACCAAAGAAAGGAGAACTTAACTACAAACACATACATGTATATACAATACATAAAATCACACAACAGCCTCAATGGCTTAGAAAATATCTATACCAGCCTCAACAGCTAGATTATTCATCCTCATCAGCTTAGAACATGTACATGTATATACATTTGTAAATACATTTGTATATCCATTATATTGTATTAGTGTATTAATGTATTTACAGCTTAATTACCTATCATTGATATGGGGTGACAGATTTTTCACCCTATGCTTCTGTCACCCTATAGCTTCAGTTGAATGTGGGTAGGTTTGGATATAATATATGAGGATCAGCACATGAAATAATCAAATTATGAGACTCACAAGGCAATACAACACAACACAATTCACCCAAGACAGTTATTTTCAAAGAAAAAAACTGCCTCAGGCAGGACTCGAACCCGCGACATACTGCGTACTAGGCAGATGCTCTACCAACTGAGCTACCGAGGCAGCTCAGCTGGCTGGGGACGAATCACACATGCAAAGCAACACAACTCAAGCCAAAGCGTCTCAACCTGATGGTCAGGTGAACTCAAACTTAGTATAGAGAAGAAGACCGGGAAATTAATCACCAAGACGCCAAACTTCAAACTAAGTAATATACATGAAATAATCAAACTATGAGACTCACAAGGCAATACAACACAACACAATTCACCCAAGACAGTTATTTTCAAAGAAAAAAACTGCCTCAGGCAGGACTCGAACCCGCGACATACTGCGTACTAGGCAGATGCTCTACCAACTGAGCTACCGAGGCAGCTCAGCTGGCTGGGGACGAATCACACATGCAAAGCAACACAACTCAAGCCAAAGCGTCTCAACCTGATGGTCAGGTGAACTCAAACTTAGTATAGAGGAACATGTACAGGAAGATGAGGGCCTTCACTAGATGACCTATATATGACTTAATCTTTGCACTTGTAAAGTGCGTAACCCTCACACACACAGACCGACTACAATAACACTCCTGCGCATGCACGAGGGTTAATAAGCCTCCTTAGCATGGGCCATTCTAGCCTGTCTGGCTACCTCCTTGCCCCTAGAAGAGTTCATTACCAAGGCTGTCTTCAACGTGGTGTTAAAACTCTGCTATTTTACCATTCACTCGTTGCTAACAATACACGTGCATGTGCAATGAGCTCAGAAATTAGATTGATGAGGCAATATAACCAGGGCAATATTACCAAACATGAAATAGGAAATTTACATTGCTAAGCAATATGGCTAGGTAATAATTATGTAGATACATGTATGTATCTGGATGTACATGTATGTAGGTACCAGGTTTTTTTCCGGGGGGGCAAAGGGAGCAATTTGCCCCCCCCCCCCCCCCTGAAAGTGGCTTTGTCCTCCCCTGGGATGGGCTGTGATCAATTCTATATTTCCAAGTCACAACACAGGACAGTCTCAATGCTAGGCTAGCCCCCCACCTCAATTTTAGCAAGTCCTGATTCCCCCCAAAAAAGGTTTCTCTAGAAAAATCCCTGCGTACATGTATGCTTTTGTTTTTCATTGAAATTTACATATATATATACTCTATGTCTATGCAGCCAACCCCATTGACCTGCTGGCTAAGTACGTAAATATTACGGAGGATGATGTGGACATTGAGATGCAGGAACCCTACTATCTCCTGAAGGTAGATATATATATATACATGCACCCATATCCTATTTGCAAGTGTACATCACTTGTTTTGTTTGCAAAGGATGCATTATGTGCATGTGTAGTCTGCATTCAGATCCCACTGCAGGTGACCAATTCTCCTACAGTATATACAATGTACATGTATATTCCTTCACTCTCCACACATTAACTTAGTGTGAGTGAGTGATAAGTACGTGGGTGTAGTAGTGTTCGGCAGAACTCAAAACTTTTAATCCATGCAAGCTCATACTGGAAGATATGGAACAATGGATATGAGAGCCACTTAAATCACCCAAGGGGAACTTGTTCACCTTTGTGTCGGTTTACATAAACTATACATATTAACGTGTGCGTGGACCCACAACGACGAGAGAACTTATTAACCCTCTCTTTAATAAATACAACACAAAAAGAAAGGAGAAGGGAAAAATATATGAAGACATGTATGTTTAACCCAAACAAACAGTAGACTATTTTATTGGGGTGAGCCCCCTTGATGATGTGCATGTTCTCCAGTATGTATATATACATTGTATGTGTTCATGTGATTATTACCCTCGGTACACATGTGCAGCAAGGATTTACTTTAGTTGGGTTTGTCTGTCTGACTGTCTGTCTGTTTGTCCGTGCTTAAACTCACTTGTAGTAAGTTTATTCGTTCTACAAACGACACTTTCCTTCCAGCATTGTACAGCTACACATGTACTGCACAACACGGCCATTTTCCCTGCCAGTGATAAGCTCATGTGCCCAGGATTTGCACTTCAGTGCTGTTCATTACAAGTTTTAATTCTGTGTCAGTGTGTGGTGCATTTGGTATAAGATTACTGAATGCTATCATTCGTTTGTCCCTAATGCTCACACAACAATGCTGCTTGGTAGCTAGTGCCCATCAATACTGTATGTACAGTGCCTGGTAATTTGTGCAGGGCTTAAACGTAGGTGACTTGGAAGATTTGCTGGAAGACATTGAAGTATACCGCACTATTGAGAAAGATACTAACTTAGAGTTTTGGAAGGTGTGTTCTATGTATGTATACATGTATCACATGCATGTACACATGTACATGTAAATTGTATAATACATTAAGTGTACAACATTTATGTACATGTATATACATATACATGGTGTCTTTGGTTGTTTTAATTACCCCGGCCTTCTATATATACATGTATACTAAGTTTGAGTTCACCTGATCTTCAGGTTGAGACGAGTTGTGTTTCTTTGTATGCGTGATTCAACCCAGCAAGCTGAGCTGCCTTGGTGACTCAGTTGGTAGAACATCTGCCTAGAACATAGAATGTCGCGGGTTCCACGTCCTGCCCGAGGCAGCTAATTTTTTCTTTGAAAAATGACTGTCTTGGGTGAGTTGCATTGTGTTGTGTTTTATTGCTTTGGGAGTCTCTTGGTCTAATTATTTCATGTACAGTACATTAATGGCTTGTGTGATTACAAGTACAATATATAACAGGGCTTCAGACAGGGGGGGGGGGGGGGGGGGGGGAGGAAGGGTGGATATCCCCCTTAGCCTGTGTTTTCCCCTAGATCCCCCCTAGCCCCCCAAATTTTTTGGACTTTAAAATACATGTAATTATAATAGGGATTATACATATGCACATAATTATATGTGTTGCAGGATATGACTGTGGTATGTGAGGATGAGATCCAAAAATTGAAAAGAATGGAGAGAAATGAGAGAGGTATACAATAAAATGTGTACATATATACATGTACATGTATGTTAAACCTTGGCACGCATGTGCAGGAGGGTTACTGTACTTGCTTTATAATATGTGTGTGTGTCTGTCTGTCTGACTGACTGACTGTCTGTTATATACCATTTTAGCAGTGCCATTTTTCATTAACCCTCGGCGTGCATGCGCAGCGAGGGCTACGGTAGTCGTCTGTGTGTGTGTGTGTCTGTGTGTCTGTCTGTCTGTTAAGTCACATCTCACCTCTGGAGCGTCTGTTCGTCCTGAAAATACTGTCACATACTTAGCGGGCAACGAAGGTCAAAGAGTTTGTGGGGTTTTCTCTAAAACTGCTCCGTTGCAGAGATCCAGCACTGCTCTGTTGAAAGCATACGTACGGTCTGCCATTTTCCTGTGGAAAGCGCGCATGCACATTCTGCACTTTAGTGCATTCATTTCTATATGCACAAAGTAAGTATCTACAACTACTACTCAAAAGCTATTGCATGAAAAAGCCTATATTAATATTTGCTTACTGTGACATTGTACACCATACAGCAGCATTTTGATTTTTGACAACACAGCCCTTATTATTTCTTTAGGAGACTAACTGTAGGTCAACCGCTACTCTCCTTAAGTACATGTAGGGAACGAGCTACTTTTAGTCTCCGCAGATTACCCCTTGCCTCATTGAAGTGTTTGGCTAAAATGCACACCGTGTGCAACAGTGAAGAGACGACTTACAAGATGGCCCTATAAGATTCTGAATGACTCCTTACACATGCATTCAGGGAAAAGTAGCCATAAATACGGGCCTGAACAGGGCTGCTAGTTTTTCAACATATACACTGTAGGAGTTCCCAAACTCACATTTGACTATATTTAAAAAAATACCCCTACATGGGTTTTGCGAGCCATCCTCTCCAACTACATAATGTACAGAGTGCAATAAGTTTGTCATCCCTAAATTGTAATGAAAATACTTTTCTACTTATACATGCATGTACGTATATACATGTATAGTACATCTTGAAAGTTTTCGAACCGTTTTGCACCCGAATGCATTCAAACACTTTATCCACCCATGCCCGAAACGCGATGTATATATGCGTGTGCTTGAGTTTGTGTGTGTGTGCTTTTGTTTGAGTGTGCATTCATACACCTGTGTGCGTTTACACATTCATTCCTGTATGTGCGTAGGAGTACACGTGAGGCTTATTATGCTCACTATCACGACCTCCAACCTCCTGCAAGGATAGTCACTGTTTGAGAGCACATCTCTACCCATGCACTCTCCTACTAATACAAGTAAATAAAAAATTTAGGAAATTTGAAAGGAAATATAGGGATTGCATAAAAAGGAAAGGAGACAAGATTGGGACACAGACATGTTATGAAATATCAACGTAACATTATGGGTACGTCGATATATCATAACATGTCTGTGTCCCAATCTTGTCTCCTTTCCTTTTTATGCAATCCCTATATTTCCTTTCAAATTTCCTAAATTTTTTATTTACTTGTCTCCCATCATTTTTTTCTGGACCTAACTACATGCATTTTGCTATTTTTGTAGTTTACTTGGTAGCAAACATATTAGCTAATAGAGCTTGTACCCTGAGGCTATCCAACATTTTTATCGCAACATCAATTGTTTGTGTATTATAATTATTGTACCAAATTTTACTTTTAGTGGAGCTTTTGTTAATGAAATACAGCAAAGTAGTGCCTGGGGCTACTATTTACAAGATTACAAGATTTTATCTCAGCATTAATTATTGGGATATTAAGCTTTAACACCACACAAATTTCCACATTTTGTGCTACTTTTTTAGCGAGATATAGCTAACTATTGCCTGAGGATATTTTGTTGTTATATTACAAGTTTTACATTGTTTACAGAGATTTTATCACAACATTGATCATTGGGGTATTAAGCTCTACCATCACACCAATTTTCACATTTAGTAGAGCTTGTGTTAGTAAGATACGGTAATGCTAGCCTGAGGCTATTTTTTACAAGATTTACATGGTTTACAGAGATTTTATCACAATGTTGATCTTTGGGGTATTAAGCATTACCATCATACCAATTTTCACATTTAGTAGAGCTTCTGTTAGTAAGATGCAGTAATGCTAGCCTGAGGCTATTTTTTACAAGATTTACATGGTTTACAGAGATTTTATCACAATGTTGATCTTTGGGGTATTAAGCTTTACCATCATACCGATTTTCACATTTAGTAGAGCTTCTGTTAGTAAGATACAGTAATGTTAGCCTGAGGCTATTTTTTACAAGATTTACATAGTTTCCAGAGATTTTATCACAATGTTGATCTTTAGGGTATTAAGCTCTACCATCACACCAATTTCCACATTTAGTGGAGCTTTTGTTAGTGAGATACAGTAATGTTTGCCTGAGGCTATTTGTTGTTGTATTACAAGATTTACATTGTTTACAGAGATCTTATCACAACGTTGATCATTAGCGTATTACACTTTACCATCATACCAATTTCCATATTCAATGGAGCTTTTATTAGTGAGATACAGTAATCCTTGCCTGAGGCTATTTGTTGTTATATTACAAGATTTACATTGTTTACAGAGATTTATCACAACGTTGATCATTGGGGTATTGAACTATACTATCATAAAAAATTTCACATTTAGCAGCCCTTTCATTAGTCAGATATAGGATTGTGTGGCCCCATTAATAATACATGGCCTGAGGCTATTTTTGTTTATTTTACAAGAAGTACATTGTTTACAAAATTTTTAACATGACGATGCACTATCCCCGGTGGAACTACATAACTGTACCAAGTTTCATGTTTAGATGTGTTACCGTTATTGAGTTACGCTTCTTCAAGCGGAAGAAGAAGAAGAAGAAGAAGAAGAAGAAGAAGAAGAAGAAGAAGAAGAAGAAGATGGAGAATTTACAAAACGAACTTTTGTTAATTTAACACCTTTCTCGTGCATCAAATTATACCATTTTATAATCACAGTTAGTTTCTGGGTATAGTTACACATTCATGTCAACAGAAGTCCAGTAGGTAGCAAACTGAAAGTGAAAGTGATGAAAAACCTTATATATGGTTTTCAATGGGGATAGACCATAGCAATCCCTATATACACAGTACTACCGTACTGTGTGATATATGTATTTGGCTACGTTCCTGTGTGTGTGCGTTTACTCTGACTTGCACAAATTGTGTGTGTGTCCGTGTGCGTTTGCAATTTACTGCGGAATTTTAATTAAACATCAGAACGCATTTTGACGCAGGAACATTTAGCACGTAAATGCACTTTTGGTTCAATAACTTTATGTGCATGCGTACAATTGCTGTTAGGGTTATACATTGTATGTGTGTACATATACGTATAACATATATACATGTATATACATGTATATGCACATGTACATTGTACGTGAGATCTGCAGCATGGTTTTCACAGAATGACATGTGTTCACACAGGAGAGATGGGAGCAGAACGAAGAGGAGGTATCAATGATAGCGTCACATCTGAGGTGTCCTCTGTGTTCAAGGGAAAAACAGTAAGCAACTTCGGTGTGGATCCATCCATGCACAGTACCATTTGCATTTTGAATGTGCATTTACTGCACTTCACTTGCATTTAGACCATGTTCACACCTTGCTTTATATGCATTTATACATGTACCTGATATGAACTGTAGTTGAGACACCTTCCAAATTCATTTCACATATACTGGTATGAAAAGCACTGAATTCCATAGCAAACACTGTACACATATATACCTTTCCAATCAGCTACATGTATATAATGTAGGTATAGCGATTATCAAGATTTACTACTCTCACATACATGTAGTCAGGTTCATACAGTCAGTGCATGCATAACTAGAGTAAGTGCCGTACACCTGTTGTCAGGCTGTTAGGCACTGCTGGACTTAATGGCAGCAGTTAGAATACATGTACATGTAGATCTAGTAAATTGATGCAGTTGCATAGAGCCCATAAATCTGGCCACACCCTTCATGCACATGCTATATTGTCTGCATGTACAGCTAATTCAGTACACAAGTTAATGGGCAGTGTATTAGCTAATGCATTTGCTAACAACGGCCCTAACAAATAGCAAAATGTAAATTTCCTAAATTTTACGTGTATGTGTATGTATACTTACATTGTACATGTACATGTGTGTGTTTGCGTCCTACACTGTACCGTAATGTTGTATGTGAGTTCTAATTTTACATGCGCACTCAAATCACCCTCCCTCCGCTTATCAAAAATGTGCAAGCAGCTAGTAGATGAAATACAAAATGTACACGTGCAAGTACATGTATATATACAAGGGTGTACATGTACATGTATGTGCATACATGTAAAAAAATAGATACACCTAGCACAGAAGCTTGTTGGTCACTGCATACATGTAAATATACCATTTCTTCCCACCTCTAGTATGGTCAGTTGATAGCCCTAGAAGAGCAAATCAACTCTAAAATTGCCAGTGCTGGAAGTGGGACTGATGTAGGCTACTGGGAATCACTGCAGCAGCAATTAAAGGCACACATGGCTAGGGTGAGGTTCTATATGTTTTTTTTAAGGACTGATTGAAAGTTAGCCCCATTTTAAGCTACGTATAAGATGGCTTTAACCAGCCAGACAGCTTCAAAGCCTCCTTACAGGCTCCGAAACTTCTCATTGTTTCAGCTGAAAGAGCTTTAAAACTGTCCTTGCTCATTTACCTGTAGGAAGCTTACCTGTAGGCAGCAGTGCACTTCCGAAAGAATTATCTAGGTGATGGCAAGTGTAGGAGTGCTAGCCACAGGCGAATTAGCCTGGTGAAGTACAGCATAACAGAGAGTCAATAGTAGGGATGGCTATGACACACTTAGGAGTCCTAACTCGAAACTTTCAAACACTGCAGTTCTAAGCCTTTTTCGTATTCATCTCTACGAGTAGTTCAGTACCCAACAATACTTTCGAAGTACACAAAATGTTGCCCCACTTCATAGCCATCCGCTTTCTCATGCACAGATGAGATAGCGGAGCGATAGGAGTTGATAGAGAAGTACTGGTAGCCTGACTCCTTGATGCCAGGAGGAATCTTGTAGCTCCCTCCGAAATCTGACAGTCCTTGTAGCGTCTCCTGAGATAACCCACACGGCTAGCTGGGGGGCCACCTATGGGAGGCTCTCTGGTTGTGTTGCTGTGACCAGATCCTCCCTTTGAAGGATCAGTAGTGGGATCTCTACCAGCATCTCCAGCAGCACCAGCCCTGTGCTTTTCCATACTAGAACAAGCTCTGCTTGCTGTAGGCGTGTGTGGGCCAGGACTCAGCCAATCATGCTCCATGGTGGGTTGGCATATGCCCTGAGCTTCGCCCAGTTCATTTTAAATGCATCCGTGGCTATTGCTTTCGGATCCAGTCTCCAGCTGACATGCATGTACATGTATGTCTGCAGTTGATGAGTCGGCCTGCTGGCAAACAGATCCAGCCTCTGGTTGATTCAGTGGAACACTGTGTGACACAGCATCCAATCTGAACAGTCCTTCATGACTTGAGACTCGTTGTCGGCTATGGTGTTTAGCATACCTGCCAGGTATTGGGGTTTGAGGAGGATGCTCCTCTCCATGCACCACAGCTACAGTTCTTTGGCCAGGCAGTTTAGCTGTACCCCTAGCTTTTTGATGTATCTTACAGCGGACATGCTGTCCATTTTGAGATGGACTGTCAGGTTTTGGCAGCAAGGCTGCCAAGAGTTCAGAAAAAAACTGCTGTCTGGCTTCCAATCAGGGTGCTGCCCAGCTTTGTTATAGAGCAGGCCGAGTCAATGTGCTCCTTGGCTTCCTTCTCAAACTCTTTTCCGAAGAGCAGGGACGTGGCCCTGGTTAATTTCTCCGACTCCTCGATGAGGGGGCGGAGATCTTTGTTAAAATGGTTTATAACTTGTTTTCTCTGCTCTGCGGGGATGTTAGAATGTGCGTTTCCTATGAACCAGAGCGTCTGGGTAGCGGCCTCAGCAGCTGTCTATGCCGTGAGCCATTCAGCCTGTCGTATCTCGAGAATGCTTGTGAGCAACCCCACGGAATCCAGTAGCAGGGTCTGGAGGTGACTGAAGTTTTGGTCTGCATCTTTTCCCTTTTCCCTCCTTGGGGACCTGCGTCTTCAAGTGCACTTAGTGCAGTCCCTTGCCGGCACCCCGTAGGCTCTGCGCCACCATTATCTGGTGGCACTTGAAGCGGTTCAGAGAATATCTCGACAAGGGTTGCCTCCATGGTTGGTGACACACAATGGAGTTGAAATACATCAGCCTCGTCACTGCCAGTTTCTGCGTCTTCGTCGTCGTCAGGCCACATCATTGGTCCAGTGGGGAGTGGTTTCGGTGTCTGCTACTGATTGTGATCTGCTCCGTTGCTCGGCCCTTTAGGCTCCTGCCTGGCTGGTGACTGCAGAGAGTTGAGTGGAGAAGGTTTCCAACATAGCCCGCAGTATCTCTCAGAGATCAGGCATATGGCTTGTAGCGACTCGGTTTCTGAGCAGCGCTGTTGGCTGTAGAGTCTTGGACTGTGCTGGCGATAGGGAAGCTTCGACTTCCATAGCTGCAGCGATGAGGGCTTCAAAGCAGAGTTATGGTGATCTTCCATCACACTTCGGTGTTCTTGGTAAACTTGCTTTGGCAAGCTAGAAAAAAGGCCGAAGTACTGAAAACAGGGAGTTTATTATCTATACCAACTGCCTACATACATTGTAGACCAGTTGTGATATATGGAGGCAATCAAAACCAGTTGAAACCGAGGTGGACTGGATGAGAAACCTTACGCAAAACTTAGTACCTTAGTCCATCAAGGGGTATGACCCTACTGATTACCTACAAAGTAGCTGTTAGAGTTAGAAAACTAGGCCAAACACACATTGATGCCCAGTTAATGCAATTCTACTACCTGGCCATCAGAGGAGCAAGTCCTGGCCCGCTTTATTATGCAAGATGGCTCATACCTGACATGTCAGTGATTCGCCTCATATACATGTACTTCTAGTAGCTTGCACACCACATGTGTGAAGGTATACGAACGTGACACTTTGCACGTGTGAAATTAGACCATGTGCATGAAAGCGAGACCATGTGGTATAGCCCTACTCAAGCATATACCTATCATCTCATTTTCATGTATGCTCTAATTTTACAAAAGGTACACAAGTATACGACTTATATATATACATGTTACATGTTAGCCCCAATATGCCCATGTACATGTACATATACATGTACATGTACATGTACATGAATGTATGTATGTACATGTAGGCTCGTCTAAAAGACAAGCACCAGGCAATGCTGAGGAAGAAACTTTTCCAATTAAAACAAGAGGTTTGAGATACATATGCACTCTGTATGTTTCTGTACATATAATTGAAATTTGCTGTCAATACTTCAAGCTGTGTACAGACTCAGGTCTACCTTTGTGAATACAACTCTGATTCCATGTATAATTGTAAAAACAAACTGTTGATGGATGTAGGGGTAGGAATGTAAAGTGGCAAGATAGGAGTGCAACAATAACCCCAGCTGATGTGGGAACATGGGTTACACATACTGTATCATTTTCCCATGTTTGACACTGCCATCCAAGAATTACTATTTTGTGTACATGTGAACCCTACTCTCTTTCTGCTGCACATGTACTGTAAATTAATAGTATTTGCATGTACACAACTAAAGCATTTCAAAATACACTTAATTGGTCAGTGGTCATGCACACAGGATGGACATGCATCTTTTCTTAAAAGAAAGGGGTGTAGTATTGTATATAGCAGTGTATTTACTTATACTTTGAGGGCTGTATTAGGCGCAGTAACACTTGTAGATCATGTTATATACCTACATTCAAGAGTACTTTGTAGGTATCAAAATGTACAGAGAAGGGAGAGCCTCAGCACAAAGCTAGGGTAAAGAATAAATTTTGTTACAGTTCCTTACGTATTCTGTTTGCAGCAAGCTGATGAATTTGGGATCTCTGGAACTCCACTGTTCCCCAGTGCAGCTAATACCCAGCCGCAAGATGGAGCCTCAGACTCTGCTGCTGGCCAAGAATCTCAAGAGTCAGTTACATGTACTGATGCATGTAGAGATCTTTTTTGTGATCCTTTGCGATTCATTCATGCCTTAATTGGTACATGTATATTAGTTGGTACACACCTGCATGTAGTTCACACTTGTAGGTTTATATCACCAGTCTGGAACTGTGGAGGTGTATATGGTCTTTCCTTCTACAATATGTACTTTCTCTTACATGTACATGTACATGTACATGTACATGTTATGTAACATGAATCTATGTCTCTATATATTACGTAAGCCTAAGCTATCACAGAGCACAATAGCTGTCCACCATTTGCCTCGTTTGCTCTGTGTACACCTTACTTTCATTTGAATCGCCGCAGTGGGCCAGGGTGTCTTTAGTGGTTTCATTACTCCGACTTTGAGTTAGGCGGTGGAGTTTTCCTAGGTAGGCATCTGTGTTTCGTAGTGGAAATATATTATTGTTCTGAAACAGCTCAGACCTGCCTAGGGTATGTAAGTCTAGGCTGCCACAGAGCAGCTAGCCATACACTGCGGTGATGAAGGCCAATCAACCTGAAACAGCTGTCCGCTGTTTGCCTGGTTTCTCTGCGCACACCTTATTTTCATGTGTACAATATTGCAGATCAGAAACTCTAATAGCTGAGGAAGATTTACTGGAGCAAGGTTGGTTACGTATGTTATAGCACAGAAACAAGTGGTGTAAACACAAATGGTGCAGTTGAACCAAATGCTGTATTGTTTACTGAGACCACATCCTGAGTGCCGTTTTCACATACACCACGCAGCCTCCATGCTATAAGTTATTTATCCAGTTCTCCCACAAGGTACAATGCCATGTGACGAATTTGAACTGCTTCCTTCCTTTCAAGAGTCTGATATTCATGTAGATAACATTTACTTGTGAATATACACACACATATACATGTACTGTATGTATGAGGGTGTTATCAGCCAAGCTCTATTACTACATACACCATATCATTTACAGCCTACACTGATTATGAAGAGGGACAATATAGTCCAAAGTTATTCAAAACTATGGATGTGGAAGAGGTATGTACATTCACTGCACTGAAAAAATTAATATGTGTGTTATGTACATGTATTTCCAGGCCTTCTCCCACAAAAGATAGTCATAACCTGTACATGGAGTACAATTTATAATTTCAGTAGCAGAGCACTGCAGTGTTGGCAGTGCATCGTGTGTTTTCCGCTTAATGTTTTATGTAATTTACAAATGTCAAAGTAATTCTGTACAGCGTACAAAATTACAACGTATTAAGTAATTTTGAAGCTCATTTGCAGCAGCAACTATTTGTTCAAATAATTAATATGCATGCATGGTGGAATTGAGGTCAAGGGTGAGTCCAGCTACCAGATTAGCATAGTGATACTCTACTCCCTAGTGATGATAAACCATGTGTACTCCCTAGTGATGATAAACGGTGTGTACTCCCTAGTGATGATAAACCATGTGTACTCCCTAGTGATGATAAACCATGTGTACTCCCTAGTGATGATAAACCATGTGTACTCCCTAGTGATGATAAACCATGTGTGCAGCTCCTTAAGAGAAATAAAACACCAGTAAATCATGCAGAGCTGCTTTGGTAGTGTAGTTGGTAAGTGTGTGACCTAAAATGCGAATGTCACTCGCACCTGAGCCCCGGAGCCAGCCGAGAAAAATAACTGCTTAGAACAAGTAAGGTGGTTGCTTTGCCTTTCTGTTGTGTTGTATTGCCTTGCCTTGTCTTTCTCGGCATCAGTGATCTGTTCAAGCGCAATCCTTAGTTTGTTGTTTGTAGCATTGTATTTTATCTACTTTGAGCTGCATTTGAGAGTTCTGAGTCATTATTTTTGTTAGGCGTGTTGGTGCCATATCTATATAGATTCTGATTAGTGTGCACAGAGAGGTTTAGAAGACTTGCATTTACATTTTTCTTTAGTGATACAGCTAAACTAACTATGTAACTGTTTAGCTCCACCCCCTAACTGAGTAAGCAGTCCCTGTGAATAACCATAATGTGTTCATATTTGATTAGGAACTTGTGGTGATTCCAGAAGAGGACAGTGCCCAAAGAGCAGCAAACAGAGAGACAGTTCTTTCTGGAGGAACGGTATATCTTAGTTAATATCTCATCTATTTTTGTCAGGATACAAACTTTGGTGTACTTGATCATAAGCAGAGTGCAAGTTGTACAACGAAATAGTCTACGTATACTATAGATGTTTGCATATTTTTCAACAAGCACATGTTACGTACATGTACGTGTATATGTGTTGTGCAGTGCGTGAGTGATTACAAAGAAGTGGAAATGGAGAGGAAAATTGGTGAAGATGGAATGGCTACAGAGGAATACAACTTTAATTCAGAAGTTTCTCTGGAACACCAGGTTATACATATTTAATTTTAGGAAATTTGAAGTCTCATATGGGGATTGCATAAAAATGAACAGAGACACTCATTAGTTATCCTCATTCATAATACATTGAGGTAATGATCAGTAGTACATGAACTACAAGGGGTTAATGAAAAAATATATCTCTATTCCCCATGCAAAGATTATGGTTATTGAGGTACACTCCTTCAAGAAGATGGAATCATGGACAAAAATAAAAACCCAACCAATTTTTGGTATACTGGTTATTTTTTCACACATTCTTCACCTTGATATCATTAAAGTGAAATCAACTTCAAATTAAAAGTGAAAGTGAACAATATCCATATCAATGGGGATAGACCATAGCAATCACTATATACACAGTCTACGTGATATCATGAGTTATCAGGATTCATTTGAGTCAGTGGACTCCCCATGTATGGAGTGTGCCAACACTCATGCTAACCTTTATAATGTCATGTAGCTCAGAAGTTCTGAACGTTTTTGTTGCATGGACTCTCTATGTAAGGATTGAGCAAACATACCTTTACAATGTCATGTAAATATGTACATACGTAGCTCAGAAGTTCTATGCCTCTTTGCATCATCCCTGCCTTGCCTTCATACTGTACCTTATTACCCTCGGCGCCCATGCGCAGCAAGGGTACTGTAGTAGGGTTTGTCTGTCTGCCTGTAGTTCTGTCCAGTAATAAATGAGAGTTCAAGGTCTGGTAATATTTCACTTCTGGCAAGAGTGCTTTAGGTAATATTCTAACACTCCTCACTTGCTGCCAGTAGTGACTTGTTTAACTCCAGGCAATGAAGTAACTGTTCCTTAGAGAGTCCTTTGGTCATAATGTCCACAATCATATCGTTCGTAGGGCAAAAGCTCAGTTTCACAACTTTCTTTATCAACCTGATTTCGGACAAAATGATATTTGATTGAGATATGCTTGGATCTTCCATGGAACCGGGGGTTTTTGGTCATGCTGATGGCTGCTTGATTATCTTCAAAAAGAAGGACTGGTTCCTCTGGGCGATTCTCTAATGCTGTTGTGACATGTCTCATCCATGTTGCTTCCTGAGCTGCACAAGAAAGCACAGCCTCTGCTGTTGAAAGGGCAATGCAGGACTATTTGTTACTACGCCAGCTCACTGCACCTCCACTGATGAGAAAAACATATCCTTGAAGTTGGCTTCCGGTCATTGAGATTACCACCCCAGTCTGCGTCTGAATAGCCGACACATTTACTGGTAGATTCGCGGGTGAACATTAGACCATAGTCAACAGTGCCTTTCAGGTAACAAAGAATTCGCTTTACTGCAACCCAGTGTGTTTTGGTCAGTTGAACCGAGAACTTGGCAATATTGCTGACCGCGAAGGAAATGTCTGGTCTGGTGGTTACAGCTAAGTACAGTAGGCTCCCAACAGCTGACTTATAGTTGTATTGATCAATGCATTCTTCACTCCCTGTAGCCTTTACAAGCTTGCTACTGGTATCCGCAAGAGTAGCAACCAGCTTTGCATCTTCTATTTCAAAATGTTGTAACAGCTTCTTTGTGTAAGCCTGTTGCCCAAACCAGATGTTCCCTTTTGCTTATCTTGAATGACCTTCATTCCTACTTGACAGCTACCTCAGAATGATCGGTTTTATTCAGCTTGACCCATGCATCTATTGCCTATCAAGTGATGAGCCATTTTTATCAGTGTCTATGTTGACAACATAGTTATGGTGCCAAAGAGCAGAGCACAGCTGGCTGACTTCAAGAAGTCTCTTGCTACCAAGTTTGACATCAAAGATCTAGGGAGACTACACCATTTTTATCCACATTCCAACAATGGGGTGACTGTTTCAACCCATAGAGGCTCTTCTTCAGTTTGTAGACAAGATGTGTTGGACCCTTTGCTATGAAACCTTCAGGCTCCGCTTGAAGGCATACATGCAGTCAGCCATTTTCCTGCTGAAAGCGCATATGCGCATTGTATAGCGCGTGTGTTTTCAAGGTTCGCGCACGCATGGCGCCGAGGGTTCTGCACTTTAGTGCATTCATTACATAATGAGATATACATGGTTACATAATGACTATAAACCACAAGCGTGAGGTGGTTATATCGATAAGATAAATGAATATTTAGCTAAAGTGGCGAGAATGAACAGCTCCTAATACTCTTCCTCAGTCTCAGCAATCTAGGGCCACTATTCCAGCAAGTTGGCGAAGTTTCTCGAATCACTTAGTAGACAACCCTTTCATGAACAACATATCTTCAGTTGGGACAGTACAACAATTTCACTCTTCTCCCCTCTACATGATCACGGATGAAGTGATACTTGATGTCCACGTGTTTCATTCTTCCATGAGTGTTCTGATTTTTTGCCAGGGCGTTAGTAGACTGATTATCTTCAAGAATGGTGGTACTTTCTTGGATTTTCAACCCAAAGAGATCACTTGTGAGTTGCTGTAACCACAGAGCCTCTTGGACTGTTGCTGACAAAGTATATATTTTCTGCCTCGGGGGTAGAGATAGCCACGCAGGTTTGTTTGCCACTCCTCCAGCTGATCACTGCACCGGCCAGCATAAACACATATCAATTTTTGATCTGTTGTATCTCCCACCCAGTCTGCATCGCAGTATGCGATTAGTAGATTTTTATCACTCTCTAGATAAACCAGTCCGTAGTTGGCTGTCCCTTTAAGATAGCGCAGGATTCTCTTCAGTGCTACCCAGTGCTGTTTATAGTGGGCCTGGCGCAGAAGCATGTAACATTACTTACTGCGTAGGCAATGTCTGGTCGAGTCTTCGTGGATAGGTAGAATAGGCTTCCGACAATGGCTTGTTATTGCTGCTGGTTGTGAATATCTTCAAGGGTTTGAGAAGTGACTAGCTTCATCTCAGAGTTTACAGGTGTGTTGACAGGCTTGCTCTTCTGCATCATGTACCGCTGAAGGATTTTGTCAGTGTACGTAGGCTGTCCGATCCAGATTTGTCCAACAAGGGAATCTTGAACGCTCTTTACTCCCAGAAAGTAGTGAAGTGACCCGGAATCCTTCATCTTGAATTTTTGCTCAACTCTCTCTTGATTTCGTTTATTGTTGATTCACTTCTTCCCCCAACTATTAGATCATCGCCACCAGGAACATCTCCTTGGCAGATCCAGTGAGCGAGTAGATAAAGGGGTCTCCAGATACAGGCTTGAAATTCATCTTCTTCAACTGGCTATCAAGTGCTTGGTTCCAACAACGTGAGGATTGTTTTAGCCCGTAAATGCTCTTGTTTAAGTAGCATACTTTCTCTAAATCACTCCGGTTGCTGTAGGTAAACTTCATCATGTAAGGTTCTGTTCAGGAAAGCTGTGGATACATCCATTTGATGCAGCTGCAGGTTGTGCTGGGCTCAGGGAGCGATAACAGTTCTGATTGACTCTAAACGAACAACAGGGCTAAACATTTCCTCGTAGTCCAGCCCAAACCTTTGATTGAAACCCTGAGCCATGAGTCACGCTTTGTACCGCTCTAACTCCCCATTAGCATTCATCTTGTGCTTAAAAACCCATTTGCTTCTGATCACCTTGAGATTGAGGTGGATGCTCAACCAATTTCCAAACGTTGTTCTGATTAAGTGATTCCATCATTGCATCAATCCACTGGCCACTGTTAGGCCATGACCTTGCCTCTGTCACAGAGCTAGGATCTTGCAGTTCAGATATTCCCAACATTAGGCTGTGACTGTAACGGTCTGGTTTCTGTCTGACACGGGTTGACCTGTATACACTTGTCTCCTCCTAAACCTCCTGCATCCTTTAGCTTCCTGCATCCCTGCCTCCTCAACCTCCTGCACTCTTGTCTCTTCACACTCGAGAGTGGGCATGGACTGTTCATCAAATACCTCGTCTCTGCTATGGATAATTTTCAGTCATTGCAGGTCATATAGCCGATATCTCTTCTGCTTAGTACCATAACCCAAAAGTATACATTTTCGTGACTTGAGGTCTAGCTTGTGTCTTTCTGCCACTGGTATGTGCGCATATCCACTGCATCCAAATACACGATGGTGGTCCACATTTGGTTTCACACCACTCCAGGCTTCATGTGGACTGGTCCCGGCGAGAGCTTTGGTTGGGCTGCGGTTTCTAACATATACCATGGTCAAGAGTGCTTCGGCCGAGAATCTGCATGGAAGCTTTTAATTGGCTAACGTGGTTCGATCAGGGTACGGTTTAGTCTCCCTGCCACACCCTTTTGCTCAGGAGTGTGGTGTGTGGTTAACTCGTGCTTTATTCCTTCCTTGGCCAGATACAGTGTGAACTCCTTGGACATGTATTCTCCTCCATTTTCAGAGTGAAGGGTTTTTACCTGCTTTCCTGTCGATCTCCCCACGTGAGTCTTTCATTTCTGGAATTGGGAGAACACTTCACTTTTGTATTTGAGAATGAACATCCATGAGTGATGAGTGTAGTCATCAATGAAAGACACAAAGTATTTTCACCCACTGAGCGATTTAGTCCCAATTTTTCCACACACATCACTGTGCACTAGTTCGAGTGGGTGGCTTGTCTTTCTTTTAGATCGAGATTTAAATGTTAGCCGGTGGCTCTTTCCTCTTGTGCATGACTCACAGAACTCAGGAGCTTGCTTGCAGTCAAACCCAAACCTTGAACCATCTGTCGCTTGACTAGTTCCTCCATCCCCGAATTTCCTAGACAGAGGCGATGGTGCCACATAGCTCGCTTGGAGTCCTGGTTTATGCATGCTTGATGAGTGGTCTCTCCTTAATCAAGGTAGTAGAGACCCCCTTCTCTGTGACCTGATGCAACTAACTTGGACTTAGAGTCTCTTATTTTGCATCCTTTCTCGGTGAATGTAGTCACCTTCCCTCTTTTAGAGGCAGCCGTAATGCTGAGCAGATTGTATGTGAGGTTAGGTACCAACAGGATGTTATGAAGTGTTCGGGTTTCCACCTTCTCCACAGGTAGATTCATCTTCAATATCACATTTCCACGTCCTGTTGCTTGACGACGGTATCCATCCCCCGGGAGGCTGGCTAAGAGAAAGATGACATGATCTTCTTCGCTCACTGGTTCACCAATTGCCGATAGTTTGTTGCATAGTTCGGTCATCAATTTCACATGCTCTTGGACAAAACCTCCTTCGCTTAGTTTCATTGAAAGCAGTTTTCGCTTGAGTTCTAACTTGTTTGCCCACATTTTTCATTGAAACTGGTCTGACAATGCTTTCCACACCACCATGGGGTTGGTAGGGTCGGGTCCAACAATATACAGCAGGTTTGGGTCGATAGACAACACAACAGTCGCAAGTGCCTTGTCCCGTCTCGTATTGAGCTTTGCTATCTGTTCAGCTCCTTCAGCTGGAGCGGTTTTTGTTCCGCTTGCAATGTCCCATAACCCATCCTTCACCAGTGCCATCTTGCACTGTACTTTCCACGTCGCATAGTTCGTGCAACTCAACGGCATAACCTCAACCGTCTTTGACTCAGCCATTCTTGATCTAGGCCAGCAGAAGATATTCACAAGTGTAGTCGGCTATTAGGTCTTCACACTGGGCCCATAACCTATTAAACACCTTCAAGAACTGTTGATGCATGGCTTTATATAGTGCATATTGGAGTGTTACACATGATTACATATTGGTTACATAATGACCATAAACCAAGAGCATGAACAGATGAGTATGTAGCTAGAGCGGTGAGAATGAACATTATGTACATTTCTACCAATATCAACATATATGCATAATATGTACAAGTACAAGTACATGTAGGTGTAATTGTAGACTCAGTATTTAACCTGCCTGCCTATGTAACATTTGTACACATATTGCAACTTTTTTCACTCACTCCTTGACACGCAATATTCAAGTACATTCTTCTCTATATCATGGCTGTAGCTATGTATTTAAACTTTGTATTGATCACATGCAGGATTTGTTGTGGAAGGATAAATATCGACCAAGGAAACCACGATTCCTAAACAGAGTTCACACTGTACGTGAGTTAAATGTGCACTCTGCCTTCAATCATTGTTTACTATGTACATGTAAAAGAGTGTCATGTTTATTTCAGTCTGTGCTCTTTGCAGGGATTTGAATGGAATAAATACAATCAAACTCACTATGACACTGATAATCCTCCACCTAAAATTGTGCAAGGATACAAATTCAATGTAAGGTTCTTCTGTTTCATATATACATGTACATGTACACGTGCGTACGTGTATGGTATGTATATTACATTACACTCACAAAGAGCTGGATGGTACAAAATATTTGTATATACATTTGCCACGTCATTCCTAGAGGTGAATGGGGTGTCTTTGATATTATTCTGATGTCTGAGTTACTCACATCAGTGTAAAGGTACATGGTTATGTCTACATATAAAGTGCAAGTATCTCTAATCTCATTAGATTTTCTTCCCTGATCTTATTGATAAAAGGAAAACTCCAACATATACAGTGGTGAGCTGGCTATTAAAACTAATTTTTTGTGTGTGGTTAACATTATTACATTTTTTAAGAAACCATGTCAGGACAACAAAGAGTTTGCTATCCTGCGATTCCATGGTGGCCCTCCATATGAGGTACAGTTTATATGCAAACAGTAAATAAATGTACATGTGTACATTGCATTTGCAGCAAGTGGCTTATAAAGCACCACAGTGTCTTGTTATTAAATGCCTTGGTGATAAACCAGATTATTGAAGCAGAACATTGCACAAATAAATGACACAACTAGACTGTGCTATGTTCTGCTCCAATAATCTGGATCATTAGCAATAAGCCTATACGTCTTGGTATTTACATAAACAGCATTGTATTTCATGGAGTGGTTGTTGCTTCAATAGTGCAAAATAATTGTTACAAGCTAGTTAATTATCATCCTGATAAAGGTAGGTGTGATTGAAAGGGTAGAGCCAAGTTATTGTGATCAACTGAAAATCAAGATCGAGCTGTGGTTTGAACCCAGATACCAGCCAGGCACTCTTACCACTGAGCTACTTAATCTCTGTGGCAGAGGAGTACAGAAATTGATGTTACAGTCTAAGGACTGAATTCTCATCACAGCAATGACTTATAGAGTCCAGTCATCTATAGAGTCGAGTCATTGCTGTGATGAGAACTCAGTCCTTAGAATGTAACAAATTGCTGTACTCCTCTGCCACAGAGATCAAGTAGCTCAGTGGTAAGAGTGCCTGGCTGGTATCCAGAAGGTCCTGCGTTCAAATACCAGGGTGATCCTGATTTTCAGTTGATCCCAATGACTGGGCTCTACCCCAAAATAATTGTTACTTAGATATAAAGTACCAGCTGCTACAGATACATACCAGCCCTATAATAATACTGAGAGTGTAGCTTGAATATAGGCTTAATACTGTGTCCCTTGGCTTCAAAGTTAGATTCACAATTACAAGGTACATACTGCTGTTGTGTACATGTATCTTACGTCTGTATGTATATTGTTATTCTGTGTAGGATATTGCGTTCAAGATTGTGAACCGAGAGTGGGAATACTCATGGAAACATGGCTTTAAGAGCCAATTCAATAACAATATCATGCAACTCTGGTTTAGATTTAAGAGAAACAGATACCGTAGGTAGTGTTGTGAGGATTTTTCATTTCCTGTATGCATATATGTGTCTTCTTATCTGTATATGCATGCCCTAGATGTCATTATTACTGTATCTTATTTCTACATTTGATATGACTTGCTCTGACAACCCCTCATTCTTATTGTGCTTGAAATCTACAGCACCGTGCTGTCATTGCAAGCGGACGGTCGTGGGTTCGAATCCCACCCGAGGCAGTTTTTTCTTTGAAAAATAACTGCCTTGGGGGAGTTGTCTTGTGTTGCTTTGTCTTTCTGTTGTGTTGTGTTGCCTATCCCCTCTGAGGGTAATGACATGAACTTTGGGAATTTCAGTTTTTTAGACTTCAGCCGGTAAAAGCAAGTGAAACCATAACTTTTTTGAAGCATCTATAGTGAAATCCTAAAGGTCTGTGGCATGTTATGAGTAACATCATTGCGCATGCTACACGTAAGCTTACTGCACACGTACGTGTGTCAGAGTGACAGACAGACACAGTTCCGTTCCCAAGCCATTTCCTGTCTCCACCCATATTGGATCTAGAACGCACTCGCTGCGCATGCGTGCACTGTGGTGCATGCGCATGCGCCAAAAGTTCGCGGCTGCTCTTCCAGTCTGTTGGAGAGTTAGATTGATGAGAGTGATCTGGACGTCATCAGCATCTTTGTGTATTTTGTAAAGTGAGTACATTCGTCTGCCTACCTATAGTACTAATTGCAGGTAGACGTCACGCAGTTATGATTTTCTGCCGACGTGATTTCTAGTGCAATAGTTAGATGCAAGACTGCATGTGCATGTCCTTCGCAAACGGAGGTTTACAGTTCTGAATTGTATGATGTATGATTATCCTTTTTTAAGAATTGCGTACATGTACATGAATGTCCCTAATATCGCTAGCATGTGATCCGCTATACTATTGTGTAGGGCTGCTATAACCAAATTCAGGCACCAGAAGGAAAATAGTTTGTATGGCTTGGGGAAGCGTTAGTTCAATTCACGCAATATCTTTTAACCACAGCACTGACAACACTACATTTGGTAGAGAACTAATGTTTAGTAGAGCCTCTGACCCAACACACCATGTAATGTAACTCCCAGCAATTGTAGATGAAATTCCCTACACTACAGTGAAAAATCAGTACTAGATTTGTGTACAGACAATCTAATAAATATGACATGGCAAACACTGAAGCTGCTATATAATACTCTGATGCAATCAACATTTTGCTCATATGATAGCTACATTATACATACATGTACATGTACCTATTTTGAAACAATGCGTGCCGACATATGTACATAGACTACAATGGAAAGAGAACTCCATACTGCTATGGCTATTGATGAGTCCTATTGTCTTTATGTATAAGAGTAGCAGTGTGACCATTGTTGCTATAGTATTGAGATTTACTTAAGCATTGTGGAGTGAAGAATGAATACTATGTAGATTTACGGGCTTGATGTCTTGGGCAGAGCAATATGATATACACTAGTTTGAATGCTCAGCGACACACACCAGATCAATTCACCTATATTATAGACCAAACAATTGCCCCATTTGCACAACTATATATGTGGGCTAGCCAAATTTTGCCAGCATCAAGTCACTAGTCTCCATTTTGTATCAGTAAGGTTCCCTATAATTATGTACTCCATGTTAGAAAGGTAGAAGCTCAAATATGCACACAAGAAAGAATGCCATATCTATTATTGCATGTGCACATATGTAGCCTCGATTCCCCAGGCCTTCCCCGTCCCCCAATTTGAAATGTTTCCCTCCCCCGCACAATCAAAACCTGCACAATGGGGAAGGCCTGGGAATCAAGGCTACACATATGTACATGTACGCTTATAATCAAATCCCACTCTACCACATTCACTGATTACACCCACAGTGTTTCACCCACACAAATCTCTTAGATGAGCAGCAGACATAACACACACTATGTACTGCAACAAGAAATTTCTCCTGTGCATTTAGACCAGCCTCTTCTTCAGAATTTTTGTGTACAGAATGGGAACATGAGCAAGCTACATGACAAGTCCACTGACTGGAATATGCATGTTGATATTGGGAACTGTTGCTGAGTTGGGTTTATCCAAAATCCTTATGGGGAATTCTTATTCTTACCACTACAAAGGAGTGTAGTACTCCTAATTCCATTTCCTCCTAACGACTAATATTGTAGAACTGTATGTCATATGACCTAGCACTAGCAGAATCGTCCCAATCAATCCACATGCTCTAAGTTATGCACATATTTTTGGAGTCTAGGTATCCATCCCTCCCTTGTTTTCTCTCTCTCTCCCTCCCTCCCTCCCTCCCTCCCTCCCTCCCTCCCTCCCTCCCTCCCTCCCTCCCTCCCTCCCTCCCTCCCTCCCCCTCCTTCCCTCCCTCTCTCCCTCCCCCTCCCTCCCTCCCTCCCCTCCCTCCCTCCCTCCCTCCCTCCCTCCCTCCCTCCCTCCCTCCCTCCCTCCCCCTCCCTCCCTCCCTCCCACTCTCCCTCCCCCCCTCCCTCCCTCCCCCCCTCCCTCCCTCCCTCCCTCCCTAAGTTTGAATTCACCACACCAATAATCGCCAAGTGATTATGGCAGCAGAAAAGGGGAAGAATAAGAAAGGAATGGGGAAAGGGAAGGCTGAGGTCAAAACTAAATTACCTGAGTTGCTCAAGTCAGATGATTTTACAGGGCACTATAAGGAAGACGCTGTTCACCTGATGATGACACTACCTGAGAAATACCGGCAAGCATATAACAAGGCATGGAATGTGAGTTATTACACCAAAAACAATAAGTTCTTACACAGTGTAATTCTAAAAGTTAACTTCTGGCAGTTGAAAATGTACATACATTGTACGTATGTATGTATGCACGTGTGTGTGTGTGTGTGTGTGTGTGTGTGTGTGTGTGTGTGTGTGTGTGTATGTGTGCACATATAAAGCATTTGATCCTTTCATTTATAATTATCCAAAATAAACAGGAAACTGTTATTTCTATTGAATATCTTAAATCACAGACAATTTGATGAAAATTAACCCTTCACTTTAAAGTGTAGGATACATGGTTCCTACACTTGGTTGTAATTTTGAAGAAAAGTGCAGGAAATTTTCCTACACATCCAAATGCAGCCATAAAAGTGAAGGTGAAATTTAAGGAATTGATAGGAACTTCAGGCGAAGTGCAGGGCATATTTCATGTATTTTAACTGAAAAATGTTGCTTTAATTGTATTTGGTGGTCACGCCATTTGCCTATTGAAAGTGGAACACATTGACTGCATATTACCTACATGTTATACATAAAGATAAGGGGTCCTTCTACGTGTAACTTAGATTGGCATTACGTCATCACACAGTATAAGCGCGGAGCCCGGATAGATGGCTTGCTAGGGGCTAGGGCTAGGGCTAGGGCTAGGGCTAGGGTTAGGGCTAGGACTAGGGCTAGCGGCTAGGGCTTATAGGTGCTTATATTGCATTATTATGTCATGCGAAACGTGTTAAAAACCCGCTTACACGTTACACGTAGAACCTGCCATAGGTAAGGCATCTTGTATAGTACCTTACATCTACATGTATATTGAAACATTGCACCATCTCTCATGCACAGGAATTACATGTAAATAATACATGATCTATCTCCTATGATCTATCCCCTCATCTCTCTTGTTATACTTGTAGGCTGTGCGTATGAACAAACTGAAAGTGTTCAAGGTAGCTGTCGATGATCTCATCAGGTTCTCTGCAGGAACAGAAGCTGAATCAGCACCTCTGGATGTGTATTGCGAAAAAGTTAAGATCACATTTGGTGACCCAGAGAAGGTTGTGCTCAAGATGTGTCTTCTCGCCTGGTGTGGCTTCAATTGCAGACTGGAATTTGCTCAACTACTCATTGAGAAGGGAGCCAGTGGGTTAACATTCTTTGCATTACATATTGTATATGGTGCCTTGTGCAATTGTCATTATGGACTGAATCGTGATAATAACACTGATAAGCACTGCCAATCACTGCACACCATATCCTTGATGCATCTTCTAAAAAGTTGTGCCTTTTCTTGAATTCCAGTGGCAACCCCTAGACCCCCAACAGTTGCCTGAAGTTGACCCAAATTCATATATTATGTGTACCTTCCATATACTAAGTAATCTGTGTAAAGAGGGGAAATTTCTCTTCACTTGGCCCATAAGCTGTACCATTCTCTGCATGGCTATCTCCTAAGCGATTCTGACTGAAGCTTCTCTTAACAAATCAGTCAGTATTCCCCAAACTTCGATGCATCACTATGCATGTAAGTAAAAACACATTCCACTCTATAAGTTTGGTATGTGTGCTCTGTGGGATTTGGCCCAGCCAGCTGAGCTGCCTCAGTGGTTTAGTTTGTGAGGGCATTGCCTAGCATGAGAATGTCATGGAGGTATGTCCAGGACTGCGCACGGACTCTCCTGAGATGTCCCAGGATTCTGTATCTATCAATATCATCTTCTGCGTAGTTGTCATCGCGAGTGCAGCCTCCTCCCCATCAAAAGGGGGTGGAGCTTCTCCATGCATTCAGCTCCACCCCCTTTACTGATGGGGAGGGGCTGTGGCTGCTCCTCAGACAGGGTTAACTAGTTGTCAGATAGGGGATATAGGATATCCCAGGACAGTCCATGGCAATCCTAGACATATACCCAATAATAGTTATGGCAGTATGCATACCTGATTGCAAAAGTACTGTGGAAGAGATCATGGTGTTCATTTTGTGCACATGCCTGCAGGTATAGACTCTGGGAATTCATTAGTGGGCTCACCACTGCTACAGATGATGGTGCTACATGATGCCAGGCCTGGATCTGGACAGGTCACCCTAGATGTCATTCGCTTCTTTGCAGAAGAACATGGCTCAGTGCTCAGTCGAGTTATCTCTACAGTTGACGAGTAAGTGATTTATAAATAAAGCAAAAGGAATACCAAGGCAGTAAAATGGCCTGAGAATCGAATGTTAGCTTCCTTCAGTACTCCACTTTTAGATGTTTCCTTGTCTGTTCATTGCAATGAGCCTCTTCCTTCTTTCCTCTCATTCCCTCCCTCATTCTCTCAATCCCTCCCTCTTTCTCCTGTGCAAAGCATATACATGTAGTGTGATAAATTGACATTCCTCCCTCCTATCCAGCCCAGCCACCTTCCAAAATGCATCAGTATTGACAGTGGCTCTGCACATGAATAGGTTTGATGTGGCACAGTACTTCTTCACGGAACATAAGCTTCACCCAATATTCTGTGGTAGTCGCATTTACCCACCAGTGTTTTTGGAGTACATGGAGTATGGTACCTTCAACTTCATCCCGTGGCTTCTAACAGAAGGGTGGGCATTCCATCTGCACATGTACATGTACTTAGTGTAAAGGAGGTGTTCAGATTTCAAGGGTGGAAAAGTACACAAAACATGGGAATCAGGGTAGTCGTCACATTTATTGAGTCATCCTTATTTCAGAGAGATCTACATGTAGAAGGGTTCCATTGTACATGTATGTTTATGTGATATCTCCCCTTTGGCTTATTCATATTGTGTGTGTGATACCAAGTATTGTGCCTTTATGTATTTAACACATAATTTGCTGAAGAGCCTTATATACATGTACACGTGTATATGCTTTTATATACATAGGTATGACACCAAGGAAGAAATAATCAACTTCATTGATGAAGTTGTCCAACAAGATGTGCTAGAGGCGGGGCTAGAGGAGGGAGGTAAAGTGACACGAGGAAGCCTCATGGAAGCTGTCAGGAGGACAGGCAGGAATGTTGCCCATGCTCTGCTACTCTGTGCCAACCGCAGGGGCATAAGCCTCTTCACAAAGAAGAAACCCAATCTTATTAAGGTTTAACTACTACATGTAGCATAAGTTTAACTACTACATGTAGTATATACATGTATATGTGCATAGGTTTTTTAACTACTACATGTAGCATATATAGGTTTAACTACTACATGTAGCTATAGCGTATACATGTGCATAGGTTTAACTACTACATGTAGCATATACATGTGCATAGGTTTAACTACTACATGTACATGTGCATTGAAAAATATAACACGCTAGCTAGAAGAAAAATCAAGGAAAAATCCATACAAGATACACAACATACACACAAGAGTAGGACACCAGATGCATGTAAGTATGCATACATATACATGCACATGTAAGACTTAGAATATGTATATGCATGTAACAGCCTCTAGGCTCAGCCTCCAGGCCTAGAAAATGTGCAAACATACATGTACACATGTATGCAGCAATAGTGTGTATCACGCAGTAGGCTCGGTACAGTAGCTATAGTTGTGTCACATTTGCTGTGCAATTCCAGAGCTTATAGAATGGGGTCTAGTGAACATACATGTATGGTCAAACCAAGAAAGATTGGCTACCTCGGGTGTTTCACCTCTGTAATGGACATATGACTGTCCAAACTTAAAGCAAGCTTTGTGAATGAGAAGGGATTGCCCCATAATGCCCTGTACTAGTAGTTGTACCTTTTTATTTATTTTGATGTTGACTTACATGGACCTAAGAAGTCAAGAGGGAATGAGAAAGACAAACTTCCGTTCGGAGTCAAACCCAGGTCTAATGAATGCGCTAAAGTGCAGACCCAGCAAGAAAATGGCCGACTGTACGTATGGCCTTTCAACGGCGCAGTTTCAGAGAAAATCTCACAAATAATCACACCTTTATTGTGTGTTAGGTACTCAGAACTGCCTCTGGATCTGCTGCATGTAGTTGCCACAACGCTGTAACTCTGTGCGACCGACCATCATTCTTCGGTTGTTCATGTATGCAGCCAAGAGTGGTTTGGAGAAGGTTTGAGAGAGGACAAAAATGGCCAATACTCCAATAGAGAAGGTGTCGATTATGACGTCGTACCTCAACTCATCCTCCAGCGCCAACTTACTACAAGCAAGTTTGAGCACGGACAGACAGACAGAGCAACTGCAGTACCCTCGCTGCACATGCATGCTGAGGGTAATGACCAGCAAGCCAGCACACCAGACACTGAGCCACAATTACCAGACAAAAGTCTGTCCCCTCATTCCCCCTTATAACTGCAGTGGTCATTACCTAACTAGCAACCTCACACTGCAGACCACCCAAATCATGTGCCGCCCGAACCCCGTTAGGAATGGACCGGTAGCACCTCCTCGTCAGAGGAGGAGCCATGGTGGGTGTATTTATGCCAGATGGTTATTAATCTTAGTTAACCTGGTAATTGATGTACTTTGATGTTGACTTACACAGACCTAAGAAGTAGTTGTACCAATGGTGTAATCATGAAGTGGGTATCTGTATACATACATACACATGCATTTATGTGTCATATACATGTATTATGATAGGCAGTTGACAGTATGGAAAGGACTGCTCTCCACATAGCTGCCGAGGTGGGCTTCCAGAAGTCAGTCAACATTCTTTCCGAGAAGTAAGGCACCGTATGTGTTTTGTCCACTACACATGAGATATTTAGGTCTGACAGCTTTGTGTAGAAGCAAGAATGTGTAAGCCTGTCATTTGAGTGGTGGTAAAACCAGGAACAAAAAATACTTAAAGAACAACAATAAGAGTGAAACAGGGCACCAGTATGAGTGTTTTGCAGACCAATAACCTGCTGGTAGCTGAGTGATGAATTACTAAGGCTCACTTAATCTTGAGCTCAAATACATTAAAAAATGGACAGCTTTTAAATGCACCAGTTTTAAAACAATCCATCCAAAGTAGGCTCAAATACTGGAGTTGCACAGAATTCAATACCATAGTGAACTTCGTAGCAAAACATGTGCATGTACCTAATGTTGATGTATGTGCATATCAACAAAGCAACTGCAAGGACTAAGCATTAAGGAACTACATTGATTAAGGTAATCAAGTTGTTTATGTTCAGTTGTTCACAAACATCATGTGGTTGTAATAGTCTACAAAGCAAACGCCGGAACTATCAAATAAGTTAAATCATGCAAATACTAAATGTGGTTAAATTATTAGCTCAGTGGCTTGGAGCTTTTGAGTGTTTCTCTGCTCCTGCATATAACGTACTGTTGTTTAGTCACATAAGTGAACACATCACGTAAATGACAAGATACATGAGTTGAAAGTCACTTAAAGTAACATGATTATATCACTGCAGATGTGCAGATTTGATATGGGAGAAGGACAGGGCTGGAGTAATACCGCTCCTAGCTGCTGCCAAGTCCGGACAAAAGAGTAAGGATAATAAAACACATAGATTAGTCACATACAATGTATATATACATAGATTGGAGTCACATTGTATTCTTGAGTCTCTACGTATCTGTGAATGTTATTAGTAAACTATCAGACTATGTAGGGATGGCACAGACCACGACACACCCACTTTTCCACAAAGAATGGCTCAGAACTCCCAAATGTGGCAGTTAAAAGCCATTTTAAAAGACACAAACTCTAGGAGTGCTTCTGTACCAGCTAAGACACTGAAAGTACGTAAAATACACAGCTACAATGACTTACAGACATTAGCCAAAAAGCACTTTTGAGTTGAACTGGCCTACTGCAAAAGTGGCACAAGTACTCTCCTTGGGTTTTACATGAAATGACTCCTTTTCTTTGTGTGCATGATCCTTGACCAAGAGAATCTTCGCAACTTCAGTCGCAACTGTATAAATTGAGAACTTCCTTATTTCTTGGAAGCCATTTAAAATGTTAAAGGATGTAGGGATGGAAGTGCCAAAAAGTGTAGAAACAAGGAAGCATCCATGCAGCAAAATAGAGGATGATGGCATGCAATAATAATAACATGCATAACAACACTTATATCTAGGGATGGCACTGACATGCCCATTAGCCTTGACATGTCAAAATGTGGCAGTTATATGGCCTTTAAACACCTACACATAATCTACATATGTGTGTTCTGTAACTAAAATCCCTAATGTATCCGTTATAAAGAAATTGGCTAAACTGCTGATTTCTTGTTCCATGTAGTCCTTATTCAGTTCAAATGGCCTTCTCAATATTGGTACAAGTACTCACCTTGATTTTTACATGAAATAGCTCCTTTCCCTTTGGATGGAAGTGCCACAAAGTGTAGAAGCAAGGAAGCATCTATGCAATAATATAATGTGTAGGGTCTAATATGTAATGTGCACCACTCCCTCCCTACATCTCCATTAAAATGTTGGAAAAGTGCCAAAAAGTGTAGGACAAGTTGCAGTATACGTATGTATATACATGCAGGATGATGGCATACAGCAATAAGAGTATATGTACATGTATGTGTAACTCCATAATAAAATGTTATGGGAGGGGTTACAATTGTATGCCACCACTGTCTTGAGGCATATACATGTGAAGTGTGAAAAACATTAATGTTAAATGATGTAGGGATGACAATGCTAAAAAGTACAGGAACAACATGCAGTATATGCAGGCAAAACCAGTGATGATGGCATGAAAAATAAGGAGCAGCATGAAAGCAAAGGCAAGATATTGGCATTCAACAATCATATGCGTAACCCCATAAAAAGATGCAGGGAGGGGTTACGCATGTTATACCTGCCAAATTTGAGAGTCCTGAGCCTTTATATTTGTTAAGGCTTAATGAGCAAGTCAGCACCATCCCTACATAGAGAGTCTACTGACTCTCTGATATACATGTACGTATTTACTGCAACTTGTTCCTACACTTCGGCACTTGCATCCCAACATCCTCCAACATTGAAAAAGCCTTAAAATGCATTACCCTTGCACTTGGTGTGAGCCCCTCCCCCTTTTCTGCTCATGGTCATGTTAAACTACACGTGCATCAATACAAAAGTGCATATATATTCTTTACTCGTCTGTGAAAGGCCCTACATAGGTTCTGTTCACTGTGCATGGAATGACAGAGAGACAAACAAACAGACCGATTACTTAACCATGCCTTACTTAACCATGCCTTGTGCGTGTTGCGTCACAGGATAATAAAAGCATTATTCTCAGTGCATCTGCATGGATTATGGTCTATATGGAAGGTAGTCAGTGGATTCCAGAGTCACTAATTGCCCTTTATATTGGCCATGTACAACACTGGGCATGTGGACCATCTGCTTTACGGTGCTCATATATTTTCTGTTTTCTGAACTATTGTGGCTTATGTACATAATTTTCTAACCCATTGAAGCTCATAGATTTATTTTTGGTGTATAATTATTCCTATATCTCCCCTGTACTATGGATGATAATATGGATTAGTCCTCTGAAGTGTAAATGAGACAGTAGTCATATCACACTACAGCACAATGTTAATAGGCACAATTGCTTGTGTTTTCATTAGGTGCTATTGAGCGTCTTTTTTCTCATATGCTGAAGGATGAGGCTCTGAAAAAGAACCCCTTGGTTGCATCTGAGATACGACATTGTAGCTTGGCTTCTCTTTCCTATGGCTACCATTGCTATTTTGAGGTTATTTTTGCTCACCATGCAGTTTCTTGTACTACATGTATCTATCTCCAATTTGTCACCTGTTCTCCACCTATTTCTTTCCTTCCCCTGTCTAAACACTCTTTTCTTTGCACCATCATCTCCCCCTCTCCCACTTTTCTGAACACACTCCCATGTCCCCCAGGCCCTTCACTGTGATGCAGTGTGTACTTATCAGGTTCCAGTGCTCAATATGAGACTAGAGATAACTGGCAATTCTGCTGTTCACATTGCAGCTCTGAAAGGCAGAGAAGAAATCTTCAAGGTATATATGTGCTATATAATGACTTATGCACTTTACATTGTGTGAATAGTCACTGCTATATTTGTTTGTTCACTTGAAGTTGTATGTACATCTTTCCCAGCGGCCACTTGAATGGAAGGCGAATACATGCACATGTAGGTGTCTTTTGTTAGCCCTCCTATTGTACTTGACTTGTTATCTGGATTGCATGGTTTGTCATTCACCTCAGTCTCACCTCAGTAGATCAGTTGGTAGAATATCTTGTACACAATAGTCACATAGCAGAGCAGCAGTCTGTATGTGGGTGATGTAGCTTTGACCACCAGTGCTTTGGTCATAAGCCAGAGTATAATTCAGTCAATGGCATCTCCATACTTTTGTTATGAAACATACAGCCAACTTTGGAGTGGTAGAGATTTAGATTCAGTGAGACCTATCACTAGACACTGTAAAATGTGAGGAATCTTTTTATTTTGAAATTGGGTGAAAATTAAGGTTATTGCCAAAATTTCAAGGCCTCAGGTGAAGACAATGAAAAGCACTAAAGTGAAAATCCTCAGCATATATTCTATGTAAACTATGGAACAAAGAATACCGGGCACATTCTAGATATCCTACATACACATGCATGCATAGCACCAACAGTTATGTGTTTATGTAGAAGTGACCATTCCTATGTGTAGAGAGATGTATCATCTGTCGGCCCTTCAACTCCAGTGGAAATTCCCCAGGTGTTTGGGACCTCTGAACCTTTTATATATTGAGGCTAATTGGGCATGTCCGCACCATCCCTACTTAGAGTCTACCAACTCTCTGATAGGTGTGTAAACTGTTTTCTGTGTGTAGGCTCTTCTACCAACCACTAAACATGAAATGATTGCCATACTAACCATGAAGAATGCAGATGGTAAAACACCACTTCAACTGGCCGTTGACAAGGGCCATTCAGGGTAAGATAAACCTGTTCAAAGTGTTCATATGCATACTACATTTAGAATTTATTCATGCAGTGAATTCATAGCTTTGAACTTCTCTTGCATGATTAACATGTTCTTGCTGTTCTATCCATTGCTAAAAGGCTGTTTTTTATGAAAGTGTGCTTGATGTGTTGGTAGGCAAAGTCTATCACAAGTGAACGGTAGAGTCAGCATCCCTGTCCAATCTTCTACAATCCAGCTTTCATCTACACGTATCTGTTTTGGACATCTTACTATATAGAGACTCAGGTGAAACCAACCATGGTCATAATCTGCATTAAGGCATCTAAATCGACCCGTTTATGTCGTAGTATGAGTAAGGCAGAAAAGGAATTCTCATGTCACTGCATTACTAAACTACATCTCACTATGATCGAAGACTTCAGTCTGGCCCACTCCTTTATTTCAGGATGGCACCCCTCTGTCAATGCAGGTTCTCTCACACAGATTTAATCAAATAGGAGTAGTCACCACAGCATATAAGTAGAGGATGCAGTGATAAACACTCAGTCCATGGCAGAGCTCAGCCTATCATCACTACATCAAATCCCACAAAGAGCTCAGGAACCAACCTAACATTCCTCTTATGGAAGACAACTTGGACAAAGAAGAGCTGAATTACCATCAAATAAATATACATGAAGTGCTTGGAGGGTATCTCAGCCACAAGAGCATTATGCTGTAGATCCCCACCTCATATATATTCAATCCAAGTCTTGCAATAGTGAAAGTTAGCTCACCAAGTACTTGTGTACTATGGAGGAAGCTTTAGGGTCCCATGACTACCTGAGAGTCCCAGACTAAGGGATCAGCAACAGTATTTATGTGCCATGCAAATTTGGGGGAAATCCCCATAAAATATGTGTATAGTGAAAAATACATGATGCCACTGATAGCACTGACCAATAAAAAGATTGAGGGCCCTAATCACTCTCAGGTGTGTTTGAGAATGCAGATTACATGTATCTCTCCAACTATAGGCAAGTGTGGGTGAGGTTTGTTCACCTCACTTTGAATTCTCTTGATTCCTTGTAGGACTTGGTAGAAGAAACCCATACCACCTAAGGTTTGCTCGCCTCACTTCTGTCTTAATTCCTTGCAGCACTTGGTAGAGGGAAAACCCATATCACTCATTCTGTGGTCCAGCCCACCAGACATGATTTGTGTATAAGTGGCGAAGAACCAAAAGGCATCTCTTGATTAAGTTATGGACTACGTAACACTTGTATATATTGCTGGAGAGGTATATATTTGCATAAAATGTCATGATAACAGTTATGAGGTACTTCGCTCCCCATTTCTTTGGTGCAAATGTTGTGTTTGGCAAAAGTACAAACAATGTATGAAACTGATACAATGACCCATGACTGATACTAAACCCTTCCAAAAAGGTGTGCTGTTACCATTGTAATTAGGTAGTTGGTCTGCACTTTGAGGTGTCCCCACTTCTTGATATTTGAAAACTGAATACAGGGAGGTGAGGTGACCTGAGAACAGCAAGTACAGAGGAGGAGACCAAGTCAACTTGAGGCCGGGGTCACCCAGAAGCAAGAGCAAACACTAGAGGAATACTGTCTTTGTACTGGAGATTGCACGTTTGTTGTCTAATCATGACATACACCAGGGCATGCGCAGTAGTTATTCCGCCTGATCTTTGACCTTTGCCTTCACTGTGCAATGTGTGTCAAGACAGAGATGGTAGCAATGCTTCATTTCAAGGCAAGAACGAATATAGTTCAATGCCCAGTATCAGTTGTAACACAACCCAGGCAAGTTCTTGTGACACCACTGCAAGGTGGTCCCCCATCCCACGTTGGGGCTGCCAAGCCTACCATTGTTGAAAGCTGTGTCAAAGTCAGGAAAGCTAGGAAGAGTGATTCTTTGGTGCCTGGAACTACTTTTCAATCTTCTGCCACATTGGGGTGTGTGCAGATAACCAACATCCTAGCTAGTGTGACAGGCGATTTAACTGAGTCTAACTTGTTAGACTTTATGAACTACAATTCTACATCATGAACACCATTAATTACATGACTGTGTGTATTCTGTTTTGGTATAAACTTGTACAGATTGATTGAGTTGCTGCCAGCGAAGCAGAACCAGTGGAGAGAGGCATGGAAAATATACAATGACTCTCTCCTACTCTATGCATGTGTGAATGGTAATGTTGAGACAGTGAAAGCAATTATGCAACTTGGCAGCCCAGCACAGATATGCAGGTACATATACATGCATGCATAAAAGTCTTTATACACTATATAGTTTTTCTCACCAAGAATGTTTTACTGTATAGGTATGACAATACAAATGTACTAGCTTAAAAATTGAGTTTCATATCTTCCCCTATCTAATATTATCCAGTCCCAAAGGCCGTACCCCTCTATCTTGTGCCGCTGAAGCTGGTAAATATGACATTGTGAGCTACCTGCTAGCATGTAGATATACAGCAGATGATGGCAAAGTAATTACTACCTCTCCAGAGGGCAGTGGTGTCAGTGAGGTGAGAAGGATAGAATGAAAAGGTGTGGGGATAAGAATAGGATGTCTAGACAAGCTTAATAACCCAATGGAAATTACTTACATATACTATGAGTTACGTGTATATATGTGTGCATATATAATCCTGTATCAAGAAGATTATAGTAGGGGAGCAACTGAGGGAGTGCATGCTGCATAAATACATGTATGGTCTGTTGATTAGTGGAGTCCATTGCTGTTGGCTGCAAGAAATGGCCATGCCAAAGTGTGTCGAAGACTTCTAGCAAAAGGAGCAACAGTGAACAGTCCACGAGACCCCAAAACTGGTTTCACTCCTCTCATGGTAGCCATTCATGAAGGAAACAGGTGAGGTAGATTGCGTATTGCTACAACTGCATGTATACACAAACAAACCTACCAATTAGCAATGTAATGTAGGTGGTTAAATGCTATCTTCAAATGTGTAGGGATGTGGTGATCACAATTCTCTCCGATGAACATCAAGGAATGGATGCTATGAGAGTGTGTGTAAGTAAACCTAACCTGAAAAAAAAGGATGGAAATGTTGAAACAACACCAATGAGGATGTTAATTGAGGAGATGCCAGGTAATGAGAGAAAAGATTTGCAGGGTTCAACATTTGTGCTTTTTACTTGAACGTCATTCAGCTAAATGTCTTCTGAGGCAGTTTCAGAGCTTCGACTCTTTTTGTCACATCAAATGCATGTTGTAAGCACAGAAGTCCACAAACCCGTAATTGGCACGTTAACTACTCAAAAGCCAAGGACAAGTGTAAATTGCTGAAGAATGTAGGAATGGCAGTGCCAAAAACCAGAGAAACTAGGGCGGTATATATGCCACAAGACAAAAGATTATGGCATACAACAATAACACCATGCGTAACCCCCATATTAAAATTAGATGTAGGGAGGGGTTACGCATGGTATTAATGAAAATGTTTTTATACTTGTTTCACTGGCTTTTGCATCACAAAGTGTAATCTTGAAGCTAATGCAATGGCATGCTACAGCCCCACCCTCTTTCCACTGCACTCTGTATGTATGATATAACGGTTTTTACTCGGGTGCTTATTGGAATCCGAAAGATTAGTAGGTTTAATGTCTATTCAGACTTGAGTTCCACGACCCTAAATTCTTGCGCTTCTGGTGAACTTCTGTCGCACTGACGTAAGCGTAATTGTCTAGTAGTGCATGTGTAAATAATGAGCATTGAGGAAATGGCGTTCAACTACATGGAAGTGCTAAGTAGATCTTGCTGTTCTTGTGCAAGAAGCATCCTAGGAAGATTCTGATGGCCAAGGATCATGCATGGGAGAGAAATACATGTAAGCCGTTTTATGGTAAAACTAAGGTGAGCACATTGCCAATTTTGAAGTAGGCCGTTTGATAAAGAAGAGGAAGAAGAAGATGGAGAAACCGGCGGTTTAGCATTTTCTGCATGTCATTGTAGCGGTGTATTTTACGTACTTTGAGATTTTTATTGTGTTTAAAAACACTTGTAGGCCATGTTATGTGTCTGAAAAGGCTTATAACTGTCCTGTACGAGAGTTCAGAGCCATTTCTTTTGTTGGTGCCATCCCTACATATAGAGTCTACTGACTCTATGATAAAAAATGACATACTGGCCCAGCAACAGAGAGAGCTTGAGAAGCTCACTGCACTACTATCGTATTTCAGGTAGCTGGTAGCTTAAATGAAACGTTTTAAGGGAAATTCATACTTATATGCTACCTGTCTTACTTACAGTTCCTCTAACAAGGAGAATGTTCATTTCACCTTGTCGAATGAGCTAAACTAGGAGCTACTAGCACTTATGTATTGTTGGATGTCATTTCCATCTGCATTTTCATGTACCTTGAAAGAGGATGGGAATGTGCACATGCTTAGATTACTTTGTTGACAAATGTTTATTGGTGCCCACACATTCCTTCTTTATCATACATACCTGTGAACACCTACAAAACCAACATACATACGTATGTACATATGACTAAAGTTTGTACGTGCATCTGTATGTCAGTCTGTTACCGAAATGAAGGTACCAATGGCTTTAGCACAATACAGTCTAAAGTTCCGAGCAATTTAGAATAATGAGTGTGTCATTACAATTAATTATTGTCATTACTTTTTGATAGTACTTTTAACTTATCACATGGTATGTAAAGTACAATAAAAACTGTGTCTGTCTGTAAACGAACAACTTCTAGATGTTGCAGAGTGGATGATGAATCGTGGTATCAAATACCAGGAGCCAGAGGCAGATAGTGAGCCTGCACAGCTTTCTTTGACTGAAGCTGGCAGGAACACAGTTGTGGAGTATTCGTTTGAGTTTTTAGAAGATTTCCAGGAAGAATGTCCTAAATGTCCCAAGATTCCTTACTTTGACATGACATTCTTGAGGTATGAAGTCAGGAGCTGTCCAATAACTACTTTAACATGAGCATATTCCCCTTTATCTACTACACTTCCAGTTGCAGGAAATCCAGCAGATATTCTGCACAGGATAATACTTTAACATGAGCATATTCCCCTTTATCTACTACACTTCCAGTTGCAGGGAATCCAGCAGATATTCTGCACAGGAGTCACTGACCATTGACCTCTGCAATGATCACAGCTTTGAGAAGCAGGAGGAAGTAGAGGCACAGCTGCAGACAACACCCCTTGAAGGGGATGAAGCTACTGGTGATATATGCATGTTTACTTGCCTAGTACACACATATACACAAATGCAAATGCAAGAATAACAAGGTATGCCTTCTGTTCTCAACCTCCCCTTTTAGATCACATAATGGATGCCATATTTGAGGAGACCTCCTCTTCCATCCTCCAACCTGATGAGGTTACAGAGGTTGAGGGTGGAGTGAAGAGAACTAGCTCATATACTAATAACTGGGGGCCAAGGCAGTACAAAAGGAACAACCATCCACTGCATATCATGGTAAGAGTTGTATGCAAGTACACTCACATACAGTATATTACACTAAGAAATAGACAACAAACACAAACTATGAGGGAAGTGTATGACAGATGATAGATGTGCATGTGTACATTAGCACTTTCCTAGCAAGGTACTCACCCAGAGATAAGGGAATATAGTGAAAACAGAAAAGACAAAGGAACACCAAGAGCATGTATGTGCAGATGTAGCCTACTTCCCAGGCAATTTCAACTCCACCACCTCCCCTGCTCATAAGCATAGTGTACTAGTATAGATCATGAGTATAGTGTACTTGAATAGTAGTGTTTCCACAATCAGGTAAAGCACAAGCGAGCTGAGCTGTTAAAGCACCCACTGGTGGTGCGACTACTGGAATATAAGTGGAGGAAAGTGGCCCTTCCCCTCTTCCTTGCCTACATAGCAGTATACTTGCTGTTTGTGATCATGTTGTCATTGTTTGCCTTGGTATCTCCTAGACCATCACCAGACAGTGACACATGTAAGTTAATTTATGTAGTAGTGCATTCTAATTGGCAAGCGGAGTGAGCCTTCCTAGTGGTCTGAATGGGCGATTTTTCTATACATTTGTGATGGGCACTGTATACACACCATAATGTTATATACGTGCTTCTAATTTTGCGTGCGCACTCTTCCGCTTGCCAACAATGTGTAGCATTCCACTAGTAATAATACTATTGTGTATTCGCGTTCACTTGAGCCCCGGAAGTTGTTGAGGTTTTACGTGCTACACAACCGAGCGTCATTTTGACAACTTCCTAATACTCCCCTAGCAATACTGCCATTGACGATACACCCACTATTGTGGGCGGAGCTAGACATACAATTATATATTCAACCTTGTTAGTAGGGATGCTAGGGCTACTACCTAGGTACATATAGTTGGCATAACTGATAATGTTATGTTCCCACATCTTGATCACAATATGCAGCTACTGTGGACTATCAAAGTTCTTATGTACAATGTAAGTGTCATGTCCACAATTCATGTAGGTGTGCTGAACAGTCCAGACTCTGGGATTAATACTCAGAAAACAAGTAAGCAGGCACACACTTGACAAGTAAATGTACATGCATTGTGGTTTATATGTTATTTCTTTGCCTCTCTTTCAGATGGAACCTGCAATGGTGAGTATGTATGCACATGTATTGCTATGGTCTATCCCCATTGAAAACCATATTTAGTGCTGGTCATGTGACCTAGAGCCAATCAGATTTTTCATTTGGTCACATGACTGACGTTTTAAACACCTTAATGCACACTTTTCTGTGCATTAACTGGTTAATGCACACTTTTCATTTTGTGTCTACGGGCGTGCGCATCCAGCTGCTTCACCTCTGGATACTTGGAGTGGGCTACCGCGCGAGTATCCAAGCGAATACGAGTATGTCGTAGCTGCTTCTCCTGATGTGTTGCTTGTGTCGGGAGCAAACCGAGACTGCCCCATTCTCCTGGCTGCTCTCTCTCTCTCTCTCTCTCTCTCTCTCTCTCTCTCTCTCTGTCCCGACGCATTTTTGAAAACCTTCCTCAAATCTGATTGGTTCTAGGTCACATGACAGCACTAAAATATTTAGAAAGCACTGCCCAAGTACATTTCATTAGTGCACTCGGAGGATGCAATAATGCTCTCGATTAAGTAATGCACTCGCCTATGGCTCGTGCACTACATAACCTCGAGCGTTATTGCATTCTCCTCACGCACTAAGTCTAAACGGCATAATGCACAGAAAGTGTTCTCTAAATATTTACATAAGGTTTTTCATCACTTACACTTTCACTTCTCTACCTACTGGACTTCAGTTAACATGAATGTGTAACTATACCCAGAAACTAACAGTGATTATAAAAATGGTATAATTTCATTGATGATAAAGGTGTTAAATTAACAAAAGTCAATTTTGTAAATTCTCCATCTTCTGCTTCTTCTTCTTCCGCTTTAACATGTGTAACTCACTAACGGTAACACATCTACTTGGTACAGTGATGTAGTTCCACTGTGGGTAGTGCATCGTCATGTTAAAAACAATGTACTTCTTGTAAAATAAACAAAAATAGCCTTAGGCCATGTATTATAATGGGGCTGTGTGAAAATTGTATGATAGTATAGTTTAATACCTCAATGATCAACATTGTAATAAAATCTCTGTAAACAATGTAAATCTTGTAATAATAACAACAAATAGCCTCAGGCAAGCATTACTGTATCTCACTAACAAAAGCTCCACTAAATGTGTATGATGGTAAAGTGTAATACACCAATGATGATAAAATCTCTGTAAACTATGTAAATCTTGTAATATAACAACAAATAGCCTCAGGCGAGCATTACTGTATCTCACTAACAAAAGCTCCACTAAATGTGGAAATTGGTGTGATGGTAAAGCAATTATCAACATTGTGATAAAATCTCTGTAAATGATGTACATCTTGTAATATAACGACAAATAGCCCCAGGCAATACTTAGGAATATCATCTGTTTCTTGTAATACTGATGTTAGCTAACACTCCTCTCAATGCAATACATGTACAAGTTGCTCTGCGCACACCTTTTTCCATGTATATATTGATTACGTAATTTCATTCACACGCATAGTTCATGTGTATTTTGTTTGTCAGCATGCGTCATAAAATAAACCGATTATGTAATTACACAAGACTCATCTGCTGCGCATGCGCAAACACTAGTGTATTATGTGTTGACAATTCATATAGCAACTATATAGCACTTTAATTAGTACTACATAAGCAAAAGAGAGATGTGTTGACGATTCTTGTGCTACTCTCACCATCAGAACACCGCATATGCATACAGTGTGTTGGATCTGCCAGTACGTATGTACCGTCTGCTGGAGAAGCGGCATGCTATTCTACCACAATACTAGCATCAAGCCAAAGCACAATAGTGTGTTGCTAGCAGGTTTGCTCAGTATTTGTAGTTTGCCAACGCAGCCGCTTGCTCATCATTAGCAACAACTGCCACGGTGTAGCATTATTCAGGGCCTATAGCAATACTTGGCCAGGTGTTTATGGACATGGTGAGCATGTGATAGTGAGAATTATTGCAATAGTAAAAAATGACAAGAGACAAGTAAAAAAATTTAGAGTGTAGTAAAAATGAACAGAGGGGACACAGACACACTATACACATCAATGTACCAACAAAGGTATGTTGATGTATCATAGCATGTTTCTGCCCCAATCTTGTCTCTGTTCATTTTTATGCAATCCTTATATTACACTTCAAATATTTTTATTTACTTGTATGAAAGTATAGCACACTAGCAGATAGCGTACAACAAGAGCGAAAAAAGAAGAAAGGAACCCAACAACATAGACCCACACACACAACATATAGTACATACGCACAAAACATAGCACGCCTGGATCCCCAGCCATGAGAACTGGGATGGTATATGTACACTTGTAGCCTAGCAGCCATACAAATCAAAGTGCAGAACATGCAGGTATATTCACTACAACATGTGGGTATATGTATCCACTGGGTGGTATATATATCCCCCAGGAAACTCTAGCACACTGTACTGCTGATAGCCAACACGATCGATCACGCAGATAATTGCAATAACAAATCCTGCCAATTTCATGACATAAATTCAGTGAGCCCATGGATTTAACCATACATACCTAGTATGTGTGGATTTCTGCAAAATAGTTGGTGATACTTTTTGTAGTACTAGTTATGTGTTCCTTCAGAAGGTTTGTGTACATGTTTCCTTCTAACTGCACATACATGCTATCTTATCCCAGTAGCCTGAGCTTCTGAGTTACGTAAAGCTGAATTTATATGAACACATGCACATACATATCACAGGTCTCAGTACAGCTGAAGTGAACTGCCTGTATGGCAGTGCAGTCATTATCATTTTAATCTGCCTTTTCTACCTGGTAGTGGAGATAGGCCAGATGGTGAGACGCAGAAAGCAGTACCTCAAAGAGGGAGAAAACTATGTTCAACTCCTTGCCTGTTTCCTTTCCATCATATTTGTGTCGGGATTTGGAAATGAGTGTTGGTGTGCTCCAGCTTGGCAATGGCAAATTGGGGCTCTGGCATTGTTCCTGGCTTGGTTCAATCTAGTCATATTGCTCAAAGACATGCCATTAACTGGAATTCCTATCAACATGCTCTTCAATATCTTCCTGACATTTGTGGGACTGGTGTTTCTACCTACTTTGCTTATCATCTCATTTGCACTGCCTTTCTACATGCTCTTCGTTCGTGACATGAGTGCTTTAGAGGTACATGCATGTAACATGCTCTTAACATACTATGTGTACATATTCATATGAACATAAAAATCCACTATGCGTGTGGATATAAAATTTCATGATAATGGACTATTACTCATAAACATACTGCAAGTCCAACTTCACTCTCATTCAACCACATGTCAAGCAGTTCACTAGGACCTTGATATCATTTGGTGTATGCATGCACTTAACTGTACTTTGTGATAGGGGGATGATGCTCCAGGAACGCTCAGAGCCTTCCTAAATCCACCTCGTGCCTTGGCTAAGACCATAATGCAGACAGCTGGTGAGTTGGATTTTGAAACAATCTTCAATGATGGCGAACTTCTTTACTCCCCTTCTGCCTACCTCCTATTCATTGCCTTTGTGGTGATTATGCCTATCCTCTTCAGCAACCTACTAGTGAGTTCATTTGTGTGGTAGAACCTCAAATGTAGAAGACTAGTGAGTGAGCTGAGTGCTACTTTCTCCTTTATTCTTTCCCACTTGTATAAGAATAATGTCTCGTTGTGTGTTTTTGTGTTTCTTGTTAGGTTGGTTTAGCAGTTGGTGACACCGCTGAAGAGAAAGAAAAGGCAACATTCACCAGGACCAGACTGCAGGTAGAATTCATACTGGAGCTGGAGGCATTGTCAGCATTTCTAAGGGGGCAGATGCGCCCCCACAAAAACAGACGTCGTTATGGCAAGAAGGTACTCATTTGTTACAGCAGCATATCTGATAGCATTATTTGTGCTAAGGTGTAAAGAAGTTACAACAATATCACCTCTAACTCCCATCATTACAAGTTGCATCTCAGAATTAGGATGTAGGTATATATGCAGCTCTCTGCAAAATGCGTTCAAGTTCATATTTTGATTATTATGTACCTCTTCCTACCAGATACTGTACTAACTTTAGTTTAGAACTTAAAACAAAGTTCCTTATATGGCCTTAGCGACCCCTGTAATACACACTATCACTTTATTGAACTTACTACCTTGCAATATTTAAGCAATCCATTCATCTGTCCGTCTGTCTGTCTGAAAGAAGATTGAAATTCTTCGACAAGTAAATAGAAAATTTGAAAGGAAATATAGGGATTGTATAAAAGGAAAGGAGACATATGATATATGCAGTACCTAGCTATATTTCCTTTCAAATTTACTTGTCTCCCATCATTTTTTCTAGGTACATACATTTCGCTATTTTGCAGTTTACTTGGTAGCGAACGTATTAGCTAATGCATTGTACATTAGTCGAACTGAATTTGCTGTACAAAAAATAGCGTGTGCGTGAAGTGTGTGGCCAGTTTTTATGGGCTCTGTGTAACTACATGTATGTAAATTTACCAGTACTAGTATGCCTAATAGAAAGTGAGGAGATCGATTGTGTGTACGTACGTACGCAGCACCTGCAATTGCGCAAACTAACTCCTCCCTTCATCTTTTGTAAGTATGGAAATACGCATAGTATTACTGCTGTACATTTCATTAAAATGTTAAAGGATGTAGGGATGGTAGTGCCAAAAATTAAAGAAACAAGATTGTAATAACCCAAGTGGTGCACAGTGAACACCACCACAAGCACAGTGAACACGCTACAAAAGATGAATTACAATTCATGCATGCAGACAAGGGATAATTGCATGCAACAATAACAACATGCGTAACCCCACAAAATATAATTTAGGGAGGGTTTACGCATGTTGTTATTGCTTTTGCGGTAGGCCAGTTCAACTGAATTAGAAGAAGATGATGAACAAAAGTGCGGTTTAGCCAATTTCCGTAAGTCACTGTAGCTGTGTATTTTATGTACTTTGAGAGTCTTAGTGGGTACAGAAGCACTCGTAGAGTATGTGTATGTCTTGTAACTGCTTCGTTTGGGAGTTTTGAGCCATTCTATATGGAAAAATGGGCGTGGCATGTCGGCGCCATCCCTACATAGTCTACCGATTCTCTGATACCATCATCCCCTGTCTTGCTACATATATACAGTCCTTGTTTCTTGGCACTTCCAGCCCTACATCATTCAACATTTTAATGAAATGTTTTGTACACTTTAATACATGACCTGAGGCTATTTTTGTTTATTTTACAACAAGTACATGGTTTACAAAATTTTTAACATGACGATGCGCTACCCACAGTGGCAGAAAAATAAAGATTGGGTGTTCTTACTCTTCCCAAACACACTGAAATTGTCTCTGTGAATTTACTCAGGCCAGTTTCCATCCATATGACTCTCTGATGTGAGATCAAAATGTTATTTGCTCTTCACACCAAAATTGTAAAACGCAGAATGCTGATGTGTATACATGGAAATAATAGTAGTCATCATTTCTGCATTGGGGTGTCCAAGTCTCTAAATACTCTAGTTTATTATGTTCTTTACTCTACACTGATCTTACTCACTAATGTAGTGAAATAGAGATGTACAAATTTCAGTTTGCTATGCTTGCACTCACACACAAAATGTTATCAGGTGAATAGGGTCCATCAGTTGTATCTGAACTTGGTGGGACTGGATTATGACACACAGGTGGAGATGGTAAAGGATTTCCGTGAGAAGGAAGACGATTTTGTGGATGTCCTAAATGTAAGCAACATATGGTGCTGCATGCTTGTCATCTGAGAAAATAACTATTGACGATGCGCACATGAAGTGAGTGCACTTATGCCAACTCATTCCTAGGTGCACCCACTATTCACAAGTTGAGGAGAGAGCCAGGGCATGAGGTTGAACTTCACATATGTGGCTCTGTCCATAGACTCCCTCCCTCCCTCCCTCCCTCTCTGTCTCTCTCTCTCGTACATGCGTACACACACACACACACACACACACACACACACACACACACACACACACACACACGCACCAGCCTTCTCATACCTCGTGCATAATAGTTCACAAAATAGAATTCAGAATTCGAAGTGGGTATGCATGGACCAGCTATATTAGTGAGTACATTAACCATGTCCAGCAATTAATTGTAATTGTCTGCACATATTATCCATGGTGGTTCTTGAGCAAATCCACCTAACATCAGCTGAGAAAACAAGAACTGCTTTCTCTGAAGGCAACAAGAATTGACAGCTCTAGAAATTACTCTAGAGCTGCAGTCCCAAGTTTTAATCTTGTTGGCAGGAATGGCTGTTAACAGCATTTCGCACTGTTCTTCCACATCATCATGTCTTCTTCATATGCCTGCTACTTCCACCAAAACCTTCACATGTATACATGAAAATGGTATTACGCTCTTAGCTCCAACCATTCTTCATTACACATGCATTCTTATCTGGCACTGTAAGTACAGTATATGTAATACTTAATTTGTGTTGTGGTAGGAAACAGGTCCAACTCACGAACTTGAAGTTATGGTGGAGGGTCTGAGTGTTAAGACAGTGAAGGTGGAGGAAGATGTGAGGATAGCGAGGGAAGAGGTGCATGGGATGGAGGGGAGACTGGAGGAGAGGATACAGCCAATGGAGAAGAACCTTGAAGAAGTTAAGATTCTTTTGGAGAAGTTGGTTAGTTTTTCTGTGTTCTCCCTCTTTTGTGAATGTAGTTATACTGTGAATGATTGGGGAGAGTCTGGCACAAGCCTATTTTCACAATACATATGCATATACATACCTGTAATATGTTGCTTTACTGCACATACATGTATGCAGTGCTAGATTTAATTGTACTACAATGTACATCAGTTCTGCTCTATGCTTACCTTGAATGTACATACGTACATAATTCTACCCATTAGAATTGCTATACATCATTGCCGTAGTTAAATATTGTGCCACAAGGGTTGCATTCTTTAAATACTCGAGTTTGTTGTAATAGAAAACACGTCCAACTCATGATGAGCTTGAAAATCTGAATATGAGAGGGGAAGATGTGAGTGTGGTAAGGGAAGAGGTTCAAAGGAAGGAGGGCGGACTAGTGGAGAGAATGCAGCAGTTAGAGGAGAGCCTTCTGGAAGTCAAGCACCTATTGGAGCTGTCAGTTACATCCAAGTCACCACCTTAGCTCGACATATTACACATCTTGTGTTTGTGATGTACTATACACTAACTTAGCTAACATATTTAAGAGACAAGGATTGTGAGCAAAACTATCACAATATTCATTTTGTGTGAGGGCACTTTTGGGTCCTCAACTTATGTGGTACAGCATCATCTCTACTTTTACTAATGCATGTCATGTCATGGTTGTATGATGATAAAATAATAGAAACTGTACACATAAAAATATTATTTGGTGACAGGCATGGATGAAAAGTTCCAGCACACGACCCAATCACACAGCCATGCTTTACGTTTTTATTGTGTTTTATATATTACCAGTAGCACATATTGGTAAGGCATTGATTGATTTCTCCTATAGTGTCTGGCAGTAGGATAAAGATTGGGTGTTCCTCCAAAAAGTTACTCTTCCCAAACACACTGAAATGTCTCTATTCCCAAATACACTAACATCTCGCCCTGGAAAAATACATGAAGCTTTATATACAGTGATCTACCCAATATCTGCTCTTATGTTTACCCTACACTTCCCCTACAACAAATTGAAGCATGCAACAGGAAGGTAGGCTACCATATTTTCTTTCAGTTGAGATTGCTGCCTGCTGCGACTAACATGAACATATAATATGGATAAAGATAAGAAGTCATGATTAAAATACTCTGAAATTAATACAACGTGACAAGTACAACATTATATTCAGACACCACTATAAACAGATTGATCAATGATATCACAAATCAATGTCGCATCTTTCAGCTCATCTAGAAAAGAATATCAATAATACACATGAACATTTAAACATTACAACCATTTATGAAGTCCAATTTATCCCAGATTTTCTTATCAGGGTCAACATTACATATGGCAACAGACCAGTTCTACAATATCAATATATCAATGTAACATTATGGGTACGTCAATATATTATAACATGTCTGTGTCCCAATCTTGTCTTCTTTCCTTTTATGCAATCCCTATATTTCCTTTCTAAATTTTTTATTTACTTGCCTCCTTTTTTCTGGACCTAGGTACATGCATTCTGCTATTTTGCAGCCAGAGAACTCATGACGGTTAAGGCTAGTACTATATATATACGCATGAGTACTGCTTCATCTCAAAATCACCTCACCTTCGAATTCCATGATCAGCAATCTGCTTCAGTAAAAGGGGAATATAGTATCTATGATAACAGTGCCTGTCATCTTATTCTAAAAAACGGGCACCTTGCTATGTGGGTTGCCTGCTCAATACGTAGGTGTTAATTAAGTACCCGTTCCAATCCCAGGATGGGAATATATTATCTATGCTGCATACCTACAGCACCTTTTTTGTTTGCTTTTGGCACTCTCATACCTACATCAACAAGTAAATAAAAAATTTGAAAGGAAATATAGGAATTGCATAAAAAGGAACGGAGACAAGATTGGGACACAGACATGTTATGATATATCAATGTAACATTATGGGTACGTCAATATATTATAACATGTCTGTGTCCCAATCTTGTCTTCTTTCCTTTTATGCAATCCCTATATTTCCTTTCTAAATTTTTTATTTACTTGCCTCCTTTTTTCTGGACCTAGGTACATGCATTCTGCTATTTTGCAGTTTACTTGGTAATAAACGTATTAGCTAACGCATTGTACATTAGTTACACTTGCTGGTGCTGGTCATGTGACCTAGAGCCAATCAGATTCTTCCATTTGGTCACATGACTACCATTTTAAACAACTTAGGGCATAACTGGTTAATGCACACTTTTCATTTCGTGTCTACATACGCACGCACGTCCAGCTGCTTCGCCTCTGGATACTCGGAGTAGGCTACTGCGTGGGTATCCAAGCGAATACGAGTATGTCTTACCTGCTTCTCCTGATGTGCCGCAATAACGCTCTCGATTAAGTAATGCACTCTCCTATGGCTCGTGCATTACGTAACCTTGAGCATTATTGCATCTCCTCGTGCACTAAGTCTAAACCGCATAATGCACTGGGAAGTGTTCTCTAAATATTACTTAATTAGCAGTAGAGATAATAGCGTGTACATGAAGAGTTATAGGCTCTATGTAACCACAATCACATCACATGTGAACATATCATTAGATATGTATGTACCACAATCTGAAATGGCCACATTTCTAGAATAGTAGACTACAACTAGTACTACTTGACTATGTATTGTCATGTGTGTATACATTTAGCAAAAAACTGAAAATTATAATCTGTGGGCCCTATAATTTTACAGTAACTACAAATTATTAGGTTGCCTGACTTCTCTTTAACTCGGGAAACAGTTGACCTTCCATATTCTACAAGAAAGACATGATAACTGAAACTGCTGTACACAAGCAGGTAAACTATTCAGCAGGAGACCCATTGTGTCCTTGTGTCGCTGGTCATCATATGAGATTCGGCAAAAGGAGAAAAATGCATGGCACATTATACAATGTATATTGACCGCCTATAAAATCTTTAACATGAAGTTGAGATCTTAACTAATACTAATCCTGCTATTCAGAATTACCTTTTTCCTGCCTAATAGTTCTTGAGAAGATGACTGATCTCCACAAAACCAAGTTGATCAGCTATATCCAGGGCAGTATATCCATCCTACAGAATTTCATAATGGTATGGTCAATCTTATAATGGATAAATGTTTAGAGTACATCGTTGCCAGACCAACAGACCATTACTTCAAACTTCATATGGATGTGATAAAATTCACAGACATCATGAGATGCTCAGAAAGGTAATCACAACAAAAAGCAAAACATGACACCACCACAGGGAAAATGGTCATTGAATACGGACTTCAACGGGGTCAGAAGAGTCCATATTTGCACCCTGTGCACACCGTACGTACATTGCAAAATCCGCATAAGTCCGTGTAAGTCGGTAGTGATACCATGGTATCACCGCGGACTTCCATGGTATCACTACGGACTTACGCAGACTTTTGCAACATGCGTACGGTGTGCGCACGGTGTAAATACGGACTCTTTTAACCCTGTGGAAGTCCGTACTCATGGACCATTTTCCCTGTGCACTCAACCAAACTCTAAAGAAAAATGCCCCTCCCCCCCCTACATTCTTTTCTTTATGGGGTTACACATGTTATTATTGTTGCATGCCATCAGCCCCTGTTTTGCCGCATGGATGCCTTGTTTCTACACCTATTGGCACTTCCATCCCTACATCCTTAAATAAATGTTTTTATACTTGGAAGTTCTGAGCTGCTACTTCATCCCTACATCCTTAAATAAATGTTTTTATACTTAGAAGTTCTAAGCTGCTTTATATGTCAAGGCTAATGAGCATGTCAGAGGGGTCTCTTTATGTGACTTCAAGTTCATCAAAGCACACAGATAGCAGCTTGGAAATTACATGACAGGTTGACACACATCATAACTGACCATATCTTTAAGGTGTGTTGCACAGCCTGGGACATTCAGCAATAACCGGACAGCGTCGAGATGGCCATTCTGACATGCAAACAATAGAGCCGTTGAGCCATCCTAGAAATAAATAGAACTGTATACATGTGTATCTATGTGACCATTTGGAATATCAGAGTCAGTTTGAATTACCACACCCTCAAGCAAGGGCTTGAGCCAAGCTTCAAACACATTCAAGGATTTTAGTTCTGTAAGCCTTAGAGTGCTTTTGTAATCCCATAGACTCTCCAGTGGGCCATACATGCAGTTCCAGCGAATACTGAGTCCAGCATGTCGTGGGCCTTGAAAAATCACACACTTAGAGCACACACACTCTCAACTGACAGTTTGCTTGCATGTAGATATAGGTACATGTACATGTATATGGATGATTAAGTCATGTACATGTACCTGCATGGCTTGTTAAGAATTGGCTAAATAATGAACGTTTGGGTAAATATTGGACTATGATGTACACTATATACGACAGCTTCATACAATGAGTAAATAAAGCTACAAAGACGGAAACTAAACAACTTTGATTTTTCTGTTGGGTTAATCAGGAAGCACAATTTTTAAGTCAGATATCTCAACCCACAGTCAGTAACATAAATTTCACCCCTCTGTGTTGCCTCAGTGTATATACAAAAAAGGTAATAAACACCACTTTGTCTATACACCTGCTACATGTAACTTACATTATCTTGAACATTAATATTGGCTCCTGCCTCCAAAAATATGCGAACTAAGTTGCTGCTTCCAATGCTAGCTGCCAGCATAAGAGCTGTAAGACCATCCTGTACAATATAAAACAACAGACTTTATTAAATATGCACTACACATGCAATGTACATGTATTGTTGTATTACTGTATTTCACGAACCCTAAAACACAAAATAAATTGGCTGTACCTTTTGAGAAGATATATTGATGTCAGACTGAGCTATAAGATTGTCAAGTGTGTCCTTGTCCTTACTAACATTAAACCCATGAGCAGCCACCAGCATTACAGGAGTGAAACCAGCCTGCGTATAAATAGGCAGACTAGTAACATATCATCATAAATACATCAGTTCTCAGAAATATATGGTGATTTGAGGACCACAACTCAAACTAATTGCATGCATGCAGAACAGAGCCCGGAAATGGAACTAACTACATTACACAACTAGAAGAATATGTACCCCGCGGCGAGTTTGGTAGCTATCCTGTGCATGCTCTCCGTGATTATCCGTGCATTCCATCCGTATTTGCATGTAATTTGCAATTATGGAGCAAACTTTGCTAATTTTTGGAACGGCTAGCACTCCCAAGAATATCCATGTGGACAAAACAGGCACCCAGGAAGGGAAGTAAATACTTATTCCAATGTTCTTTAAAGCCGTAGAGATCCATGTCGACAAAAACGGCGCCCAGGAAGGGAAGTAAACACCCTTTTCTCTTATTCCAATGTTCTTTAAAGCCGTATACTGTGCACAGTGGACGGATTTCAATATTTTTTTGATGACTGACTGACTGACTGACTGACTGACTGACAACCGATTGCTTAACCCCGCTCTGCGCATTCGCAGCCATGGGGTAAATATGTGCATGCATAAAAGTAGTAAGAGCAAGTAAAAATAGTTAGAAATTTCATACCAGATTAGGAATATTTGGATTGCACATTCTAATTCTGAGTAATTGAGCTGCAGATTCAAAGTTGGCATATGATACCATATAGTGTAAAGCAGTATTTCCCTGGAAAAGAAAGACAGAACAATAGACTTTTATGCAGGTGGTATTGACATAATTACAGTTGGAACCGCTCAAATGCTCTACAACCTGGCATGTCATTTTATTTTGTATGAGTGCAACAAAAAAATAAGTTCCTCGTTGTTCGCAAAGAGTAGCACAGTGTGGCTGGCAGTCTTCGTGCCCAGCTGGTTGTGGCTGGCTACTCTCTAATACAGGTACCTGGTTCCAGTCTGGACTAAGTGTAACCTTTAATAGGTGTAATCATGGTTATTAACCCTCAGCGTGCATGCGCAGCAAGGGTTAATTATAGTACTTGGTTTGTGTGTGTGTGTCTGTGTGTCCGGTTATTATGGCACTACAGGCTACGACATGGCCTATGAGTGATACCAGAGGGCTAGGACTATTGTCTATTTGACTTCACTTGGACCCTCGAATTTTGTTTTCACCTATTTCAAAATAAAAATACCATTGGTTTCCTCGCATTTTGCCGCATCTAGTGATAGGTCTCACTAAATCTGATTCTCTACCACTCCAAAGATAGCTGTATGTCCCATAAGGAAAGTATGGATATGCCATTGACTGCGAGGAATGTAGTGCACGTGATCTCAACCATATGCACCGTTTACACACCAAGGCTTCTTACGTGCTCGAAGTGTTTGCTGGTGTGAAAATCAACAACAAAGAGGAGATACCCGGACGACACAAGGATTCTCAGCCTCCATATTTACAATGAGATGTAGCGTAGCAGTCAAAACAGTACAAGCGAACTATGACATCGTCGATCAACACGCTTCCAGTGTCATGGCTCACCTTCAGCCACTTATCCCTAGTCTTTGGCCTAACCAAGCCTACACTACTCGAAAAACCGCACTTCTTGTAGCCTTCAGTACGGCCGCCTGGTTTACCTGCGCATACCACTACCTGCAAACATGCCGGAAGTTGTAAAAACAACACGCACTTGCGTTCGCGTAAAACCTCAACAACTTCCGGGGCCCAGGTGAACGCAAATAGACAATGAGGGCTTGAAAAATAAAAAAGGCGATTTTCCAGGAACGACTCAGTTTAAGAGATATGGCGTGAAAAAAGCGAAGAAAAAAAAGCCAATTCTTCTTCGTTTGTGTACTGTGGACATATCAAAAAGTTACCTAGGGAGAAACAGCGACTCCATTACTGATTGAAAGATTGCCAAATCATGCAGCTACCCAGCATGAGAGCAAGAAACGAACTCGACTGCCTGCGTTCTTATAGACGGAGGAGGGGTTTCAATGTAAACGTCATTGGATCTACGCATGCGCATAATTTACATAGAATGCACGCCGAGGTTTGCACTTTAGTGCTATTTATTAAATGATTTTAGTTGACCTGGTAACTGATGTATTTGAACTTACACAGGCTGAAGAGATCAAGAGGGAATGAGAAAGAAAGGAATTAAGTGTCTCAGTATACAAGAATGTGGGTATAAAGCCTTTTCTCTCCCTTCATGCAATATTTACACAATATACATGTACACAAAAGTACCTTTTCATCTTGCAGGTTGATTACTACCTCCAACAGTTTTTGAGAAAGCCTGGTGATAGTAGTGACGTATGATTGCACACAGTTGGGAGTGACAGTTTTCTGAGCCATACATACAAACCACTCCCTCCGTATTGCTTCCAGCCACTCTTGCTGTTACATGCAAGAAGGATAAATATATAAACATGATTGCCATCTACTCACCAAGTGGCAGGTACATACACACTTCAAACACATGTTGAGATATATATATAGGCTGCACAACTAATTTGTTGTCATTCCCAGCCATAAACCACTCCCTTACTAGCCTCATGTAATTAGTGATGTAATAAGTGTGCCACACATGATATGCTGGCACACTTTAGCCTTTGATCTGTTACTCTACCAGGCAACAAGAGCTACATGTATGAATGCAAACAGCCACCTCATAAGAATAATGGAAATACATGTAAATGCTCTAACCAAGTTTGTTTGCTGCAGAAGAGGATCAGTGCTTAGAGCATCACTCAGTAGAGAGCAGGGCCGTAACATTTCAGGAGGAACACTGAGTGGAGGGTGAGACAATAATGCGTGTACATTATGTACAGTAAAACACAGTGCAACAAGTGTTCACAAGGACAACAGTAGATAACACACAGAAAATAGAGCTATACAAGCTTGTGTTGCTAGGTAGAGTCTTGGTGCTTGATCTCTAGCTTCAACTAAAAACATTTTGACACACATATATACAGATATCATCATCAGGGATGCTAGAAAAGTGTTTCTGACTACACTAAGTGATGATTCAACAATACAGGAGATTATGATGGCATGTAACAATAATATCATGGGTAACCCTATACCACCACCATTGTTTCTCTGATTTTTGGCACTTAGTGTAATCATGCTAATGCTATGAGCCACACCCACTCTCTGCTGCACACTATAACTAGTAGTAGGTGAGTGCAGTGCATTCTAATTGGTGAGCGTAAGAGGTAAGGCTGGCTACGTTTGCGTGTTGCATGCACAGGGACGCATGCACACTAGCATGACATACAAACATATATATAAAATTCGTCAATTCAGACAACTAGGTTAGCTCACTTCGCTCGCCAATAATGGTTTGCTGCTTACTGGAAGCCAAAAGTTTACAATTGCCTAACCTTGTTATGTCTGTTAATTGAGATCCCCAAACCTCCTTTGGCTAAGTTCTTGTGTTATGTCAACTTCTGGTCAGTGCTATAGCACTGATGCAGGTACGTATGCTTGTCTAATAGCTTAAGATATCACAATGAGGAAACGGCCAACTACACTAGTACATTTTGCTATTCTCATGTGAGAAGGATCCTATTGGTCAAGGATCATCCACAGGAGAGAAATGAGCCATTTTATGGTATCATGCCAAAATAAGGTGAGCACATTTGCCAATTTTGGGGTAGGCTGTTTGATAAAGAAAAAGAAAAGTAACTGATAGTTTAGCAATTTTCAGTATGTAATTGTAGCAGTTTTTCTTACCTACTTGGCATTTTATCATGTATAAAACACTAGTAGGCCATGTTATCTGTCCGAAAAGGCCTATAACTCTAACGTTCAAGAGTTCTCAGCTGTTTCATTTTTAATGCTAATGGCATGTTGGTTCTATCCCTACATATAGAGTCTACCGATTCTTATGTACATGTACATGTATACAGACAATGAAAAAGTTTCCCAGTTGCATAACTACATGTAGGTGAGTTTAATCTGCTCACAATTATACATAATAATTAGTACTTACCTCTAAACACATGTACATGCACAAGTCCATTACATATATATATATATATATTTACATTGTAAGGAACCTATATACATACCTCATTTGTACATCGTCACGAATAGGAGCAACTGGTATTGAAGTAACAGCACGAAGACTGGAGCTACGTCTTCGAACATTTACTGACAGATTTGTCAACTGACTCAGTTGCTCTTCGACAAAACTATATCTTTGACTAAGTATTTCACTCTCGCGGGTCACCTCTGATAGTGTTCGGCCACCCTCCATCAAAGTTGCAGTGTTGGTTGGGTCAGGAAAAGGTGGTGGGGAAACAGCTTTCTCCCGTGTGAGCTCCCCTCCAAGTGAGCGTATTTGCTGTTGCAACTCCTCCACCTGCTGCTGTAGTCTCTGATTGTGCTCACTGAATACACTAAGCATTTGTGACTGCGTTTCAACCTTCACTTGAATTTCCTCCTGGAGGTCTGCCCTTACCTGTCTTCGCAGAGCATTCACCTCCTGTTCAGTCTCAAGTAACTCACGCCGCAGTTGAATGATTTCGTTTTCATTACCCTCCCTTCGAGCTAGCTCTATAGCCATGCCCTCTTTTTCAATGAGAAGTTCATCCAAACGAATCTCCAGGTTTTCAATCTCTTGACGCTGCTTGTCATTCCACTGGCTCAGCACTGAGACCTGCTGTTCCAGACGCAGATTCTCTTCCCGAAGACTCTGGCCACTTTCAGAAGCCGCAGAACTAGGCAATTCATTAACAGCTTCTTGAAGCATTCTAAAAAGTGCCTGATTGTCTACTTTTAGCTGTTGCGAAGAGGAATCACTGACTGCTGCCTCTAGCCGGTGTAGTTTTTGTCGAAGCACTTCATGATCCAACTCCCTTGTTTCTGCTTGGTCAATTTGCCGAGTAAGATTACTTACCATCGCCTGATAGCCTTCAACTTCATTGTTTAATGTCTGATTTCTGCTTTGCATGTTTTCAAGTTCTTTTCGCTGAATACGTAGATTGTCCTGAGTCTTCTTGAGGTCCTGCTTCAATGTAATGATTTCTTCTTCTAGGTCTGCAATAGTAGCTTTTGCTGAGTGGGCTCTTTGCTCTACTTCTAAACACTTCTGTTCTATGTCCTGCTTTTGCAGTTCAATATCACTTTTCTCCATACTTAAAATGTCCAGCTGTTTTTGCAAAACATTCTTTGCATCCAAACTCTCCTTATAATGTGCACTCACGTCTGTATGTAACTTCTTATGGCTCTCCATCTCTATGTGAAGTTCTTCCATTCTTCTTTCTTGTTCAGCAACCTTCTTCTCAATGCTAGACTTAGCATCTGCCTCACTGTACATTCTAGCACTGATGGTGTCCAGCTCTTTGCTTTTATCTTCCAACTCTTGCTTCAATTGCCCAAGCTCCTCCTCTCTCTGGATGGTTGCCAGTTCCAAATTATCACTGAGGGATTGATTCTCATGGCTCAGAGTTGTTAACTGTTGTCGGACAGTATTCAGCTCTAATTCACTTTCCCTACACTGTTCTTCTAAGCTTTGTATTTTGTTTCTCAGACCCCATATTTCTTCTAGTTTTAATGCTATCTCTTCTTCCTTCTCTCTGCTTGACATTGTTAACCTTGAGTTTTCTTCCTTTAGAGCTTGGGCATCCTTACTTGACGCTACTTTTGCCTTTAACTCCAAATTTTTGGCTGTAGCCTCTGACAGTGATTCAGACACCTTTTCAAGAGCTGTGTGCAAATGCTTAACTTCACGAGTTAATGATTCATTTCTTGCTCTTAATTCTTTCAATTCCTGCTCTGCTTTCTCCTTTGCAATAGTTTCTTCATTTGGAATGCTGGGCTGTTCCAAACCAGTAGTTGCAGTAGCTTCACTCAGAAGAGCTGATATGTCTCTTCCACTTTCTCCACTGCGTTTCTCAGCTTTAGCCATCTCCAGCTCTGCAACCGTTGCTGCGTATTTCTGTCGTAATGTTGACAGTTCCACTTTCATTTGCTGTAGTTCATTCCCTAGAGAGCTGCATTGACTTTCGTAGTCTTTGAGCAAAGTAACTGACCCAGCCAGCTCCTTTGCAAGAGCTCGAAGTTTATCTTTGCTCTCCTTGTACTTTCTCTCCACATTCCTCTTTTCCTCCTTAATTAATTCAAGACCTTCTGCAACCTCTTTCTGGTGCACGTATTTCTTTTCAAGCTTTCTATTACTTTCAGCAAGGGTAGAACATTCCACTCTCAATTTCTCTACCTCCACATTTAAGCGTTCAATTTCTACTGCAGCAGATGGCACTGAGCTTCCAGACTTCAACACTACCTCAAGTTCTCTCTCCAACTGTTCATTTTTTCTAGTTGAGAGGCTTAGCTGTGCTTCTAGAGTACTGATCTTTTGCGTAAGTTCTTCAATACCCTTCTCTTTCACTAGTGCCGACAGTTCACCCACCGTTTTCTCTAAATCATCTCGCTCAGCTACAACTGCCTGCATCACATTGCGTGACTGCATACTATGAATACGCAGCTGTTCCAGCTTCAACATCTGAATTTTTGACTCAGGATTAAGGCCAACATCCACATTACTGCTGCTCTCACCTTGTGGCTCCAATGAAGAATTGGCCGAGTGAAGAATTGGATGTGTTTCAGAATGGACCTGTAGCTGTTCCATTTCGAGCACCCGTTTCTCAAGTTCATACTTGTGTGTTGTCACATTGAGTGCTTCAATTTCAAACAACTTTAAGACTAGTTGCTCTTTCTGTTGCCGAGCATCATGCTGAATTAGCTCCATTTTCTTACGCAACTGAACATTTGCCTTTTGTAGGATAATCATCTGCTTGCTGAGTTCGGCGGAATCTACATCTTTGGATCTGCGATTATGGAACTTGAGGTCAATGATTTCATGATGAAGAGCATCCTTTTCAGCCTCAAGACGTTTCACCCTTTCTCTAAGCATAGTACTTCGTGACTGGGCACTCTCAAATGCCTCTATACGCTGTTTTAGTCCATCACACGACTGTGAAACTGAAGTGAGTTGCTCCCTAACAACTTTCAATTCGTCTACTAATTCCGCATTGGTAGCTTTCAGACGACCATTCTCCTCTAGCAATGACTTAGAATCTCCTCCAACACAAGATGAACTATCCTCTTTGCTGAACTTCTCTCTCTCTTGCTCCAATATATTAATGTGCCTCTTAAATCCCGGTATGGTATTCACCTGCTCTTGAAGTTGCTTCAGTTGTGCCAAACTTGCCATGATAGTGTTTCTCATGGCAATTACCTCCCCACTTCCACCTTGCTGTGATTTAAGCAGCTTTCCAAGTTGGGAATTTTGCTCATGAAGCATAGCAACTCTTTGTTTCAAATTCTTTGCAACCTCGTGCTGATCCTGGAGATTGTTAGCTAGTTTGCCCCTTTCAATTTGAAGCTTGTCAACTTGATCTTGTAATACTGGAATCTGTTTTGTCATACTTTCTAACTGGCGAATTCGTTCAGCGCTAGAGGTAATTTGCTCCCTTAACTCATCCAGTATATGGTCCTCTGAAGAAGGAGTCATAACTAAACTGGACATGGTAGACAGGTCTACAATGGAGCTTACACTACTGCGAGGACTACTCACAGGGGATAAACCCAAATGGGGTGTGCCATATGTGTTGGGGGGTTGAGCAATACTAGCACGATGTTGGCTGACAGGAATCTCAACAGACACCCTGGGAATCGATCCAGTGGACGAGCGCAGTGGAGGGGTTTGTTGTTTGCTTCCAATAAAGGTTTCTCCTACAAGCACCACCTTTCTATTCTTCGCTGTGTGCCGTGGTGACTGTGTTCTAACAGGGCTTTCTTGCAGGTCATGCTGCCGATATTCTTCTCCTTGGCTCATTGTTTACCTACAAGTATACGATTACATACACATGTATATGTATAGCAGTAAAACTCCGAAAGGATGTAGGGAAAAGATTACAGACACAATACAGTCATTCAAGAAAGGTAATGGTAAAAACATGCATAACTTAGTGCTTAACTTTTGTCTTACTCTCTTTCTAGCTACCGCTTGCTCTGCACAGGGAGCGACTTTGTGCCCGAGATTTACTAGCGATATTTTAGTACTATGTTTTTCCTTAGCGCAAATAAAATTTTAAGCCGCGGTTTAACACCACTTTGCCAGGAGTAGCCGCTGTTCCGAGACCGTCCGGTCGTGGCTTACCTAACAGGGATGTGGTTTACATCAGGGCATTTTTTGTGGCCCTATCTTAGCGGCATGAAACCTATAGCATTCTGTAGAGCTGGAATAGGACTACAGAATATATGGAGTTGGCTCTGGTTCCCGACCCAGTTGTGGAGATACAAGTTATGGAATGTGCAGTAAAAATTGCACTCCTTGCATTATTCTCCACGTGGCACAAAGTTAGTGGTATTTCAGAAGGGTTCTTTTTGCTGTCAGAGCCATTGTCAGCTCTGCAATTAGCATCTAAGGGACGCACACACTCATCCTCTTCACTGGAGCAGTGAGTTGCAGCAGCCTTCCGTGCTATAGTGCCATCCCTCTACATAAATGTGATGTGTACGTCCAACTGAGCCCTGTTTCATCTGGTGACACCTCAATAGACTTCTCCTAGCACTTCAGGCTGACTCTGACCTTGCCCTGGTCTCCCCAAGCCTCAGCCCCAAAACATGTTTATACAGGAGATTCCTGGCCCCCTAGCTGACAAATGCTGATGTTTCTCAATAACTACATGGTGGTTGCTAATAATAATGCTGTCAGCATAGACTAGATACATTGGCTATTTCCTCATCACAAACACTCACACTTGATGCCTCACATATAACATCAAAAGATGCAAACACACAACTATGCTCAGAGGTTTTGTCACATCCAGGTACACAGCAACACTGCTTTTGCTTTTTAATCCCATGCTTTATCCAATGAGGAATATACTCTCCAACAAATTTACCATCGAATCCTCGTCGGATGTTGCATTACATGCCTTACAGACACGTGAAGCTGGTATTTCAGTGTACCTCAGGAGAAACTGCTGTAACTCACCTTTCCACTGCCCAAAATGAGTATGTTGGGATTTAAGACACTCCCTGCACAGAGAACAATGGCTCTGCTCTCCAGGAAACACGCTGCTCTCACACTCATGTTCACTGCTCATAGCAGACAGCTACAGATGCAAACCAGCAAACCACGTGGCAATGTGGTGAATCTTTGGCCGTATACCAAAGCGCATATCTCCGCGTACGGATCTGGATCCCAGAGCAGTACAAGCTGGTAGAGTCTTTGACTTCTTCCAAGATGCTTCATTTACTCAGGGCATATTTAGATGCTGGGCTGATGCGACTTCAGAGTGAGGGCTTAGGATCACACAAGTGCCAAGGCGAAGTCATTACTGAGGAAGAAGAAAACACATTGTGGCAGAAGGGGCTACTTGGTGACAAAACTCCACAAACTCTGTTAGATACTGTGGTGTTTTATTGTGGACTTTATTTTGCCCTTCAAAGTGGCAAAGAACATAAGCAATTGTGCCACAGTCCTTACCAAAGAGAACTTGCAGAGAATCTTGGTGAGAGAGCATTCCTACGCTACACTGAGGACATCTCCAAAAACCGTCAGGGAGGCTTACAGAGTCGTAAAATGCAGCCCAAAGTGGTGTTCCATCATGAAAATGGTCGAAAATAAAGAACGTCGCATCATTAGATTCTTTAAGCGCTACTGTTCCCTTTGCTCCAGTGATACACCAGAGCATACCTTTTATCTACAGCCAGCACGCTCCCTACCAAATCCTGCTGGTACTCATCAAGACCACTTGGACAACCCCCTCTTGGAAAGACGGTGTGGCAAACAGCAGGCATAACTACATGTAGCTATAAAACCAACCACAGCCTACGTGCCACATCCACCACCCATTTATACCAGTGTGGTGTTGAGGAACAACTTGTGATGTCCTGGTCAGACTTCCTCTTATTATACGTAATGACATTAATTTTTGATTTTTCTGATGTATGCATATATATAGCGACAGCTGTCATGTCTTAAGTTAGTATTGAGTTTTGTCATTTTGTGAGTGATATTTGGTAAGAGCTCTAAGGCACTAATCCCGCGGTTCGCAAAGCTACCCGGCCCTGACGCTACATTTGGGGGCCAGTCTGGGAATTCGACGTGCGACGAGCGACGACCCATTCTGCAGAACAAGGCGTAGAGAAATGGCAACAGTGGAGGCCCTTCGGACGCGGTTGGACACGCTGCAATGGGAGGCTAATCGGTTGGAGGCGGAGAACCGGCGGCTGCGGGAGGAGCACCCGGAAGAGAGTCGCGCGGTGACGCTGGAGGCTGAGCTCGAGCGGTCGAAGAACGAAGCGGCGGAGCTGAGGGACCGGATTAGCGAGTTGGAACAGCAGACAGAGAATATGAGCGCAGAGGCAGCAACTAATAGGAACCTGACGGAACAGCTGGAAACTGAGCGTCAGACGTTAAACGAGCTGCGTGAGGCCTTGGAGAGAAGCGAAGCCAGAGAGAGCGAGCTGACAGAGGCGCTGGAAGAGAAGGGAGCTGAGCTGGAGCGATACCGCGCTGAAGGAGAGAGACGAGCGGAAACCCGAGAGCTGCAGTACTACAGAGCCCTGGAAAATGAGCGTGAGAAGTGGGAGTTACGGGAGGGTAGAGCGTTAGCTGAAGTTGACAGATTGCGGGGAGATAAGGGTGGGACTACAAGTGCTAATTACATAGCATTGTCTGAACAGCTGGAGGAAGCCCACCAACAGCTACAGCACCTGCAGGAGGTGGTCAGTGAGAAGGAGAGTGTGGTCTGTAACCTTAGGAGACAGCTGGAGGAGTGTTGTGCTGAGAATGAGGAGCTGAAAGATGAACTGAATCTACTACGAACTAAAGTGCAGAGGTCCGAGCAGTCTGCTTCTGAGAGTTTGGTGAGGGATGACCCTGGAGCTACCCTGCCAAGCAGCCGACTGGATGTTGGAGCATCTGTCTTTAGACCAGCAGTTCACTTCTCTCTATCGGGAGGAACCACATCCCAGACTCTGATGACCACAGTGGGAACTGGACCCCCAGCAGGGGCAATGGAGTGGCGTGGTGGAGGCTCAGACATTGAGAGACCGCCAGTGGCTTCCCCTGGAGGGGGAGTGACGCATCCTCGCAGTGAAGCTGGGACAACTTCGGTCACGTCGACCTCAACGACAGCGATGACGTCGACAGCTGTGACGTCCACTCAAGCTGTGAGTGGTGGTAGTCCTGCTACTACCAATACTGGAGTGCACCCATCAATACGATTGCAAGAGAGGGGTGGTTCAGCGGTGGGAGCGACAGTAGCACGTCCCCCAGCCGTCTTGGGGGGTGAACGGAGGATATTGACCCCTGCTCCAGGAGTGGTGACTACACCGATAGAGACAGCATCGTATTCAGTAGTGCACCCCAATCACTTACCACAGATCCCGAACTTCCACGGAGGAGACCAGCGCGATGGAGAGACGTTCGAGGACTGGTGGGATCACTTTGAGGCAGTGGCGAGCATTGCTAGATGGGATCAGAGCTTCAAGCTCGTACACCTTGCAGCAGCACTCCGAGGGAATGCGAGATCCTTCTACCGATCCTGCCAGCTCAGAAGAGCAACTACGCACAGCTAGTCCATGCTCTAGGTTCACCCCGGTGAAGCTGACAGCACTTCAGACCCAGATGTTTCATAGTAGGAAGCAGGGGACCACTGAATCAGTTGATGACTTCGCGCAAGAACTGCGGAAACTTCATTCCAAGGCATACGCCTCAGCAACGAGCAGCCATCCTGAAGCCGAGGAGGTTGGCCAGATTGTTCTGGTCAATCAGTTTGTGTCGGGCCTTCGGGCAGAACTACAAGCCAAGGTGGTCGGTGTTGAGGGTGGTATGGACGAGATTGTGGCAAAAGCCTGGTTTGAGGAAGCTAAGTTCAAGGAGTTGTCTGGACGGAGTCCAGGGACTAGCTCAAAGAAGCCGTACTTCCCCAAAGGGCCATCCGGAGGACATACGAATCGTTCGAACCAGACGCCACTTGAACCTACGTCATCAACGCAGCCGACACAAGTGGGTCAAGGGGAGTCCTCCAAGGATCGGCGAGGAAAGAAATCGGTGACCTGTTTCCAGTGTGGCATGGAGGGACACATTCGAAGTAACTGCCCCTATCCTAAGCAACGGAAGGACGGAGAAGAATCTCGTGGTAAATCTCAAATGAAGAACATCACCTCACAAGAGTCATCGGGACCACAGCCAACTGAACAACAGAAAGAGATCCAGGATCTGAGAGAGAAACTGTGGCAAGCCGAGCTAGCTGAGGCTATCAGGAGTGCAGGAGCGATGAATCTGGTGGTACCTGCGGAGTCTGGACCCAGACTGGGACCTACTGTGTTTGTTCCAGTAGCAGTCGATGGAGTTTCTACAGATGCCCTGGTGGACACCGGTTCGCCAGCAACCATTGTTTCTCTAGAATTCATCCTGAGAGTGCTTCGGCAGGACAGAGCCCAGAATCAAACGAATGCAGAGTGGACAGCATCAATTAGAGAAAAGTTCAAAGACCCAGATGTCATTCTGAGGAACTACGGGGGGCACCAACTCGACTTCCTCGCCCAGATTGAACTTTCTCTATCCCGCATATATGTCTGGGATTGCCATGGACTGTCCCGGGATGTCCCATGTCCCCTATCTGACAACTAGTTTACCCCGTCTGAGGAGCAGCCACAGCCCCTCCCCATCAGTAAAGGGGGTGGAGCCGAATGCATGGTGAGGCTCCACCCCCTTTTGATGGGGAGGAGGCTGGGCTCGCGACGAAGACTACGCGGAAGATGATATGCACATATATATGTATGTGGTATATAGATACATAGGAATCATGGGACATCCCGGGACAGTCCACGGCAATCCTGGACATATCTCCTATCCCGAGGAGATCGCCAAGTGAACTGTGTTGCCCTCGTGAGGAAAGGAGCTCCTAACGACCTCCTGATTGGAACTGATGTCCAGCCAAAGCTTGGACTCACTCTAGTGGCAGAGAATGATGATGGAGGGATGACAGACCTTTTCAGCGGACAGCCAGTGAATACCAGCCAGCCGGTGGGAAACCAAGGTACCACCCTCATCCCACAGGGCTCCAGCGAGAAGGTGAAGGAGGAGAACTCTCTACTTGGATCTGATGTGACCAGCCTTCCGCCAACTACAGCAGGGGAGGGGACCTCCGGATTGGGACCCGTCGTTGAGCATCAAGTCCGTTTGCTACAAACAGTCAAAGTCCCTGCCGGTCGACAGAAGTTGGTTTGTGCTACTACCAGAGCCCAGCCCGGTGGAGGGCCACTCCTCTTCACTCCCCTGGAGTTCGCTATGGATCTACAAATAGCTGACAGTCTGGTGGAGATGAGTGATGACAAGTTTGTAACTCTATTGCTACAGAATCATGGGACCGAGAAACTACACTTGAAGAAGGGGTTGGAGTTGGGGGTGGTCTCCCCCACCACTGTGCTGACTGGAGAAGACGAGGATGGAGATCCGACAGAGGGAGGTGCAGAGCCAGAGGTGTTGCGGCTGCAACACACAACAGTGAACTCAAGTCAAGGAGGGGACAGACAGAAGCGGATAGACCAACTGTTCACTCAGCTCAATGGTGACTTCAACCATCCCACCACAGAGGATCGTACGTCTCTGAAGGACCTGCTGGCCTCATATGCTGATGTCTTCGCATTGGACTCTAGTGAGCTGGGGACCACAGAACTGGTGGCACACTCCATCGATACTGGTCAGCACCCACCCATTAGACAACCAGTGAGAAGGACGCCTTTTGCCCTGAGAAAGAAAGTTGATGAACTTGTTGAAGAGATGCTTAGCCAAGGAGTGATCGAACCGTCAGGGAGTCCATGGGCCAGCCCAATAGTACTCGTCCAGAAGAAAGATGGTGGGGTACGTTTCTGTGTTGATTATCGACGACTTAATCAGATCACCAAGCTGGACCAGTTCCCATTGCCCAGGATCGACGACACTCTCGATCTCCTGTTGGGTTCCTGTCATTTTTCGACGCTAGACCTCGCCTCTGGTTATTGGCAGGTTGCCATGGACCCTGATTCCAAAGAGAAGACCGCATTTACCACCTGGTCGGGCCTCTACCAGTTTAAGAAGATGCCTTTTGGGCTAGTCAACGCTCCAGCAACCTTCCAGAGGCTAATGGAGGTGGTTCTCTCAGGACTAGTCAGGCAGGTATGCGTGGTGTACCTGGATGATGTCCTCGTCTTTGGCCGTACTGTCGAAGAGCATAACGCTAACTTAACCCAGGTACTGGAACGACTTCGCCGAGCAGGACTGCACCTAAAGCCAAAGAAATGCCGGTTCGGCCTGACTGAAGTAGAGTATCTGGGACATGTGGTGTCTGCACGAGGTATACAGACGGACCCAAAGAAGGTAGAGGCTGTTGAGCATTTCCCTACACCACACGACGTCAAGTCCCTGCGGTCATTTCTAAGGACTCGCCTCCTACTATAGGAAGTTTGTTCCTGACTTTGCCAAAGTAGCTGGGCCTCTACATGCACTAACCAAGAAAGACGTGCCTTTCCTGTGGACTGAGAAGTGCCAGGATGCCTTCCAGGAGTTGAAGACTCTCCTCATCAATTCTCCTCTGCTGATTTTCCCAGACTTTACTAAACCATTTGTGTTGGAGACGGATGCCTCAGGGGCAGGCCTCGGAGCTGTACTTGCTCAGAGACAAGAAGATGGTTCAATACACCCCATAGCATATGCTAGTAGGTCCCTCCAACCTCATGAGAGAAACTATGGAATCACAGAACTTGAAGGACTGGGTGTGGTGTGGGCAGTTAAACACTTTAGGCCGTACCTGTATGGCCATCCATGTGAAGTATTCACCGACCACTCAGCATTGACCTCTTTGCTGAACACTCCACAACCATCAGGGAAGCTAGCTCGATGGGGGATGGCGATCCAAGAGCTGGAACTGAAGATCAGACACCGCTCGGGGCGGAGCAACGGAAACGCAGATGCCCTCTCGAGATCACCACTACCTACTAAGGAGGACCAACCAGTGGGCCAGACTGACGGAGTGCTAGCAACTCTCAATCCTGGAGAAGAATCCGATCAGAGTGACTTCTCTACCAGACAGCGGAGAGACGAGGACCTGGCTGTTATCATCGAGTACCTAGAGACAGGTGTCCTACCTCAAGACGATAGACTTGCCCGAACCCTGGTCTTGTCTAGCTCCCAGTATGCCCTTGAAGATGATGTTCTCTACAAGGTGGAGTCTGACAGTACATTACGTGTGATTCCCCCCAAGGACCAAAGGGAGAAGCTCTTCAAAGAAGCCCATTCAGGAGTTTTCGGAGCCCATCTGAGTGATGTTAAGGTCCACAGTGAGCTTAGCCGTCATTACTGGTGGAGTGGGATGAGGGGTGATATCACACGTTGGACTCGTGGATGTCTGGTATGCAACTCTCGCTCCCCTGGGCAAGCAGTGCATGCTCCTCTGACGCCAATTCCAGTCGCTGGGCCCTTTGATCGGATAGGAGCAGACATCATTCAATTCCCTCGGTCTGATCTCGGCAACCAATATGCGGTAGTGTTCATGGACTACCTGACCAAGTGGCCGGAGGTTTACCCTACTCCAGATCAGACTGCCGCCACTGTCGCAAATCTCTTGGTGAGAGAGATCGTGAGTCGACATGGGGTGCCCTCCGAGCTACTTTCGGACCGTGGACGAGCATTCTTGTCCAGTTTGCTCCAAGAAGTACAATTACTCCTGGGCTACAAGAAAGTGAACACGACCGCTTATCACCCGCAAACTGATGGACTCGTCGAGAGATTCAATAGGACATTGACTGCTATGTTGGCTAAGACAGTTGAGCGCGGAGGAAGAGATTGGGACCAGCGGCTTCCATTTGTTCTATTTGCATATCGAGCATCTCAACAGCAGAGCACATTGGAGTCTCCATTCTTTCTACTTTATGGGAGAGACCCTCGCCTTCCCACTGACACTGCAATGTATCCCAAGAAGACTCGGAAGATGGTGGATCTGAAAGAGTATGGTGTGGAGTTAGCTAGTCATATGTCAGAGGCGTGGGACTTGGCCCGACAGTGTGTCCGCAAGGCACAAAAGAGACAGAAGGAGTACTATGACCGGAAGGTGCGACTGCCAAGTTTCAGAGTAGGAGACAGAGTGTTCCTTTTCAAGCCTGCTGATAAAACTGGACCAACACGAAAGTTTGCTAGACCCTACCACGGACCCTTTCGAGTAGTAGAGATGAATGTGAATACGGCCAAGATACGACGAGTGGATAGACCAGATGAGGATACTCTTTTAGTTGCGGTGGACCGACTCAGACATTGTCCCACCGAAGTCCCAGATACATTCTGGCCACCTGCGAAACAGAGAGGGAAGAAGACCGAGAAGGGAGCTAGTCTGCCCCAGACTGGAGACGTAAGTCACGACGAGATCCCTACCCAAGTTCATGATGCAGGTACTTCAGCAGATGAAGACAGAACCCAGGTTGCACAGGAACCTGACTCCATGGAACCAGGTGGAGACGTGGAGCAACCAGAGACCCTGCTGGATGAAGGGAGCGAATCAGCTCATCAGGTGAACAGAGGTTGCAGGCCTAAGCAAGGTGAATGCCAAAAAAGGCCGCAGGGTGTGTCAGCATCAGACTTGCCAGTGTTGTCAGCTGACACAGCAGTTCCCAAGCCAACTGAAGAAGCTATGGTATCAGAGAAGAGGGGTGGTAAATGGGCCGGCCGTTTACGCAAGAAACCCAAGAAGCGCTCACCCGAGGACGTGTGAACTTCAGCAGGGGGAGATGTGATGTCCTGGTCAGACTTCCTCTTATTATACGTAATGACATTAATTTTTGATTTTTCTGATGTATGCATATATATAGCGACAGCTGTCATGTCTTAAGTTAGTATTGAGTTTTGTCATTTTGTGAGTGATATTTGGTAAGAGCTCTAAGGCACTAATCCCGCGGTTCGCAAAGCTACCCGGCCCTGACGCTACAAACTCATTATGGAGAGAACTGGTCATTGCAGTGTGGAGGGGGGTTGTTCCTATAAAGAGGACATCAGCCACCCAATGGCAAGCTCTCTCTGAACAAGACAGACCCCTTACACACTGTATCATCATCACCATCACTTAATTCAGCAAACCAATCTGCCACTCTGAGTACCATCTCCACCAGGGACTCACTTCTTTGGAGTCATCATTCCACAACTGCAGTGTCACCTTCAATGTCGGGACAGCTACACACACAACAGGCCCGTTCAAGAAAAAAAGATGAGTGATGATAGTGGATGACTCTGACACTGACTAAATGAATGCACTAAAGTGCAGCACCCTTGGCATATATACGTAAATTATGCACATGCCTATGATGTTGCATTGAAACCCCGCCTCCATCTATAAAGTATACGGAAACTAGTGAAGAATATACTGGTCCCACTACAGCTTGGCTAGAACAGCTCACTCTATCCAATTGGCATTTGAAGCAATGCTGGACTCAATGCCTATCCATAGTGAAACTTCTGATGCCTCCACGGTATGTGAACCGAGAAAAAAGTAGTCGAGGTAAGCCGGTGCTAACATAATGGCTTTTTCGCTTGTTTTCACGCCATAACTTTTGAATGCAGTAGTTTCAGGAAAAACCCCATTTTACATTTAAAGCGCTACTTGCACTGATGCTTTTAGTATTGCTCTCATACCACTTCGTTGCCTCTAGTGCGAGAATAGCGAAAGACAGACACACACACAAACACACACACAGACAGACAAACCAAGTACCGCAACCTTCGCTGTGCATGCACGCCGAGGGTTAATAACCTGCTTCAAATATACTGCATTATCTTATATCCTTGTTCCATGTCTAGGTGTCAAAGGTCGCGTAAACACGTAGCGGGAGTGAACCTGGAAACTAGGCTAGTATTATCTTACCCCACCAACATAAAAGATGACTTTACTATACAGAATATAAACACCTGGCCATGGTCATTACAAGCATTGTAGATAAGGGTCTGACAGAAAAACAGGATCTTTTGTATTCATTTGTATTTAACTCTTGTAGAGTCATATGCCAGCTGTACATTACTGTAATTCATGTAAGCCAGAGACCAACTATAGAGTCCTAGGAACTAGGACTCTATGGAAAATAAGGATCCTAGCACTCTGCAATCTGAAATTGATAATTCAAAGTCTAAACAGTAGATAATGCATAATGGTACACTCCTGTTATCTCAGTGGAGGAATTCAAGGGTCAACTAAGGGGAAGGTGGGAAAGATGAAAAGAGAACTAACACCCTGTAGAAAGCACCTACATGTACATGTACGTAGAAGTCACAAGTGAGAGACAGACACAAATCAGGCGGTGGTTTGGAGATGGAGTGGAAGTAAGAACTGTAAGGTAAGGGGGGAGGGGGGGGGATTTTCTGACAAGACAGGGGTTTCTGACAAGTCAGAATTAACAGAATGAACTAAAAGGCATCGAGATAAAGTATCCTCACCTTGTACCAAATTTGCTGTTCGTTTACAAAGAAAACATGCATGTCCAAAAATTTAGACACTATGCTAGTGTCAAAATTATAATGCTCACACTTAAAAATTGATAGATAATTTATGTGGATGGTCATACCTTTATTAGCCTCGTGCCCAGCCGCCCACCCATGAGGGGAGGGACGTCTGGTAACTATTGAAACATTCCTTGGTCCTATGACGTAATGTGATTCGCGTGCAAGAGTCCAGAGTACAACTAGCACCTGCCACTCACGGACATTCCATTTGGCTGCTTGTAGCCTAGTGTTTGAATAGCTAGCTAATAGATGCTTCAACAGTTTCGACAGCCACGGGTTTGCCGAGTTACGACTTCATAGTAAATACTAATTATATACCATCACATGCTTTATTTGCTATTACATCACTGATCTGAATGCTTATTGGACAGATGCATTTTCGGTCTGAGGACCAAGAAATGTTTCAGTAGTTACCAGACATCCTTTCCCTCACAGGTGGGTGGCTGGGCACGAGACTATACCTTTATGAGGTCAGTACATGTTATGCAGTTACTAGATAGCGTTATGAGGACAGTCAAACTTTATGAAGTCGGTAGATAACGTAAGTTCAGTAGCTTATGAGGGCAGTCAAACCCTACATTATATACATGTAGCCCTAACCTAGGCCTAACGTAGCCCTAGAGGTCACAAAACCTGGTTCCTAACCTTGCCCACATAGCCCCAGACAAGATCACAAAACCACTGTTCTCATGTGATACATCCAGCAACCTCATTACACCATCTAACTGTCCTCATAACATTATATCAATTCCGAGTGATCCCGTACCACCAATGATGTACATGTACTAGTACACGTAGGTAAATTCTGCTCTAACTTTTAGCACACACTGTAGCACACTGCCTGAAGCAATACATGTGCTATTATGGTTGAAATGAAAATGACAATGCAGAATAACCCATCCCTTCTCTGCCATCAATGTACACATACATAATGTTAGTACATCCTCCAATTACTTGTATTCTCTGTGCTGGGTCAACTAGTACGCGAAGTTACAAACTGTACTTTCAAGAAGGAACGTCGGCATCGCAATGTATATACTACACTTACTTGTAGAGCTTTTCTGAAAGAATGACTGACATCCCTTTTATAGTAGAAGGCCTGTGTTAGTGATGGGTACGAGAGTAAACGCGTAACGCGATTACTTGTAGGGAACGCGTCTAGAGCGCAGCCCACGCACCCTCGGCGCGCATGCGCAGCGAGGGATGGAATGACCTTAGGTTGAGGAAAACGAACAGCTGCCAAGAAACGTGTTCGTGCCTCGTCCAGAGCAAAGTTTGAGCGATCCAATATACAGAAACCTGAGTGTATGTTCAAACAAAATTATCGACTGCGTTTCTAGACCTTATACCAGAAATCACATTGCAAAATGCTCTGTGTAGATGGACTGATCCCTCTGATATTCTTCACCACTTTAGATCTTTCTTCAGCTCTCTTGCCCTCGCAATTTCTGACTCCATCCATGCTGCATGGATGCTGTGTTTGCCACACAGGAAGCTCTTCTGACCTACTAAGGATGGAAGCCACCTGTATCTCTGTCTTTGGTATCGAAAAGGCATTTGACTCTGTGGAACGTCCATTCCACTAAAACATCTGTTTGAGATATGTAGGTGATATGTAGGTGTAACTTTGTCCAAGCTGGAAGTCATGAGGATGTCTCACCAACTCCATTCCCCTGAAACTATTCATCTACCTGTTGCTGAACTCTCAGTTCCTACATCTCCTGCTGTAAGTCACTGGTGTTGGCTTGTGTATTGTACACTTGTTGCTGTACACTCAGCGCGCATGCGCAACATGCATCAGCATGTATTATTAAGCATTTCTCAGCCTTGCCTTCCTTGTCACAACCTGTGAAAGCAAAACCAGTAGAGAATTAATACATAATGAAAAATGAAACCAAAGTAACCTCCAGCTTCTGCAAAATGTTGTGGATTAAACTTCCTTGAAGTATTTAGTGTCCCCATGTGACTGTTTTCCTGAACATATAGCTTTAAATTCTCCCGAAAGCGTGAGAGGCCAGGAACTCTTTCAAGCTTTACACAAAATGCTTGCTTTTTCATATATTCTGTGTTTGTTCAAAAAATGTCTGTATCTGTAAGTGTTTAATAAGTGACAATTCACTTGGTAACCAATGTAGCCAATTTCTTACCTTTGCTGCAGATAAGCCACTAAAATATTATTTCAGACATCACCAGGGCATTGTTTAGGAGATAGAGTAGTTGATGGACCCCAACTCTGCAGACACCGGGCAGTTTCCAGCACATCCTGAATAAAAAATGGTGTAGGTCATTGGCGAGATCATCCATTCCTACTTCAATGAGTAGCTGTAAAAAAAGTGGTTAATGCACAGGAATAGAAATTGCAATGGTGAATGGTTTCTAATTTATCCTACCTCTTTAGCAAACCAAAATATTGTCGCGTACCAAGGGAGAGTACCCTTGGGCGCATTCCCTCAGGTGCAGCTGTGATTAAAGAAGGAAGTATGTCATTGTCAACATCTTTGACACCAATTTCAAAAAACTTGGGTCCTATTGCAATGCACAATCCTGCATACAGCCACTGATGTTTCTTATGCTGCTATTGATTGTTTGGTGCACACTTGAGCAGTATCCACATCTCATAAAGTTATATTGCCCTAAATGCAACGAATACTCTCAATCAGATCTTCACGTTGTTGGTTAGACAGATGGAAGTTGTGCTGATTGTAAACCACTTAATGTGCTGCTTATAAGCCGGATTTACCTGTGTCAAATGAACCATCGTGTCCTTGCATGGGCATCACCAACATATTTTACACCAATTCGCCAGAGCGAATTGCCAATGTTTAGTACCTTTTACTTTGTGGCATAAAAGTGGATATACATCAGCTTTGTCTGAATATGTAGAAAGCACATATGGGACAGGAACGTCAATGACGCAGATTGAACAATTGGAAATCATGCACATTTCACATGACCATGAGCAGCAAAATGGGGTGGGGCTCGCATAAACGTATTTGCAAGCAAGTATACAATGAAAAACTGGTGAAACAAGTGAGTAAAAACATTTCCATTAAAATGTTGAAGGATGTAGGGATGATAGTGCCAAAAAGTAGAGAAACAAGTGCAGTTTATATGCAGCAGGACAGGAGAAGAGGGCAGTATATATGCAGCAAGACAGGGGATGAGGGCATGCAACAATACCAACATGCGTAACCCCTCCCTACTATGGGGTTGCGCATGTTAGTATTGTTGCAGGGCCTCATCCCCTGTCTTGCTGCATATATACTGCCCTCTTCTCCTGTCTTGCTGCATATGGTCACTATGCTCCCGCTCGCCAATAATGCATGCATTCAAGTAGTTACGTAATCAGTACAAAGGTCACTGTGACTCTGGCTTGCCAATAATGCTTTATGTTTACTGTTCAAGATTTTAATGATTATTTTAATAAGTATAAGTTATAGCACCTCTGGGAGGGATGTTGCTGGTTTATAAGCACGATACCCGAGGGCGCGTAGCGCCCGAGGGGGAGTGCTTATAAACCGCAACATCCCGACCAGGGGTGCTATAATTCATTTATAGCCGGTTGCTAGGTGGTTCTTGACGTCATGATGCCATATATGGCATGGTTTGCGTAAGCTTGCTCAGTTTGAACGGCGGCTAGCTAAGCATATGTGTACTAGAGAAGCGGAAGATTATAGGAATAGAGTCGTGGACCGAGTCAGCTTTTAGCGACAAGGTGGACGAAGGGCCGCGTTAGTCCCCCCATAGTTTTGGAAACCGTCAAGCAGCTGCTAAGGCTCCCGCTCCCCTCAAGTTGTACCTGTGAATTGTGGAACACCTTGTAAAGGCTCAAACTATCCCTAGCTGTGAGCAGCACCGGCGGTAAAGAGCTAGTAGGAAGCGTATGCGTATTAAAAAGTGCTGGCTCTCTCTGACCGCTTTCAATGCTCTGCATACGCTTAGGAGTGCTCCTACTAGCCATCGCTCAAACTCGAAAATCAAGCCAGCTGAATAAAACTGCGCAAACTTTGCATGCTCCAAGTCAATCTGTAACTTCCGTTTTCATCGAACACATTGAGTATGACATCATGGCTCAGTGAATATTACTGGGCCTACATTAGATATTGACACCTTCACACCAGATATTGACACCTTCACACTAGATATTGTCACCTTCACACCAGATATTGTCACCTTCACACTAGATATTGCACCCTCCCACTTCCTGGAGGGCTGTAGTTGATTTATTCCACTACAATAATCTTAGCAACCACCTAGCAACCGGCTATAAGTTTGAATAATGAGTTATTCTGGGATAAATGTTAGTAGTGAAGTAATGCAGATGTTTATGAGGCTAAAATATAGTATACATTGTAATTAGATGGTGAGTGTTAAAAGTTTGAATCATAATGTGTAGTTCTTCAAGCTTTATGACTTTACATTTACATTTTTTTTACTGTTCAAGATTTTAATGATTACTATGGGGTTGCCCATGTTAGTATTGTTGCATGCCCTCATCCCCTGTCTTGCTGCATATATACTGCCTCTTCTGTCTTGCTGCATATAAACTGCACTTGTTTCTCTACTTTTTGGCACTATCATCCCTACATCCTTCAACATTTTAATGGAAATGTTTTTACTCACTTACACATAATATGTACTATACACTTTTCAACAAGTTGCCTATCCAGTTGACAAAACACGACTGCATGTATATGATTATTGGCGACCAGAGAGCCTACCTGGTCGTGCAACAGGTATATATATATCTACGCCGTGTGTGTGTGTCATCAAGCTATGCATGTGCAATAATTGGCGAGCGGAGCGAGCCTACCAACAGGAAAATTTAATATGCCGTGTGTGCGTGTAACCAATCTACGCATGCACAATAATTACATAATAGGTACAAAGGTCACTGTGCCTCCTGCTCGCCAATAATGCATATGCATTTAACTAGTTACATAATCGGTACAAAGGTCACTATGCTCCCACTTGCCAATAATGCATGCATTCAAGTAGTTACATAATCAGTAAGATTTTAATGATTATTTTAATAAGTTTGAATAATGAGTTATTCTGGGATAAATGTTAGTAGTGAAGTAATGCAGATGTTTATGAGGCTAAAATATAGTATACATTGTAATTAGATGGTGAGTGTTAAAAGTTTGAATCATAATGTGTAGTTCTTCAAGCTTTATGATTTTACATTTACATTTCAGACAGGACTGGAAAGCACTTAGATCAACAGCAATGGCTTTTACAACTGGATTAACTTCATCTTCAATTGGAACACATTCAATTTCATTTCTTCAACGATTGTCTTCCTTAGCTGTAGTTAGGTATCGTTTTCCTTGAAATTCATGTATCAATAAACCAGATAGGTGATAACTTTTTGACTCAGATATCTCTTCTTCCCTTGCATATTAAAGTTTTAATTATGTCCTGTTTCTTCTTTCCAGTTGGTATTTCCGCTGTGTATAATTTTGACTTCAACAACAATTCTGCTATAAAGGACAAGCAGAAGGGAGAGAAAAAGGAGGAGGAAGAAGAGGAAGAAAGAATCTTATCTGCGAATCGGTTAGACTCTCTATATATAGGAGTGGTGCCGACCTGCCCAGCCTTAAATAACAGCCCAGAACTCTTGAATGCAGTAGTTACAAGCCTTTTCAGACACACAACCTGCTCTACGAGTGCTTCTATCCACGGTAAGACTCTCAAAGGAGGTAAAATGCGCAGCTACGAAGATACACGCCGGGAAAATTGCTAAATCATCGATTTCTTCATCTTCAAACAGCTGTTATTGCTCTTACCAGTCCTACTGCATGATGTTATTGCTCTTACCAATGTTACTGCTCTTACCAGTCTTATACTACTATTACCAGTCTTACTACTGTTATTAGTGTTAGGTCTACTGTTACTGCTCTTACCAGTCTTACTGCTGTTACTGCTCTTAGTCTTACCAGTGTTACTGCTGTTACTGCTCCTACCAGTCTTACACTACTGTTACCCCTCTTACCAGTCTTACTTCTCTTACCAGTCTACTACCTCGCCGTTCCTTATATGCTCATCTGTTGCTGCTCTTATACTACTGTTACTGCTCTTACCGTTGTTATCGCTCTTACTGCTCTTACCAGTCTTACTGGTGTTACTGCTCTTACCAGTCTTACTGCAACGTTTAATCTAGACATGCGTCCTTGAGGGGGCAAAATTATTAATAATTATTGTAGAAACTTGGGGGGGGGGCACATTTGGCAGGGCAGGAGACGGATTGTTGATGGTGTCATATGCTGGGGGGGGGGGGGGGGCAGCTGAAATCCTTGGGGGGGCATTTGCCCCCCTGCCCCCCCCCTTGGATTAAACCCTGTTACTGGTTACTGCTCTTACTAGTCTTACTGCTGTTACTGCTCTTACCAGTCTTACTGCTGTTACTGCTCTTACTTCTCTTACCAGTCTTACTACTGCTCTTTTATTACTCCTGATTTATTGGCATTACGCCGTTGTTACTAAATATAGTTCCTCTAGATACACTCTACTTATGCCTACTACCTCTCTGTTCCTTATATGCTCAGGTATTCTATCTGTGTAATAACATTCCATTGTTGTCACACACTTACTGAGCTTTCTCTATAGAAGTATTTTCCTTTCAGTTCTCTTCATACTGGTTGAAGATACTATTTTTGTTGAAACGTCGGAATAATTTTTGACTTCAAAAATCAGTCAGTATTTAGCTAGTGTACTCAGTTTTAAACATGGATTCTGCAATTACTCTTCCCAGCCACTCAGGACTTTTTAGCATCATTCATAGTGTGACTACTGCAGTGGAGGAGATGACCAACAGAGGAGAACTGGGAACCATCCTACTGTTGTACACTTCAGGTGAGGCTTCTCCATCCAGTTCAGTGAAAGCCTACACATATTTCCTGCATTGACACTGTGAGTCAGTCTGGCATGTTATGTTCCATAGCCACCACCATTGAGAAGTGTAAGACAGAAGGAGTGGTGGATGTGTTTCAGGTGGTGAAGGCTCTGAGGGGTACAGAAACTAGGGGCTGTACACACTGTGGCGAGTAGTATATAACTCTCCCTAATCTTTTAGTCATATTTTTCGGCCCTATTTTCTCTACAGATTATTCAATGCTGTTCTGGTATTCTTGGACTCATTTTTAACACATATACAAATTTTTAGCTTGGTTTATTTGTATGCCATATGATACATAGTACAAGTAGAGACAATGTATAGTATCATACCTGAAACATAAATTCTTACTTTGCCTGGTGATGTGTAGAGAAGTTTATTGGGAAATAGCGTAACACTAACCACTGAGCCACGACCTGTCTACCACTCGATCATGAGCCGTCAGAACCCTGTTAAGAGTCGACCGGTAAGACCTTTACATTGATCAGTGAAGGAGCCATGCTGAGTGGATTTACGACTACACAATAATGAAACATAATTCTTAGTTCACCTGGTGATGTGTAGAGAAGTTTATTGTTCAATGGCTCCGGCATAAGGGATGAAGAGAGCCCTGGCTGTATATGAGAGAGAGAGAGAGAGAGAGATTTCCAGTCACTGATCCTGAGTTCGATTCCCAGTGGAAATCAGTCTTTCCTGCTCTCTCTTCATCCCTTATGCCTGAGCCATCGAATAATAAACTTCTCTAAACATCATACCTATCCATAAAAGGAATGATTCAATGCTATTTCCCATACATAGATGGAAGGTGGGGTTACAATGTAAACGTCATACGCATGTGCATAATTTCACTTGGGTTTGCACTTTAGTGCTTTCATTATGTCACGTAGCAATGATTACAATTACAACACTGAGGTTATGTCACAGTGTTATCAAAATGGATTAGTCGTCTTTCTCTCAGACCTTGTCGATCTGGTCTTCCTCTCATGTCAGTCACAGTCTGTCTTTGTAGTTGGCCACCTAGTGCAGTGCCAGAGTTTTCTCCTTGTGGTGAGGTCTGAGTACTAATGAATAGAGCACTCCTGCCTTCTTCACCGGATGATTCTTCAATAGGAGATCCAGGTGTTGCATAATTCTCTGTGTCTCTATATACATGGCTGACAGATTGTGGAATAGACAGGGATGCTTGTCTAACAGCAACAGCATCATTGCCATATGGACTTTGAGGCAAATCTATGCCTGTTGCTGCTTGGTATCTCGGTTCTACAAGTGATGGTTGTGGATGTATTCCTAATGGAGGTTGTTGGTCCTGAAATATCTGATGTGGTGGTGGTCCATGTTGCTCCTGCTGTTGGGGTTGGTGAATTTGTTCTTGACCACCATGGTGACCAATGGGTTGTTCAAAGTGGTGAAAAAAAAACAGCATGGCATTCTAAAAAATGGAGAATATTAGACATACTGCATGCAGGGTACAGTAGTTGCAAACAGGTATAGTCCTAAACACACCCCTTTAACTACTGTTGCACTGTTCAGGCCCTCGTCTCATAGTATCCTAATTAGAGGGGTTCCACATGAAGAGACCGACTTTCCAGAATATGTAATGCTACATATAGATACACAAATCATCACGGGCAGTGTAATGTCCAGTTCATAGTCTTTTGTGGCAAAACAAACATGTACAAAATTGTACGTACGGTATCTTCTATGCAATGAGCCTCCTCTTGGCTTTAAATCATCAATCCAGAAGACATATCGTATGGGCAAGCAAACATTTCATATTAGGTCCACTGTAGTCTAAACTGGTAGGTAGTACCCCAATTGGACATAGTTCACATAATTTAATGGGTACATACATTGATATATACCAGTTAGTTTTAATGAGGTATATACACATACAGTAACTTGCATACGATATGTACTTGTCACTACAACGACATAGCATATGCATGCATTTTATAGCACATGTACGTATACATTGTACATATATACCTGCATCATTAGCCAGTGAAATATAAATGGGATAAACCAGAACTGGCCATTGAATCTGACAAAATATGCATATGGAATGAAGTGATAGAGAAAGAAGAACCTACAAAAACGGAAAAGCAAACATCTGGGTGCATGGTGTTGCAATTAGTACATCCTGTACATGTATATTCTTTGTTTGGTGATCAATGTAGAGAAGCTTTGTTGAGTAACTCAGGCCAATGGCACATAGTGGGCAGCCTGTCAGGTGGAACCAAGTATGAGAGTACCACCTGGCAGTATGTTTGAGTAAGTCAGTGGTTATTACACTTGATTTCCAGTCATCAATCCTGAGTTTAATTCCTGGTGGAAGTCCGTCTTTCCTGTTCTTTCTTCATTACTTTCAGCTTGTGTTACTCAACAAAACTATACAACACTGTACTCTATCTGTATGTATCCAGTCTGTCATACATACATGTATGTAAGGATCTAAGTGATATATGCAGGACATATAAACACTACATGCATTCAGTTTCAAGGGTTACAGATGAATGGAGGGAGAAGTAATGAAGAGCTATTATAACTACCCATCATCTCCATACCATCATTATACACTCACATTGGAAAAAATATCTTAGAGATACGATGTCTGCAGAACACAGCATAAAACTGGTCAGCCTCCCACACAGTGGCAACCATTAACAGGGAGAACATACTATCATCACCCAAGGCTTCACTCATTACAACCACCAAACCTAATTAAAACAACAGAATTGAAAATATATACCTGTGCATACATGAATGAAATTTTAGTGGCCTTGTGGTCAAATCCTTTCCTCCGTTTGCCATCCATAACATTTCAAGTGCATGTGTATACATACTGATCATCTGTAGTACGCAGTAACTTAACTCTCACTGCACATAAGTATGATAAACATGCTTTGAACTTATTTACTACAATGATGGACACAAAACAAAGACAGAACTCAAACTTGACCAAGACATTCAATGTATGGTACATGTAATTGTAGGTATATACATGCACACACACAAACACCGATACAACTCTAGTTCGGTAATCAGAATCCATGTACAATGTATGTATATTGTATGTACGTATATACATACCAAGTTGGCAGAGCAGATACATAATGTATATGCATGGATCTGTGTATACATGTACACATACACACACTTCTGTTATAGAGACCACACACCCCACAACGAAACACATGACATACTTGATATATGTACATTCTAATGTTGGCCTCTATGATCAGGCATAATGAGTACATGTACTAGTTGAATGCTTAGCATTGATGGCGAGAGGGAGCGATCCAACTGAATTGTTTCAGATATTACTCAATACAAAACCATACTTGAATTTAGCCTATGTAAGTAGCTTGTCATTGTCAGACAGTAAATAAAACTTTTTGTCGCCAAATGCTATTACACATGTGAAGAAGGGAATGGACTACCTCTGCATTAGAGCACTCTCTCTTCTGGCATCTGCAGTGTCATCATCTGTTGCTCAAGGGGTGTTGGCTGCACGCTGTGACATCGAGAAAGGCATGCTTCTCACTCTTGGCTGTCTCTGAAGCGAGATGCTACCTTCTGCAAGCTGTGTCCGCTCTTCAGTCATCTCGGAAGCAAGACGCTGCCTCACTGCGTTGTATTAGAGTGATTGATGCTGCACTGTACTCGAAGCTTAGTACGACAAGAGAACAAGTGGCAGTCCATAAACCTTTGATCTCTAAATGAGCTGGTTCTACGTTTGCGCGCAGCGTGGCGGGAAGTCCCAGGGGGGGTCCATATGAAGTACAGCAATTTATACGTTGAGACAGGTAAAAGGATGTATGTATGTTCAAATGAAAAATTTCTCCCATTGAACCAATACAGTTGGCTCGCTCCTGCTTGCCGATTATTGTGTAGAGATTAATGAAACACCAGAGATGCATTAAAGTATACCTATAGCAGCATATGTAATAATGAGAAACGGTACTTGTGCACCAGTCTGGATAGGCATGGGTACACCTTCATTCAGCAGGTGGTGAAAATGAGCTGAAAAGAGACAGCAAACATATACATGTACATGTACATGTACATTAATTTAAAAGTGGGCATGCACATGTCTTCCACGTTAGAAACACATGAATACAATACACGTACATGTATGTATATACACCACGTCCCAGAGAAAACTCACTTAAGAACTTGAATACATGATAGTGGATTTGCCTTAGTAGAACAGAAGCAACTAGAGTCTGGATTTGTACACCAATGTAGGCAATTACATAAAATATTAACATGAAATACTTACAAAGAAAAGTGCTGGTAGTAGTCCTGCAATGTATCGCCACTTACCCATCCATTGAATACGATAGTAATAATGACTGCCAGTCAGCAAGTTCTTCACATACCCTGACCCTATACATATACATGCATGTAAGGTGTATTTATGCACATAAACAACCATACCTTGTATTTGAGGTAGAAGATTTTTAAAGCTGGCAATAATCATCATTTCATAGCCTAAGAAATACTTTGTAATGAACTGACCAAACTCTCCCCCAAAGCAGGTAGTATTCTCTGGATCTGCATACATGTGCATACAAGGGACAAATATACAGTACATACCTGCACATGTACAATGTACATGTACAAGTACATTTATATATACACATTTGAGTATTTGCCACTTCAAATTCACTGCCGAGTGCCACAGTATACATGTAATAATGTGCTTTACATGCACACATTCACAAGTCTAAAAACATATCAGTGAAATGTTGTATGATGTAGGAACGGAAGTGCCAAAAATCAGAGAAACAAGAACAGTATATACATGTGTGTATGCAGCCAGACAAGGGATGATAGCATACAACAGCAGTGATTCATACAGGATTTAAGTTTGGGGGGGAAAGCGTCTTAGTGGTTACGTACACATGTACAATCCATATCACACAGTATGGTAGTACTGTGTATATAGGGATTGCTATAGTCTATCACCATTGAAAACCATATATAAGGATTTTGTTCATTTTCACTTTCATTTTGAAGTTGATTTCACTTTTAATGATATCAAGGTAAAGAATGTGTGAAAAATAACCAGTATACTAAAATTGGTTGTGTTGTGATGTAAAATGTGTGTAATAGTGCTTTTCACATTTTTGCCACGTTTTCCATCTTCTTCTTTTGAAGAAGCGTACCTAAATAACTATAAACCCAATGATCTTGAACCTTTGCATGTGGAAATGTATCATTACAGGATAGGTATAATATTTTTGTTAACCCTTGCAGTTCATATACTACTGATCATTATCTCTCCCAGCAATGCATTATGAATGAGGATAACTAATGAGCAAAACTCAGTAACCATGGTAACCATCAACCTGAAAGTTAGCATGTGTAGAGATATCATCACTAATAGCAACATAACAAAAGCATATGTTATTAACCCTTGTGATTCTTGTAATACTGATGTTAACACTCCTCTCAATGCAATACATGTACATGTACATGTATATAGCGATTACATAATTTCATTTTGAATGTACATGTAGTACATACATTGTACATTGTTTGAATGTACATGTAGTACATACATTGTACGTTGTATATAATACAGTAGCATGCGTCATACAATAAAACAATTACGTAATGAGACAAGACTCGTTAATGACCTCATTACATCTGCCACGCATGTACAGATGCTTAGCAACTAGCCCGTAGCAACTAGGCGCAGAGTGAAACACGAGAGAAATGTGTTGACGATTTGTATAACAACTAGCACTTAGTACTACATACGCAAAAGAGAGATGTGTTGACGAACTCTCACCTTCAGAACACTGCACACACGTACAGCATGTTGACTATGCCTCTATGTACATGTATGTACATGTACGTACCACGGTAAGCTTATATACCGTCTGCTGGAGAAACGGCACGCTATTCTACTATGATACTAATAAGCAAGACAGGGGCTGGCATACACCGCGTCCTGTTAATATACCACCAAGCCGAAGCACTGGTGACCAATAATACGTTGCTAGCAGCTTTAGTATTTGTAGTTACCAAAGTATAAGCAGCCGCTTGTATATAGCTTGCAACAAAAACCATGCCCTACTAATCACGTATTTATACAGTAGCTCGGAGTGTGATTAACAATACTTGGCCAGATGTTGATGAATATGGAGAGTTTTATACTTTCTAGTGAAGAATTATTGCTTACAATAGTAAAAAAATGACAAGAGACAAGTTAATAAAAAAATTAGGAAATTTGAAGTGTAATATTATAGGGATTGCATAAAAATGAAGAGAGACAAGATTGGGACACAGACATACTATATACATCAATGTACTAAAGGGTATGTTGATGTACATGTACATAGCATGTCTGTGTCCCAATCTTGTCTCTGTTCATTTTTATGCAATCCCTATATTACACTTCAAATTTCCTAAATTTTTTATTTACTTGTTATATTATTACTTCCTCCCTCCCCCTGTACAAAACACTGAACAGTAATACCATGCGTATGAGGGAGGAGTTACGCATGTTATTACTGTTGTATGCCATCATCCCCTGTCTTGCTGCATACATACAGTCCTTGTTTCTGGCACTTACTTTCCTACATCATTTAATGAAATGGTTTTTACACTATGTGTGTGCTCGTTGGCTTCATTAGTTTTATCTCCTTATGTATCTAGGCATGTAGGTAGGTACCCAGGAGACTGTTTCAAAGTTTCTCAATTACTTTGGCATGTGAATTAAGTTGCAGAGATTTGGTCAAGAATCATACACACAAAAGAAAGGAACCGTTTCATGTAAAAACCGAGGTGACATTTTTATGGTAGGCAGTTTCAACTGAATTGAAGAAAAAGAAAAGAGTGGTTCGGCCAATTTCCGTACTTCATTGTAGAGGTGCATATTACTTTGAGGGTCTTAGTGGGTATGAAGATAGTATTTTAAGTCTTTCACATTCCCTACATATTTGTAAAATTACCTACTTATGTAGAGTCTTCTGGTAGATATATTAAGACGAGCCCTAGCAGACTGCGTCAGGCTGAGATAACCTGGCTCCTGCGAGAACTCCAAGATAGTGTAATCCATACAATACTGATTCAGAGCTGAAAATAATAAAAAGGTATGCATGACTTTTTAGAAAGACAAGGCAAGGCGACACAACACAACAGAAAGAAAAAGCAACACAACACAACTCGCCCAAAGCAGTCACTTTTCAAAGCATGTACATGTAGTGTTCTGGTGCGCCTTGTGTATATAAACCGGTGGTGTGTTAGCGCGCTACAGAGAGCAGTCGCCGAGGTTGCGCGTATTCCCTGCTGATGAGAGCTAATAAGCTCGAAACAGCACTGTCCAGCGATCGCTTAGCTTGTCTGGCCTCACCAGATATGGTTTTTCTAATGTACATGTTGCTTTACACATTTTAAATTGCAACATCACAAAAAATACCAATGAATAACACAGTAGTTTATCAAAGCCAGAGGAGGTTGGACACGGTCACCTGAAATGAATTATCGCATAGAGGAATGCACGTGCAAGTGACGACTTCCTGTGGTCATTGCCTAGTTAGTTCTATTCAGCTGCAATTTGATAAAACTTCAGAACTTTGCAGGTAGCTAGAAGACACGTCAAAGATTAGCTTTACTGATGCAGGCAAAGTAAAAACTAGAACATACAGAGGTCTAGAGGACTACAAATACACTACACTGTAACTCCCTAAAATGCAGGGGTAGGCTGAGGAAGGCACTGTTTTTCTAATTTACTACCCAAGGTAAGTATAGGTAGCTAACTAACTTTTTGATCCTTCCTCAGCTTCGCTTCAACAGGCATACAAGTTTGCCATACAATTTCAATGGCAGAGTAGATGCTGTGTCAGCAAAAATTATGTGTGTCCAATCTCCTCTGGTCCAAAGCATACATGTACATACGTAAACAAAATGCTATGAGGAGCAGAATTAAGTCATTAACAACAGAAGCAAATTCTCAAAACAAGATTTGGATTAACAGCCTTTTTTGATGTACATGTACGTGAATACATACATGCACATGTACATTGTATAAACAAGTATACATCACAACACAGTTAGGTGACATGTAAAAATGTCAGAAAACTTACTGTAAACATCAAAAAGTTCATATAATGTATGTTGCTCCATGTAAGAGGAAGCAGTGTGTTGCATATCACCCTGAAAACTATTATTCTCTATCCTTTCTTTTTCTTTTTCACCAGGAAGTATCCAATTGAGCCATCCCTTGTCATCACCTTGTTCTTCCTCTCTCTCCTCTTGCTCCTTCTCTGTCCATTCATTTGGATGATTTGTATGAGCAAAATTGTCCATGTCTATAGTTGACAGAGAGGCATACATTTCAATCAGCAATGCCTGTCGTTTGCTCCAAAGGTCTGTGGTATTAGTGTACACCTCCACCTGCGATGGTGAAATATGCACAAGGAATGTCAACTTCAGATGTCATACAGATTATTTATCCAGAGTGCACCTAAGAAATATTACTGCTTCCCTACCATCCCTAAATCTGAAATATATTTTGTACATGTATATTGAAGTGTGTCACATCTCAAAAATTGTGGTATGTCCACGTAGTGGTTCCTTGTAGTGAAAGGCCATGAGGCAGCCAGCCATATATTAGGAGGTGGAGAGACTTAATGCAAAGAATCTAGCTGGAAGCCCTACCAGCGTGCAGACTGAATCTGGCAGTCCACACTCAGTAACTACCAGAAATGGCGTCACAGCAGCAGAGATTAATTTTTGAACAGGATCCCGTACTTACGACCGATCCCAATCTCAAGTAATAGGTGATCGTTTTCAGGGTCCCATGTTCCCAGCAAGCCCACAAATAAAACCATCACAACACACCTGGAACCCTTTCCTCTCAAGCTGTTCTTTAATATCTGCGTACATCTCCCACTTTCATCTCCTTGCCGCGATCACATTTTCTAGACTGTCGCATGGACAAGCAATGTCAATGAGAAAGGCTTTCTTTAGCCTCCTTCCCAGGCACTACATACGAGAGGAGAGGGCCTGGTATACACTGTTTGCGCATGTGCCAGGTCTCCATGATAACACATCAGCCGGTACTCCCTGTACGTCAAGTAACAGCAGTCTCTTAGCCAGTAGTTAGACTCAGACGCCTGACTGATAGTTCCCAATTTTTATGAGTATTAAATTGTGCATTCTGGTGCAAATCCGTAGAAATGTCAAATTTTAGTACCCACAAAAATAGTCACCTTAATGTATCAATATTTAGCCACACAAGATCTCCAGTGAAAAGGAATGCAGAGTGCTGTATGTCACAGTATTACAGAAGAAAGGGTAAGCATAAAAAACGTGCCGAGTACAGAAGAAGGCAAGGGGCCTCACAAGCTCTACTTCTGCACCAGGCTAGTGATAATCATGAAGAAATCGATATAGAGAATGAAGAAAGTCATGATGAAGTTCCAACAATGACAGACATGACAATGTCCTACATGTACATTGTACAGCTTGAAGATGAAATCCAGAGCCAGTGGGAGGAAAATAGCTGAAAAGTGAGCAGAGCGACTAACAGAAAAAGCTGTAATCCAACAGTAAGATCAAATACCATACTGGGCTCCCTTCTTTTGTTAGGCTAATGGCTGTGTTCAATCTCGCTGCTCCACAAGTTCGTGACCTACTGTACAACAGTTCCAGCAATTCTTCATGGTACTAATGAACCTCTGCCTGAATCTGGGTCAGCAATGTGTAGCTTATTGTTCCAACACACAGTCACGGTAATTGAGGTCATGTACCATAAATTGAGGCAAGTTGTTAAGTGGCCTTCTCATGATGAACTCCTATTGACATTGCCAATGTCATTTATGAAACATTTCAGGGCATGTGTGATCTTTTATCCCTCAGCACACATGCGCAGCAAGGGTTCCTGTAGTTGGGTCTGTGTGTCTTTGCATCCGTTAAGCATCTTTTCATCCTGAAAACGATACCACATACATGTACTCAACTGAACCTCTAGAGCGTCTTTTCATCCTGAAAATGGTACCACATATTCAACTCAACCTGTAGAGCGTCTTTTCATCCTGAAAATGGTACCACATATTCAACTCAACCTCTAGAGCGTCTTTTCATCCTGAAAACGATACCACATACTCAACAGGCAGTGGAGGTCAAAACATTTGTGTGGATTTCTCTGAAACTAATATATATATATATATATATATATTTCGGAAAGTGAATGTTGAATATCTGGTAATCTCAACTAGCCAGGAAGTCAAAAATATTGTGAGGGTTGGATTGATCTTAGAGATTCACCAACCATGTAATGCCTTGGTCAATAGGTAAGTTGCACAGGGAGCAGGTATATACAGGTACATGTATGTCTACAGTAAATGCATTGGGAGAGATAGCGTACAATATGCTGCAGTAGAGAAGTACCATGGCCCCCTATCCAGAGCTATGTCCCGTAATTTGTTCCAAGAGATTTGTGCAGCAATTGTCCATTTCGGAAACAGCATCTGCGCATTATCACGTTTCAATAAGTGTGTGCATTTTCAAGGATTCATGCACGCGTGGTGCCGAGGGTTTGCACTTTGGTGCATTCATTATTGATTATTTTGAGTCCTATGTATATAAATGTTCTAGAGTAGAATGTTAAAGGATGTAGGGATTGAAGTGCCAAAGAGCATAGAAGCATGCAGTCTAAGGCAGGGGATGATACACGTACATGTACATGTATATAGCATGCAACAATAATAACATGCGTAACCCCTTTTAGTGTTTACAGATGCAGGGATATGGGGGTACGCATGTTACTATTGTTGCATGCTATATATCATCCCCTGCCTTTGCCTGTATGCTGCACCTTGTTTCTATGCTTTTTGGCACTTCAATTCCTACATCATTATGCTTTTACTCTTGTTTCACCGGTTTTTACTGTACGTGTATAAACCTACGACTTTTGTGCAGAGTTCTACCTCCCTTGCATACCTATAAGTAGCATAGCTGGCTGTGCTTCCAGCCAACTAGAGCAGGCATTACCCTAACTATCCCTCCACTTCAACCACTAAAACCCCTTTGGCTTCGCCACCTTCTACAATGAGGTGAAACACCATTGCATGCATGTAGATATACACATGTAGGAACAACACATGAATGCAATCATTCTTACTTGTCAATCTAAAATTACCTGAAGAATGTCTTCATATGGAAATGGCCGCTCAATGATCTCCACAAGACAGTCTTGTGGCTCTACTACATATGTGAAGTGCACGAAGCTCCAAAGAAGTAACATCGCTAGTGCCTGGAAAACAAGTTTTCTTCATTACTGTTGAGATGCTCATGTATATATATACATTTATTACCTAGCCATTATGTCTTTCATTATGTAGTACTAAGCGCAATTTGCTATATGAATCATCAACACATTTCCCTATTATCAGCCAGTTCACTCTGCACATATATTTGCCATGCTAACATGGCAGATGCAATAACATTATTAATGACTCAGATGTCATTACGTAATCGGTTTATTATATGACGCATGCTACTATATACATGTACGTACAATGTATGTACTATGCACAAAATGAAATTACGTAATCTCTATATACATGTACATGTATTGCATTGAGAAGAGTGTTAACATCAGGATTACAAGAATCACAAGAGTTAACAATATATGCTTTTGTTATGTTGCAATGATAGCTCTACACATGCTAATTTTCAGGTTGATGGTTACCATGGTTGCTGATTTTTGCTCATTAGTTATCCTCATTCATAACACATTGCTGGGAGAGACAACGATCAGTAGTACATGAAGTATAAGGGTTAGAAATATTATACCTGTATTCCCTATCCTGTAATGATACATTTCCAAATGCAAAGATTCAAGATCATTGGTTTTATGGCTATTGAGGTATGCTTCTTCAAAAGAAGAAGAAGATGAAGAAAAACATGGACAAAATGTGGAAATTTTTTTCCCGATATTATGTACATGTGTACATGTATATCACAACACAACCAATTTCATTAAAAGCTTCAAATTGAAAGTGAAACTGAAGAATATCCTTATATATGGCTTTCAATGGGGATAGACCATAGCAATCCCTATATACACAGTACCACCTGTGTGATATGTACATGTAATTAAAGGGGTAGGGCCAAGTCATTGGGATCAACCGAAAATCGAATCGACCTGGGATTTGTAACTAAGATGTTCTGGATACTGGACAGGCACTCATACCACTAAAGTACTGGATCTCCGTGGCAGAGGAATGCAGGAATCACTACCACATGTACATTTGTTTTCATCGTATCAATAAACAAAAGAGGTGTTACATGTAAATTTTCCAACCTGTACATAGTCTTATAGTGCACTGTTCTGATACTGTGTAAAATGTTCCTTTGAACAAAAAGACCCTTTCAGTGGCTACTGAGATTAGATCTACACTGGTAGCTGAGTTAGCTTTTCGGCACATCCGATGTGACAAGTGCCTACTATGGTGTATGGTTTTGATTGAGCATAATACATGTACATGTGGGTCACTACAGGGAGCATAATGATTAGCTTCTTGGAGCATAGAAGCATAGCATGACTTTAATTTTGAGCATAATGTGTCAAACCATAGAACCAAGGCATGGAGGGAACGGCAGTATATTTATTGGAGACATTAGCTGCCCCATGGAACTTGAAACCATATCAGTAATACTATCAGATACGCTACCGAGGATGCTCGACTGTTAAAACAACCACTTAGGCCCTTAGGAGCTACTGAGGGGTTGCTTACAACTACATCTTGGAGCTGGGGAGCATTAGTTAGAACATACGTTATACGCACCATACCATTGCAAGAAGGGTTATTTCAAGGACCCAACGAATTGCTTGAGGTACACATCCGAAATACTGTGATGTCACTCTTCTGTAAATAACACTGAATACAGCGTTTCTCCTTCGAATCACTTCTTGGTCCATCTTCCTTACAATCTCCGCCCACCCAAGCGTCACTGCGCGTATGATCTGAGTCAGCGAGTGTGAATTCAACTCCTATATATAGCCATACCTAAATATAGCCTTGTGGCTAAGTTGTGCTAATTATAATCTAAAGCAAGCCACTAAGCCGAGCTCTAAAGCCTACCTGTAAAAGTGATCAGGCTGGAGATGTTGTTTTCTCGAGGATTTCTGGTTGCATTGGCAACTTCTTCCATGCTAAGTGAGTAAAATTCTTACTGGGTACTCTAGCATATGCACGATGTAAATATAAAGCCCTTCCCCGAATCCTTATTAAAATTAATCTCCCTTCCTGAGTGGGTGTCACCCATGGTGGCCTGGTTATCCTTTCTGTATGTAAACGCTCGGTAAGTGTATTATGACCACGCGAAATAAGGCTTTTGTCTGAGGGTACATGTATATAACTAGCAGTGCTTTAATAGTTACTTCTTATAGGGTCCTGGCTTGGCACTGCAACTACATGTACATGTGCTTTGTGCCGTTCTTCCTACCTGATCCGATATGTCACTTGAGACTGTACGTGCATATACATGTAGTACTATGTGTAAACAACACTCCCTGTATCGCCCTCAAAAATAGCATAACACTGTCTATGTGTTTTTCTATATGTGATAAGGCCCTCAAAGTAAATAAACAACATAGCTGCCATGTCATAGGAAAAAGGGCCAAACTGCTTATTTCTTTATCTTCTAAATGGCCGACCTCATAATTGGCGTAAATATTCTCCTGGATGAGAAAAAATACACTGCATTCAAGAGCGCCTTAAGAAAATTGGTACCAAGTACACCTGAAGACCAAAGTTGGGCTCATCTGCTGCTGTAGGAACTGCAGCTGCATCGTACCTTCAAGTCCAATGCCACTATTACGAGGCATTCTTCTCAGATGTGAGTCCAAGGAATTGTGTGAGGTAGGAAAATAGACATGATGAGTACTCAACAAAATTCAATACATTGTACAAGTAAATAGAACCTGAAGAGTCAAAATTGCACACAGAAAGAATTGGCTGTCGTTTCTTCTTGCCTCCAGAATAAAAAAAGACAAAGCCTTATTCATAACATGGCAAGTGGTGCCCTAAATCTGGGTTTGGGTCTTGACAGTTCTGGTAATGGAACAAATCCACATCTGTGAGATAGTCTAGTTGGGGTTGAACGTGACAATTTGAGGTTGAACTCGCCAGAATTTACTGGTAAATTCTACAGGTTCTTCAGCTCCTTTCCAACTCTCAGCCTTGTTTGTTGGATATGTAAACGACTTGTAAGGTAGGTTTTCATCACTAGGTCCTGGTGCTGGTTTTGTTCTTGGACGCCAGAAGGCAGGGGTAGTGGTAGGAGTAGTAGGTACCCCAAGTGTTTAATTCAATTACCATCCAGCAACTACATGTATAGTAGGAGCAACATGCGCTATATATATGTACATGTAGTAAATAGAACCTGAAGAGTCAAAATTGCACACAGAAAGAATTGGCTGTCGTTTCTTCTTGCCTCCAGAATAAAAAAAAGACAAAGCCTTATTCATAACATGGCAAGTGGTGCCCTAAATCTGGGTTTGGGTCTTGACAGTTCTGGTAATGGAACAAATCCACATCTGTGAGATAGTCTAGTTGGGGTTGAACGTGACAATTTGAGGTTGAACTCGCCAGAAGTAAATTCTACAGGTTCTTCAGCTCCTTTCCAACTCTCAGCCTTGTTTGTTGGATATGTAAACGACTTGTAAGGTAAGTTTTCATCACTAGGTCCTGGTGCTGGTTTTGTTCTTGGACGCCAGAAGGCAGGGGTAGTGGTAGGAGTAGTAGATACCCCAAGTGTTTAATTCAATTACCATCCAGCAACTACATGTATAGTAGGAGCAACATGCGCTATATATATGTACATGTATATTTCAGACAAACAACCTGCTTTGGGCAAGTTGCATTTTGTTGCTTCATTCTGTTGTATTGTTGCCATGCCTTGATGTAGTGTGTTTGTAGTATGAATATACACGTACATGTACATGTATACATGTAGATACATGTATATATCATGTACAGTGTGTCTTAGTAATGAGAATGTGATACATGTACAACCAGTAACAGTTCATTAGCCTTTGTTGACTATGTGTGTGAGCTGTCCTTGTGTGGGTCTGAGCCCCAATAAGTACACAAATGTACATTGTAGGTCCTCAGTGATGTAGTGTATACACATGCATGTACGTACATGTACATGTGCATATAGAGATAGCTTAGTACAGATGTTAAATGAAAATGTGACACACAACCAATATTATTGCACATGCATACAGTGGAGTTCTCTGTAGTACAGAGGAAACATGCACAGGGTTTTCCCTATAGGCCTGTTTTGTGTGACAATTCTCATGAGAGCAATCTGTGAATACACAATGTACATGCCTGGCATGCATTACAGCACAATTGTACAAGTATATACATGTATGTGCTGTGAATGTACTCTACACATAGTAGTATTACTACAAACAAAGAAATAGGGTTTCCATAAAATGAGAGAACAACATGCTCATGATGTTATTCGAGAATCAATGCTGTCAAATCATGAATCATGTAGTTGTTAAATAATCTCATGCACGCATGAATTTAATCATCCATGAGATGCATAGAAAGACAAGGCAAGGCAACGCAACACAACAGGACAACAGAACTCGTCCCAAGCAGTTATTTGAAGAAAAAATAACTGCACATACATACATGTACATGGAAAAAGGTGTACGCAGAGCAAACTCAGCACACAGCTGTTTTGGGCTGATTGGCTCTCATCAGCACCCGTGTATGCCTACCTGCTTTGTGACAGCCTAGATCTACATATCCTAGGCAGGCAGATGTACATGTACGTGATCATGAGATGCTTTTCTATGAGATGACTTACTTATAGGGGCCCACATACACACAAGGACTGCTCACACACATAGGAAAGGCTACCTCAACAAGGGCTGAACAAACAGTTAAGGCCAATGTGTGTGTCAGCGCCACCCCTACATGGAGATTCTACTGACTCCCTAACTCAACAGAACTGAACACAGAACAAGAGAATAAGCCTTTTTCAGACAAACAACTTCTTCCGATGACTATACTCTCAAAGTACATGTATACATGTATGTATCACACAGTATGGTTGTACTGTGTATATACATTTTGTACATGTAGGGATTGCTATGGCCTATCCCCATTGAAAACCATACATGTATATAAGAATATTTTTCATTTTCACTTTCAATATGAAGTTGATTTCACTTTTAATGATATCAAGGTGAAGAATGTGTGAAAAGTAACCATAAAACAAAAATTGGTTGATCTGTGATGTAAGATATGCGTAATATCTCAGGAAGTACTTTCCACATTTTGTCCATGCTTTATCATCATCTTCTTCTTGAAGAAGCGTAACTCAATAACCATAAAATCAATGAACTTGAATCTTTGTATATATGTGAAAATGTACATCTGTATGATTACATACTGGGGAATAGGGGTATAATCATTAACCCTTGTAGTTCATGTACTACTGATTGTTATCTCTCTCAGCAATGTATTGATAACTAATGAGCAAAAATCAGCAACCATGGTAACCATCAACCTGAGAGTCAGCATGTAAAGAGGTATCATCGCACTCATGTCCAAGTTTGCCATCGAAATCCATTTTCCTACATGGGAATGTCCTCCTTAGGACTCTTATGTACAATCCAATTGTGTCCATGGAACAGTCCATCCTTTTATACAGTACAGATGGCAATGGATTCTAACATGTACCACTCTAGTAATCCATACTGTCTGTCCTACAGTCCTATGTAGGACAGGTGGGACTGTCCTGTGGAATCCCTTGTGTACCACTGTATCCTGTGTGATTGTCCCGTCCTACAGTCCCATGTAGGACAGGTGGGACTGTCCTGTGGAATTCCATGTGTACCACTGCAACTAGTCTATCCCGTGTGTCCGTCCCGTCCTACAGTCACTCATATCCTGTATAAAAGGATGGACTGTTCCACAGACACAATTGGATTGTACATAAGAGTCCTAAGGAGGACATTCCCATGTAGGAAAATGGATTTCGATGGCAAACTTGGACATGAGTGAATGTGAAACACATATTACGAGTAAATGGCATTCGGCACACGGAAGTGCTAATGTATTGTAGCTTTACTCGTCCATGAGGGGTCCTATAAAGATTCCGTTGGTGAAAGGCACTGCTAGAATCCTTTTGGTACAAAAATCCAGGTACATGTAAATACATGTACTTGTACCAATTTTGTACTACAGAAGAATTAGAAGATGGAGAAACCGGTGTTTTAGCAACTTCACATATGTCACTGTATTGGTGTATTTTACCACCTATGAGAGTCCTATCGTGTTTGGAAACACTCGAAGACCAATGACTTTGTACAACAGAGCCATTCTGTGCTGTACCAAAGTCATTGGTAACTTCATTTTAAAAAATCTAGGGAGGGGTTATCCATGTTATTGCTGCATGCGTGTTGTTATTGCTGCATATATATGCATGTACATACAAATACATGTGCATAGCACACTATCTATGTAAGAAGTATAGAGGAAGAAAAGAAAGGCAACCCAGACAAACTAGACATATAACCACCAGACCAGGCAAACAAGACACACAATACACAGACCAGACAAACAAGACATACAATGTAGATTTCACCCACCATACAAAGGTAGGACAAACCTTACAAACAAATGAAACATGCAACCCACAGAAGTACTTGTAATTACATGCCAAATAATCAATCAAGGGGTGCTAGGATGCCCAGCCTTAAGATCTGGGATGGTGGGTTAAAGAGTCCTTTACCGTTATCAAACTCTCCCCACACATCCTAGCAACCCCCAATTGGACAAACATAATATAAAGCAGCCAGACAAATAATCATAAAAAAATCTACTAATATGTAACAGTCCCAAGACTTAGAAAATGAGGGTACAGTGCAAAATAGAGATGTGTACACAACTCACCATAGAGCTTAAATACAGCCATGTATTTTATGCGTAATTGCAGTATACATGTACATGTGTATATAATCCCTTTACGCATTTGCTAATGCACTTGTTACTTTCCCACAGGTGTTGGTTCATGTGCGTGTATGCACAATTCGTGTTTATGTGATTACAGACCATATACCTGCACATCATGTATACAGTTTACCAAAGATGATCTTGAGTTTTCCACCAATACCTGTAAGCATGGTATACTCTTTCAAGAGGAGAATGTTGATGATAAAATATTGCTGAGATACATGGAAGTTTACAAAGCAGCAGGCTACTGGACTGGTTATGTGATCAACAGTGGGAAAATACTAACCAATAGCACTGTCAGCACTCAAGTGAATGTCTCCCTACTTGATAGTGGAAACTGCACCGGCAATGACTGCTGTGTTGCATGGCAATTAAATCCCTTCGGACCAATTGCTCTTGACTGTGATACAAAACTACCTGCAATATGCACTACCTCGGTTACCTGTGAGTTCCTTCATAATTATACATGTGTATACATGTACGTGTGTACATGTATATTATCTACTAGTTGAATGCTATGCATTGTTGGCGAGCGGGAGTGCGCACACAAAATTAGAAGCACGTACATGTACAACATTATGATATGTACAGTGCGAGTCATATATATATATATAAAAATCACCCATCCAGATCACTAGGAGGGCTCGCTACACTCACCAATAATACAGCTGTGCTCCTGTCAACATCAGTTCGTATCATACAGAAGCTTAATAGGCAAGTGATGGGCATGACAAAAGGTATGCACAGAGCAAACCAAGCAAACAGTGGACAGCTGTTTCGGGCTGGTTGTCCCTCATCAGCATCGTGTATGCCTAGCTGCTCTGCGATGACCGTCTGGTTCTTATCCAACAAAACGAGTGGTGTCCAGTATTGCCAACAGGGGAATTTTCTTACAATGTGCTGTAGCCTCAGCCCTAGCCCTAACCCCTAAGCTATTATGATGTGATGAATCTCATGATGTTGGCGATGCTGGACATGAATGTGCATTCCTCCTGTACCTTCTGAACACCTTCCTGTCGAACTCAATCATACTGGATGGTCATACCCACTTTCTCTGCACCTTGCACTCTCTCCAGCTATTTTCTACAGCCAGGCAGGTGTACAAGTTGAATAGGCCATGCAGCAGGCAGCAGCTCCTACAATGCAACCCCCTGTAGACAGACCGTGGCCCTCATGCCCTCATGGAAGGATCAGATTAACTGTATGATGCGCTCTAATACACCAGGGCCAGCCACACCATTGGCTTACCTCTTTCAAATGGTAGAGTAGAGCAAATGTTTTCCTCCCTGAAGATTACCAAGATTACCAACAGGACTTGTCTAACTGTGAAGTCTAACAAGCTTTGTACCATGGCTTTTCAATCAGATCACTCAAGATTTTTAGTCGTACGTACATGTACATTGTATGTCTGTACCTCCTTGCCACAACGTTCCCCCCACATCACAAACAGTCAGATGCCCCTCTAGTTGTCAGTTAGAGAGATTTCCTTTCTGTATGTCCTCCACCAATTCTAACAATTTGCTTGGGCATTCCTTATCACAGCAGGTGGCCTTGATCATTTCTGGTCAGAATGCCTGACTCCCCACCACCTTTCCATTCCTCACCTTCCTCACAGCGCTCAGCAACTCATCCTCTGAAGGAACCTTTGTTATCTCAGGCCTTGGTGGTCTCTGTCTCACCCTCCTTGACTCCATCATATCAAACTCACTTTGAATGTTGAGGATCTTTGTGAAATGCCTCCTCCATCTTTCCTGTTTGGCCTCCATTTTGGTGCAGGTATTGCTATCTTCATCCTTTACTGTCGCTGTCCTCACTGGCACAAGCCCTCTCCTCGCCTTTTGGATGTCCCTGATGCAGTGCCATACCAATTTTCCACCATTCCTCCCTCTTTCAGCTTCCAATGCCTTCTGCTGGAACCAAGCATCTGCCTTCACCTCTCATCTAACTGCCTTGCAAACATCAGTATGCTTTCTCCTTATCTTCTCTTTCCCAGTGCCGAGAACAGTGTGTGCAGCCTGTTTCTCACCAGGTACTCCCTAATGCTCATTAAAAACTTCCCTCTAACTGTGACTCTCCCCTTTCATCCAAAGAGTCACCCTGCAGGTTTGCAACATTCCACCTCTTCATCCCTGTACCACCACAACCTCTCCTGGAATTCCTTCTGTTTCCCAACCACTATCTTTGCTCTTACCAACCTATGATCTGTGTTGCAACCTGCCGCCTGCATCATACACACATCCAGGCACTTCCTCAGGTGCTCCCTCTTCATCACCACATAATCTCTGTATATATATGCAGTTCCACTTGTCTGATTTACATGTAGGGTGCTACCAGGTTTGCTTTAAAATCTCTTTTGAAACCATGTGTTACACACAGTGGCTTCCTTTGTTGAGATAAATGCCAGCAGCTCTCTTCCAGCTTCATTTAGGTGTCCGAAACTCATGGGGGGGGCTCTTTCATACTGCCACTCATCCTCTTTTGCAGCCCCAGACCCCACACGAACATTGAAGTCCCCCAGCATAACATACATGTACATGTAGCACTCACCTGATGGAATATATGAAGGAGGTCACAGAATATGTCCTCCTCCCTACTGGCTGCAATGGTTGGAGCAATAACAGGACAGTATATCCACTCCTCCCACCGCCAATTTCCAGCGGGGACCAGTGACCAGCCTTGAGCCCAATGCCTTTCACTGACTGTCATCTGCCCTCTAAGCATCTACAGCTGGACCCAACAGTATGATGGCTACACCTTCACCCCTCTTCCCTTGCCAGATCTCTCCCAGCTGACAAGACTACTTCGTAAATGTCACTCCTAAACCAATTGCACCCCAGCCACTACCACCCTATATCATTTTAGCTTACATATCACTAATGGATCTTCCTTTCATCAACCACACTCACATCACAACCTCTCCTTGTTGTTGCAACTGTGTCTTTTATGTACAACAATGTTCGTGTTAGCCTCGTACCCAGGTCATTGCGGGGGCTGATAAGACGGTCTGGTATCAACTGTTCGCGCATGCACGTAGCTATAGTATAGTGTACTGTCAAATCTGGTATTCCAGGATGTATAAATCCCGAGAGAATATTCGAAGTGGGGTATGTCATTCACCCTTGAGATATCCCGAAAGAGGTAGATTGAGCAATGCATATGCAGTCGATTCCGTTAGTTGATACGCCAAAAATTACTGGGCGTTTTCCTAGAAGTTAACGATATTTATGCACATGTGCAAACAGTCAATATGAGGCCGTCTTTTTCTGCCCCCACAGTGGCCTGGGTACGAGGCTATGTTCATATGTTCCAGGAAGCCACATACCACCGAGAGAACTCACCCATTTGAATTGCTCTATGTGCACTTATTGATGGCTCACCCTGAGAATGATCCAAGGTCTCTGCAGAGGAGCAGTCTTGCCATGATCTAGTGATGCCATCATGATCATCACCCATGTATATAGCTTTCGCCAGCTAAAACCAAAACTAGCTGCCCAGGGGTCACCACGTGGAGGCGCTAACTTTTTAAAAACTGACCCCCCCCCACACACACACACATCCTTCATACATGTATGTTAGCAGTCAAAAGGATAAGTGTGGTACCAAGTGCACATTTAAAGAACCAAGTGAATGTTATTTCCACATCGGCTGTGTGAATAGGAACAACCCAGCAAATCATAGCCAGTATACTCATACAATGATGATTGATAGAAATCATCATAAACTTCTGCAGTTACAGTGTTAGAGGTGTTCATATTTGTTTCACCACATGAAACCTGCTCACATGAATTGGAAATCACATACATGTATATTGCTCTAGACAAAAGAGAACACGTAGGCGACTGTTTCTTTTTCTATTCTTATTGCACATACAAAATATATATGTGTCAATTAAAACTTACTACACTGGCATACACAGTACCCTTACCATAATATCAGTGTGGTTGATTTAACTGATTCCGATATCTCCCTGGAATGCATGTAATTAGTTTGATACCAATATAATAATAAAATAAGATTACTCACAAAGACCACATGAATACCACTATACAGGACTGCAGCCTGAACGCAAACCACACTCTGAGCAGTAACAATACACACATGTAGCATGGTGGCCACAAAGCATTTGTATTCTCACACACTGTAGTGCGAACCCGAATGTACATGTGTATGCATCAGTTCACATGAGAAAACAGACATATCAACATAAAGTTTGTATGTACGTATTCCTTTCCTACATCTTTTTGTTTAGTTGCAGCTTCCAAGTTACCTGAAGATGCAGGCTCTTCAGGGTCTGGAATGGGATATGTTGGTGAGATTTTATTTACTCATGCATGTATATACATGTGTTTGGGAATGATTCAAAACCACCAGCACATTTTAGAGTTCTTTAAGCATTTTAGTTGTTAAGAACAAGTTTGGTTTTAGCAGGCCAACTTTATCCAATTCCAGGCCTAAACCTGATCAGATGCAGTCTATGTTATGGTGATCCTTGTGTGTAATGTGCCTACATACGTGTCCACGTTCAACTAACCAAACATGACAGCAGGGCAGACATGTAGTTGAGATTGAAATGACGCTGGCCTTATTAGTTGGATCCTATACAGTTGGCCATTTTCCTGCAGTAAGCGTGCATGCGCATTATAGTATTTACCACGTGGTGGCACCAACGGTTCTGGACTTTAGTGCATTCATTTAAGGTTGAAAGCACTTGCTCTAAATTCTCTATACCATACGAGTTCTTGATGATGGTAAACCTCAGGTTCTACTCTAATAATTTTTTGTCATAAAATATATTATTCTGTTCAATAATAATAATAATACTCATGAAGCTACCATAGCATTACTGCCATTGACCACGCACCCACAATCATGGGCGGAACCACAAACACATGCACACACAGACAAATCCTTACCACCTGTTCCTCCCTCACCCGAGGAACATAACTTACCATCCCTTTGCCCCTCAACTCCAGCCAGCTGCAGATCCTCAGCCAAGGACTGAAGTTGACTAGGGCACAAGTCATCACCATACAATTTTTGTTTACGCGCATCCCAGACACCTACAACATATTCCTTCACTAAGCTGAGTAAATCGTCAAAGTTGTATTCCCAAAGCTCACTTCCTAAAACATATGCAGTTTTCTCTATACTATTAAGCTTGTCAAACTCTGCATATCCGTCCCCTAAAAGCTCCCGAAGCTTCTCCACAAAGGTGTCTCTAATATTACTATAGGCTGAACACTCCCACAACACATGAACTACACTCTCACACTCAGCACCACACAACACACACTCTGATTTGCCTTCTCTACCTCTATGCCTGCCTAGCTCTTCATTCAAGCCATGTGTTCCTGACCTGAACTTAAACAAGAGTCTAGTTACTGCATCACCAACCCCATGCAAATACCTCTTAAATTCTACTTCCTTCCCAAACCTTTTGTACATATCTAATTTTACTTTACTATTCAGTCCTTCCTCAAACTGCTTACCCTCCCTTTCACTAATACTCTCCTCTATACAAGCCAAAAATGAAGCTAGTGATCTCTCTCCCCTCTTAATACAAGCTTTATCGAAAAGCTCATAGGTATTTTTGTAGCCATCTCTCTTTCCTGTAAATTGCTTTCAGAGTTAACTGATTTCAGACAGGTTGTGGCACTCAGCCACTTCCCAGTGCACTCGGACACGAAAGCCTTCCGCGGCTTCTGTCCATACTCAAATCGATACCTTTTGACAGATGAAAGCAGCTGCCTCAGGTCATTTTCAACAGAAAATGTTAACCCACACATGAGTACTTGCAGCATGGTAAGTGGCTGCTCAGGCAGGTTTCAGACTGCTACCTACCACCTACATGATCAAGAGTTCACCAGCCAGAAATGAACCACTAAACAGTTTGACCTGCAGTATTGTGGCAGGCATTACCTCCACTTAGCACATATGGACAGTGATTCGAGCTTGTAGTTAACCCTTCATCATTGCTTTCCACTTCCCAGTGTACTCTGACATGAAAGCCTTCATTGCTTTCATTGCTTTCCTGTACATTACATTCAGAGTTAATTGACTTCGGACAAAGAACTTGAGAACACAAATACATACATGTAAACAGAACTGAGTTTGAGTCAGCAACGTCAACACACTTTGGGCTCAATCTGGCACATATATGGCCTTTCAACAGAGGGATGGTGGATCTCTGAAATGGAGTGGTTTCAGAGAAAACCCCACAGATATTTTTTTCACCTCCGTTGCCCACTGAGTACGTGACAGAATTTTCAAGATGAACAGATACTCCTGAGGTGAGATGTGACTTAACAGAATGACACACAGGCAAACACAGACAACTACAGCAACCCTTGCTGCGCATGCATGCTGAGGGTTAATAAGATATTCCTCTACTGCTAAGCATTTACATTTTCCTATTTTATACAAGTGTAAAAAACATTTCATCAAAATGTAGGGATGGTAGTAAAAAAAATTAAAGAAACAAGATACAATTCATCAGTCCAAAAGACTCACAAAGCAATACTTTTCAAGGAAAATGGCTGCCTCAGGTGGGACTCAAACCGGCAATATTCTGCGTTCCAGGCAAATGCTCTACCAACTGTATATGCAGACAAGGGATAATTGCATACAACAATGAATGCACTAAAGTGCAGAAGCCTTGGCACGTTATACAAACAGGATGGTGCGCATGCGTAAAACGTAAACTCCGTACGCACGTGCACGTAATAACTAGCAAGTGGCCTACCCAGCTTGAAGCACTATAGCTTTGACCGGAGCAGTGTGCATGTTTGTATTCCGTCATGCAGTGACCTCTAGTGCTTAGCTGGAGTTCCCTTCGCTGTACATTGAACTGATTGCAGGTAGGCCAGAGTAGCTTGATCTAAATAGAATATTGGCTCTTTCACTTGTTCCATCCTCTGCAGTCATCAGCAGATATTGTTGCAAAACTAGCCAACACAGCTGTTTCTGTATCCATCCCTGCTTCAGCACTCCTTAGATTCATCTTCACCTTTGAAAACACCTGTTCAATTGGATTGAAGTCAAGGGAATATGGTGGTAAGAAATGTACCAATACTCCCACATCTCTGAGGGTGGTGAGCACTTCTGCACAGTGGTGTATTGAACAGTTGTCCATCACTACTACTGAATGTGGATTGATGCCATTGAATGGCATAAGCTGTGGAATGAGATGAGTCTGAACAAAGTCATAGAATATATCACCATCACTCATATCCTTATGTACTTGCACATCTAAAATTTGATTGAAGGACATACATGAAATAGCTAAAACACACTTCCCTCTATGCAGCAATGATGTATTAATGAGAGGTTTTCCACAAAGACTGTAACCATACTTGCACAAATGATTCCTGCAATCAGCTCCAGTTTCGTCTACAAACACAAACATATCAGGAGAATACACAAACACATCGACTGTGTATGGCTCTCTTAAGAAAGCATCTTGCTGTGTTGCAACAAGACGAAGCCTCTGTCGAGTAAATCCACTTCTGTAAAGAAACCTACAAATGGTAGCTAGACTGATATCAAGCATCAAGCACTCCTCCAGTTCCTTCTGTATCTCATGCCAGGTAAATTCCAGGTTTCAAGATAACAAGATTTAGAATAAATATCTCAGCAGGTTTTGTAAGCACTCTGTTAGCATCACTCTTAGAGTAAGGCCTCTTTGTGACTAGCCCAGTTGTGTGGAAGAGCTGGAGAGTTCGTATAACTGTTGTTTCATCAACACCACGCATGCGCATACTTTAATGCCAAAAGCTTGAACGAAATTTGAATATACACGGAGCGTAGTAGCCATGTTATCAAAGACGTCCTATGAGTCTTGGCGAAGCTCTGCCTACAGCAAGGATCTATATATATATGTTTGAGGATGGTATGGCAGAGAGACGCTCTTTGATACCGTTACCCTGTGATAGCAAGTAACTTAGAGTCGCTACACGCACTATTACTTGCAAGAAGATTGAAAACGCTGTATAATGCAGGAAGCAGTGTATCTCTGCAACAGAGTGGTTTCAGTGCAAACCCCCAAAATTTTTGACCTCAGTTGCCCACTGAGTAGGTGACAGTATTTTTAGGATGAACACACGCTCGCTCCAGAGGTGAGATGTGACTTAACAGACACACAGACACACATACATGACCAAGTACTGTAACCCTCACTGTGCATGCGCGCCGAGGATTAAAAATGTAGTCTTGTTGCTGCATGCTACCTGGAACACACAGAATGTTGCGGGTTCATGTCCTGCTTGAAGCAGCTCATTTTTCTTTGAAAATGACTATCTTGGGTAAATTGCATTGCATTGTGTTGTGTTGGGAGTCTTGGTGTGATGAATTGTATATCTTATTTTTTCTTAAGTACCTAATAGTATCCATTTCTGCTTCTTTGTGGAGTGCTGTACCATTCCTACTCACTTTTTTACCTTCAACTTGTTTCTATAATGTTGCAACAAGAATATTTTTTGGTTTTTGCACAAGCCCCACCCCCTTCTACTGAGCCATTCATATGCACAAATAGATAATGGCTTCCAACAAATAAGGAAAGTTTTCCTTCTGCGTGAAGATACGAAGATTCTCTTGGTCAAGGATCACGCACGCAAGGGCAAAGAGCCGTTTATGAAGAGTACTTATGCTAATTTTGCAGCAGGCCAGTTCAAAGAATATGAATATGAACAGGTTTAGCCAATTTCCGTACGTCATGGTAGCAGTATATTTTACATACACATACTTTGAGGATCTTAGCAGGTACAGAAACACTCATACATTACGTGTATGTGTTTAAAAGGGCTTGTAAATACTTCGTTTGGGAGTTCTGAGCTGTTCTATATGTTGAGGTTAATGGGCGTGTCGGAGCCATCCCTACATACATGTAGTCTACAGACTCTCTGATACTAGTAGCATTCCACATGCATTGCTCAAGTATGCTTTGGCCACTCTCATTAGAGCGGCATACAGTAGAGTAAGTCATCAATTATCAAGCGCTATGTATTATCAGACAACTTCATAGTACTAGTAGACAAGTTAGGAGGATACTTTTGACCTAAATGATAGATTGGCATCAGTGCAGATTTTCTACCAAATTTAAAATCCACAGGATGTCTACCTTTGGAACGAGAGGCACTACATGCTCACTCATAGGCTCATCTGTCAGAGATATTGGCACTTCAGACTATGTATGCCATCATCCCCTGCCTTGCTGCATAGATGCTTCCTTGTTTCTCTATGTTTTGGGAATCCATCCCTGTATACATTTAGTTTTTGCACTTGTACTAGAGCACTTCTAATACAGTAACACTACATCGCAACTCACTAAAATGTAGGTGGCATGAGGTTATTTCTAATTATCTAGCCAATGGCTATCAACTACCCATCCTCAACAAGCATTACCATGCATCATAGATATAATATGTCCGTTATTATCTATGCACGCATTGAGAAATCAATGCTACGTTACCAAATATTGCCAATTTCATTGTGTCATATTACGCTACTATGACGCTATATGAAAGTATACCGTACATAAGAACAAGCTAGTGAATGTCGAAGAATGTGCTAGTACGAAGTGAATTTGGAATCTGAAGTGAACCTGGAAGCATGTGAGCTTTTACTAGAAATAAGTCCAAACTCGACATTCAAATGGTATGGTTCAGTCTTTCCCCGATATCATATCTCACTTGAATTTTGGAATAGAATGACAATGAGCAATACACCCCATACGTGGGTGGTAGCATGTGTTCCTCAAGTCCTTTGACATCTGCCAATTTCCAGTTCTCAGATTCTGGAAGAGAAGGTGCTGTTTGTGTCGAAGAACAATATCACCAGGGCTGGACAGTCCTTGCTCTATCCTACCTCAGCAACCTTGACATCTCGATAGTTGTGCAATCAGGAACATCACACAAAAGGCTGTCCCACAGATGAGTCAGGTGCAGTAGGGTGAACACTGGATGGACCGTATGACTGACGCACAGGTGATTGGGGTCAAGTAGAATAGGATGAGCCCTTTACCAATTCTGGGGAAAATGCAGCAGTGGTGGTGGTGGGACAGGAGTTGAATTCACTGTATTTGCCATGACACCATAAAGAGCACTTTGGAAATTGCCTTGATCTTGAGCATTGGAAACTGAGAGCAACGAGGACTAGTCACCTGTTGAAGGAGAAGCCACTGGATCCTTGTTAGCTCGTTTTGTTTGACGAATATCATTGGCTTCTGCCAAAGTGCTCTAACAGCAGATGTTGCTTTTTTGGATGAAGCCTTCCTCCATAACCTGGGTTGCCACCTTTTGGTGATCCATGCTGTCCCAGTGCTGCGTAGTTGATAGGCGAGTGGACATCAGAAAATTTCTTTAACCACAGCCAATCATCCAACTCATCATCACTACCGAAGCAAGAGTCAACAATCATTTACCAGAGAACGGCTTATGTACACACCTCACAACAACCATGAAAGCTCTTCACATGATGATCAAATATACAGATGTATTTCTAACCAAGCTTACCTACATGTATCTTTACTGTCCGAAGAGAGAGAGGCAGGTCTTTTTAACACACCTGTGTCTATAGAGAGTCGTCTACATAGTGTGTTCAAAACAGGGTATTCTAATTGTTCAGTATGCTTACCTCTGGTCAACATCTTCATCCCCACTACTTATTTCAATGGGATTATCCTTCCCACTGTCCATAGCAGCTTAATAAAGCCACGATACTCGTGTTTCAAATGAGCACACATGATTACAATTCCGCTTCCGCCACCCATAATATATACCTTAAGGTTACTATTAATTGCGGTTGCTAATTTTAGCGTTTTTCAACAGAGAGATTTTGGCGAACACTAATTTTAGTGATTTTTATCTTCACTATATATTAAGTCTATACAAAACAACATTATGTGGCAATCATGACTGACAATACCAGTTCATTCATAGAAAAGAAAGATATTCTGGTAGTAATTGTAGTTTAGCCGATCAGTACCAGATATATCGCATTAACTTCCGAAAATAGCCCATGTATATCTGAAAATATACACCAATTGGACATGCATATTAGTATGTTGAAATTGATGAGATGTATATTAACCTACTGTTACTATAGCAATGTCTTTTTGTTTAGCTTCCCTTTCTGTGAATGGAGCAGTTTCAGATAGTCACAATATCATGTTTGGTGCTAATGTTTCTCTGAGCTGTAATCACAAGAAAGGAGCTAATGTGCAATGGTATATTAATAGTGATAAGGCTCTGGACAAAGATGTTAAAGAATCAGATGATGAATCTATTCTAATCCTGATTTTTACCACTCCTGGAGTGTACAGGTGTGAAGTGACCACAAATGAGGGAAATGAAACAATAGCTACTACCTTATGTGCCATTGGTAAGTATATACCAACATACATGTACATAGGTATGCATAACATACAGGAAAGAGATGGCTTTATGCTCACTGTTGTGTTAATTTATACACACATGATGATAAAATGTCAATTATGCCATACATATGAAAAGGATATTCAGTATTTAGTGCTGTCATGTGACCTAGAGCCAATCAGATTCTTCCATTTGGTCACATGACTGCCGTTTTAAGCAACTTAATGCACACTTTTCTGTGCATTAACTGGTTAATGCACACTTTTCATTTTGTGTCTACGGGCACGCACACGTCCAGCTGCTTCGCCTCTGAATACTCAGAGTGGGCTACCGCACGAGCATCCAAGTGAATACGAGTATGTCTTAGCTGCTTCTCCTGATGTGTCGCTTGTGTGGGGAGCAAACTGAGACTGCACCGTTCTCCTGGCCACTCTCTCTCCGACGCGTTTTTGAAACCTTCCTTGAATCCGATTGGTTCTAGGTCACATGACAGCACTAAAATGTTTAGAAAACACTGCCCAAGTACATTATGCAGTTTCATTAGTGCACTCGGAGGATGCAATAACGCTCTCGATTAAGTAATGCACTCGCCTACGGCTCGTGCATTACGTAACCTCGAGCGTTATTGCATCTCCTCGCACACTAAGTCTAAACCGCATAATGCACTGGGAAGTGTTCTCTAAATATTACTTAGTGACTGACACATTCCTTTTTGTCATCTATCTTGTATTGCCAGTTGTCAAGTTTTCTCTCCCTGATAAAGGAAATTGTGAGGACTACAAAATGTGGGATATCTAGTTTCAATTTGGTTTAATGAATGTGTAATATGTGCAGAGAACAAAATAGTAGTTGTGTACATAAACATAACATGGTATTCTTTATTTTCATGCAGATGGAAAGCCAGGAGATATACAAACATTGACTGCTATTCCTCTATCCCAGAGTGAATTACAAGTAATTTGGTTGCCTCCAGATCCTCTTGGCACCAGCGATCCACTTTTGCTACGCTACAATGTATGCTACGCTGAAAAAGATTCGATTTCTAAAATATGCAAGAATGTCACACCCCAACTGCCAGATAATGAAATTAAATTTCAATTGTCAAAGCTCAAGAAAGGTCAGACGTATGAAATTAGTGCTGTTGCCATTTCTATGCTCACCACAACGATGCCTTCCTTTTCAAGACACAGTGCATTAGCTTCTACATATGGTATAGGTAAGCCCAGGTTGTTTATTTATGCATATGTACCATCTATAGAAAAGAAATAGAGAAACGAGGTGTAAACTGCTATACCAAAATCCTCTTTCTTCGTAGCCACCTTAAAATGTGTGGGCTTAAACTTTACCCTTTCCACTTGCCTGGTGGATATCTCTATATGTAAATATACTAGGTTTTAGTTTGCCTGATCCTCTGGTTGAGATGCCTGAGGCAGCTCACTTTTTCTAGAAAAATGACTGTCTTGGCTGAGTTGAAATGTGTTGTGTTGTATTGCTTTGGGAGTCTCGTGGTATTTACTACATATTAAATATATAATGCAATGCATTTGTGCATTCATCTTTTCTACCAGCCCCCAATGAAAGTGTGTCAGGCCTGAAGGTGCAGCGCTTAAAGGATGATGAAAAAGCACTGAAGGTATCTTGGGAACAAGCTATTCTTACTCTACCAGAAGGCCCAGTATCTCTATATTTGGTTGAGTACAGAGATGCCCAACAATCATTGTCAAACCGGGCTTACGTGCAACCCAAATCATCATCCCTAGAGCTGCGAGAAGTTGCCAATGCTAATGACTATGAGGTTTGTCAAGTTATATGTACTTCTCTATCTAAATATGTGTACATACACTTCGATATACATGTTTAAACACAAAAAGACAATCACTGCATACTGCAAGTACATAATATCTGCATGTATTTTAGTGTCGTTTTGTAGAGCAGATTTAAGGTGCGTGTTATTATGTAAAGCGGAAGATAGCTAATACAATGTGCGAATGTGATTCTACATGTAGCCAATAGAAATTTCTGGCATTAATTGGCAGCTTATGCACGTATATTTTATATACATGTACATTGTATATATACATCTAGCAGCAGGAGAACTACATACACATATATATGTGTATTTAATGCATAGCTGCTTGGCAAACTCCAATACACTTGCCAAGACATTCTTTATGAAAGATGTTAGCTTACATAAACCATACATGTAGCTAGCACAATGCCCCGTACACAAGTGGGAAGGACGGGAAGTTGTAAACCATTGGGTATGGCATTGAAGCTGAAACATTAAAAGTTCAACTATTAAAAGTGAAACATTAAAAGTTCAACTATTAACTACAACTATTAAAAACGTCTTGTTTAGTTTAAGATGGGGGTTAAAGAATGAAGCAATATGAACAAAATCAGCCACAAGCAGATCCAGTCCCTGCCAAACTGCTCAATGATATCATCATATTAGTAATCAAAATACATACAGCATATCTTTTCATCAATGTCAGAGTCTGCACTCTGAGTACTCTGAGTAGTGGGGAATACATGGTCATTACTGTACTGTGATTAACTGCACCTGAATACTTGTGCTTTGATATACATAAAAAGGAATGCAGCTCACCCAAAGTCCGTCAGGAAGGCAATAATGCTGTGATCTAGAGAGATTCACTGCCAACTGGGCATTTACATACATTTTCCCCATGGCTTTCACATTTGCTGCTTAAAGTGCACACTTTTAGTGTTCATCGTACAAGTGGTTCTGAAATCCTACCCTTCTCACTCTTGAACTTCATTACAGTATTGGTCATGACTGCACAGTCTTATAAAAATTATTCTTAATGCTAGACACAAACTTGATTTTCAGACTCTTGTCTATTTATACAAGCATATAAAAATTTTGAAAGGAAATATAGGGAAAATGTTGAAAGGAAATATAGGGATTGCATAAAAAAGGGGACAAGATTGACGTTATTAGATATCAATGTAACATTATGGGTACGTCGATATATCATACATCAATGTACTAAAAGGTATGTTGGTGTACATAGCATGTCTGTGTCCCAGTCTTGTCTCTGTTCATTTTTATGCAATCCCTATATCACACTTCAAATTTCCTAAATTTTTTTATTTACTTGTACAGAGTATTACTGTACTTTGTGACATGTAATGCATTGAGAGGAGTGTTGACATCAGTATTACAAGAATAAAAAGGGTTAACAATATTATGCTCTTGTTATATTAGCGATGATATCTCTACACATGCTGACTTTCAGGTTGATGGTTACCATAGTTGCTGAGCTGCGCTACTTGATTTTCCTCATTCATAATACATTGCTGGGAGAGATAACGATCAATAGTACAAGAACTACAAGGGTTAACCCTCTATTCCCCAGTTCGTAATGATACATTTCCACATGCAAAGATTCAAGTTTATTGATTTTATGTTTATTGAGTTACACTGATTCAAGAAGAAGAAGAAGATGGCAAGCATGGCAAAAATGTGAAAAGCATTTTTATGCTATTACACACATCTTACATCACAACACAACCAATTTTTGTATACTGGTTATTTTTCACACATTCTTCACCTTGATAGCATTAAAAGTGAAATCAACTTCAAATTGAAAGTGAAAATGAACAAAATCCTTATATATGGTTTTCTGTGGGGATAGACCATAGCAATCACTATATACACAGTACTACCATACTGTGTCATATGCGTGTATGTTTTACCCAGGTCAGAGTAGCTATTCTCGTGGAAGTGAGCCAGAATCCACTAGAGCATAGCCGAAGTCCGTGGACAAAGTGGATCAGAGTTAATGGCACAACATCTGAATGTAAGCCTTCTGCAACTCCACTCTTACCATTCAGCCATATTATTATATACATATATATCTAGTAGTAAACTACATGTGTGTGTTTTAACATTTTAAATGAAAATGATTTTACACTTGTATGATTACAGATACATAGCTGAGGACACATATGTCAAGGACACCTGTGTCAGAATTTGTTAAGCAAGGGTGCTGTGTTTATGCCCATTGCAAACATGCGAAGCTGGTGCCCAATTCACTGGCAACCCCAAAAATGTGTCCAAGCTGCAGCTAGAGGTTCTCACTACAGATGCAACACAGTTGTACTTGCGTTACCATGACATTGCAATAACAGGGTTCCAATGTGAACGCATATTAAGCACGGGGGGGGGGTTTACACTTTGTGCTTTTCAAGTACATGGTTAATGAATGCACTAAGTGCAGAACCCTCGGCGTACACGTGTGCGCGAATCTTTGAAAGCGCACGCGCTAGATCTCTAATTACGTTAACGGGAAGTACACGGAAGTCTATTGTTATAAGCAGACAAACCTGACTATTTGTGATCAACTAGGGCCGGGAGGGTTACGTAAGTAATGCAAGTAACTTAAAGCGTTACACTATGGCAAATTGTGGTGTTATATGCTATTCAGTAATTACAAAAAGATTATTATGACATAAGGTCCTATCATTGCATTCCATGTATATATATATATATACCTTTAAAGGTGTAATCATGTTTCCACCTGCCAAGACTATGCTGGCAGCAGATGGCATAATCAGCCATTTTATTTTCGCATTTCCTCTGCCTTGATAACATAAAAAGATGTTGAAGCGAAATGAAGAAGTTCCTGGTGATTGTCCTTAGCAATCCCTATATACACAATACTCCAGGCCATGATAATATTGAATAATTTTCTCTTTTCTCCCTCACTGCAAATCCACACACCAACATATGCAGTTCCAGGTGAGTGTACATATATATGTACATGAGTTTTCATTATATTGTTTGAAGCTATTGGAAGAACCTCCATAGTGGTGCAAAGGCTTGTGTGGTATGTCTCTCAGCTCATTATACATAGTTGCAGTACATATTGTTGATAGCAGGTGTCCCGTAGGTATTCAGAGAGACAATTTCAGTCCAAATAGTTCAAAATGAACGTGAGCAGGAATGGACTGATATATCTGTATATTACGCATTTTCTAACTTGTATAGCTACTGTCCTTATGTGACACATCAAACTGTTTGCACATGTTGTAGTACCATTACAAACTGCATTAGTTGTAGCAACATCACCTGTATGTCTGTGTTGGCTTTATTTACTTACATATCACACATTCATAATTGTAATTATTGACTCGCCTTACATATACTTTCGGCAACACTGCTTCTGTATATATGAATATAAGCCTTGCATTAACTCTCTATATTGTTGAATATACAATGTACAAGGGTGAGGTAAGAGCGATTAATTATTAACTTATGAATCAGTCTAACAGCAGATCCAGTTAAAATACCCGTAACTAATGTCGGTTGGGAGCTGTCACTCGAAATGCATTAATGGAAAAATGCATGCATTTCTGTCACCTGACTCAGCAAATATTGCTGCATGTGATGCTTGGCATCCCCACCCCCTGTCTGATGGCAGCCACACCTTAAGCAAACCTCTACTCCAGTATTGTGTGATTTGCTGCTGTAGCATTTTACTGACCACTTCCAGCCTTGCCTATTGGGCCATCCATTCATCTTCGCGCAGACCATGGCTCTGTAACCTTCAAAGAGTCCACCAGACAATTAGAGAGGTGGCTAGAAAATTTGCAAGCTTTCAATTTCTGAATTCAGCACAGAAAAGACCAACAATGCCACATCTGCAAGGAGGATTGTTGGGATGCTGGAACAAGACCCGTTTGATCTTTGCCAGCGTGATCGGCAGATGAGAGCGCTTGGGACACGACTCCTTTTAATGCCTCTAGGTACCAGTTCAAGGCAAGGTGTAAGCTACTTTGAAAACTCCACTGTAGCCCAGCTAAGAGTCACGGAGGTTGTGCACGCTGAGAGATATACTTTAATGTGTGTGAAAGGCCTTGTTGTGCTGTGTACCTGACAAAGAATATCTACTGACACTAGGAGCAGGCCATGACACAAGATTGCAAAGGTTTTGAAAGCCCTTCTGGCCAGCTTTGTAGGATTTATGGGTGAATGAGGCTAGGCCCTTCTGGTTATAGCTACAAACAGCTCTCTGAGAATATGTAAGGTGTCCAGTCTGGGCTGTGAGATTTGGTCGTGACACAAGATTGCAAAATTCTTGAAAATGCTTCTGGCCATCTTGGTAGGATTTCTGGGTGGATGAGGCTAAGGCCCTTCAGTTAATGGCTACAACAGCTCTTGAGACGTCCATTCTGGGCTGTGCAGTGCTGTTATCTGAATGAGCTTGGCTGGAAGTTGGGTTGGCTTCCTGTGTGCCTGAGGATTAGCAACAAAGAAAGAATAAATGTTGTTTCAAGACAGCTGATCAGCTGAGATATTACAGGCACCAGCCAAGTGCTCAATTGTAAGGTGCATATCGAAATATGCCATAAAAAAACAATGACAACGTAGTAAGTGCATAACCAGGGGGTCTCTCGAGGACTGCTAACACTACCAACATGTCACACTGAGAGCACTACTACGGGTCATGTATTTTCCCCATATGGCACAAAAAAAAACATTATGGGGACTAACTTTTGCATACATATTAGACCAGTTGGGGTTGCTGCACTGTGTTGACCCAGCTATGGAAAAGGTTGGGGTTGTGCTGCTGGCACTGGTAGGTAGACTGAACAGGGGCTACTTCGACTCCGCTGCACTCATGATTGTTAAGGGCTTCTTTATGACATTGCTGGTATGCATCACTGTCTTGTTCAATGTCTTGTTCAATGACAGTTGTAAATTTACATGTGACTCACCCATCTGTGGAAGCACTGTAGGTGGATGCAAATCCATTGCACCTGACTACTGTGAATCTACACTAGACCTCCCCACTTGTGGTAAACTGGTGGGGGCAAATCCATTGTGCCCGAGTGTTGCAAGTGACATTCTTAAAAGGTTGGGTCAGGTACACTGGAGAGTCCCCTTTTGACTTTCACTTATTGTAAGTGCTGTTGGTGTATGTTCTAGTTCACCACTTAATGATAACAATTCTTATTTACATAAGATTTGGATGTAGGCTTTACACCAGCATCAGGGGTGGGAATAAACTACAGCGGTCTTTGTTGTGAAGGTGGACATGGTGTAGGTAAGGTCTGAGAACTTTTGACATGTGGTGGAACTGCTATTAAAAGTAGGTGAGCGACAAATGTACGTAGGCTGGAAATTGTTGGTGACCAAGCTTTCACCAACAATAGCAGTGTGCAGCAAACAGCATCCTGGCCCTGCTTCAGCTGTATGTGGGAGTTGTCTTCAAATATGCAGTTTAAGTCAACCTTGGCTTGCTACAACCTGTTATTCAGAGCACATTCCACATGCTCTCTTTTCTGCATAGAGCTTCCACTTGGTCTGTATTTTGCTGCATTCTGAGGGTGTGTACCGCGAACTTATGTTCCATGACTTTCTGGGTTTTCTGAAGCATTTGCTCCACATGCAACTCTCATATTAGTTATAAACTGAAAGACGACACAATATAGTTGGATGCCCTAGTAAACCAATTAATGAGTTAAATAAACCACCAAAGACACCAAAGTGATTGTCACTAGTTCACATTACTTTATTGTGCCTTTCATCTGTCAACACACTGGGCAATAGGTAGTATTGTAATAGAAGGTTAATAAAGCAGCCAATTGAACATAGTAATATACTATACTAACAGAACGTTTCGTACTGAGGCAGCTGTACACAGCCTAATGACCAAACACACTGAGAAATGACTTGACAGTATAGGAATGCAGTTACAAGTTGAATGAATTCCAGATGAAATTCATGGCATCCTGTAACCTGAAAATGAATTCCAGGTGGAGTTAAGATGGATACCATGGTCCAGGTTCATTGAGTCTTTCTCTTCCCTGATGAATAGAGTCTCCTTAATGTTTCTCTTGTGCCAATGTTCTTCTCTGTCTAAACCTCTGCATTGTCCCAAAGGATATTATGCTGTGTTCTATGGACATGTGCAGCTATGCCATTATTACACATTTAACATCAAGTCATTTCTCAGTGTGTTTGGTCATTAGGCTGTGTACAGCTGAAGAAGCACCTCGGTTCAAAATGTTCTGTTAGTATTGTATATTGCAACGTTCTGTTAGTATTGTATATTGCAATGTTCAATAGACTGCTTTATCTATTACAATTGGACAATATAGTAACTATGAGCCTCTATCATATTAATAGGTAGTATGTTGTCCAACTGCAAACATTCCAAGCTGGGCATGACTAAAATCTGTTGCCAGGGGCTCTACAACTCAACTCTACCAATACCCTTTTGAGTATAATAGGTGGCACATAGAATTAGGAAAATGCTGGCAAAATGGGTTCCTGTGGCTACTAGAGTGTACATGTATGTTATGCAAGAAGGTGTCATAAGTATCTGGCATGCCGTGTCACAACACAGAGTCCCACTGGGTGTGGATGAGGCAGAAGGCTGTGATGCTGTAGTGAAGAGAGCGCAATTGGTGCCTCATTTATGCTTGACAGACGAGTGCCCCTGGGACTGCGTGGCTTCAGGGAGTGACTGGTTCTTCTGCTTCATTGCTTGGTGGAAGAGTGCCCCCAATGCAGCAGAGCATTCTTGGTTCCTTGTGTATGCTTGGAAGAGGCAGTGACACCTTAATGATAGTACTTGGAGGCATTTTTCACTAGGCTTCGACAACATAGCAGTGTGGGCGCTGCACCAGATGCCATTATTCCAGCAAGTGGTTGTTGCAATGTTGCAGCTGGGAGCTTCTCTCCGCCAATGTAATGTAGCAGCTGTGAGCTTCTCTCCACCTGCAACATTTGATCCTGATCCCTCACTGATAACAGAAACCTTTCTGAAAAGTAGCAGAAACAAGTAAAACTGGCCAGAACTCCCAAATGATACTGTTATATGTCCTTTTAGACGAAATATTGCGCTCTAAAAGTGTTCCTATACACCAAAAGACTCTCAAAGTACGTAAGTGACTGGCATAACAACTCACCTTGATTACTGCCCCTTTCCCTTGGACCCATACTCCTTGGCCAGCAAACATTTTTTGTACCTTAAAACACAATGGAAGTTAGAGACAATTTTGTAGCATGTGCATGTGCATTGCATACAGCAGGGAGGGGTGGGGCTCAAGCATGCACGAGTTGAAAAAGTGAGCATGCATAAATATTTGAACACGTGAAAAAACAGTGTTCCATTGTAAAGCATTTTTGAAAACATGTATAACCCCCTCCCTACAGATGGTGTTGAATATAGATGCTTTCTGGTTCCTAAACTTTCCATTCCTATATCCTTCAGCATTTTAATTGAAAATGTTTTTACACTTGTGTATAAAGGATTTAATGGATGCTGCATGTGTTTTGTGTTGGACCACATACATTGAAAAAATAAACCCTTACCTAATTCGTTTAGCCACCTGAAGATCTGTTTCTTTTATACCAAATCCATTGAAGTATAAAGCTTTAGAGTAGGTACTTGACATCCATTATAATTTTGCATTAGCTCTTTGGCACTAAATGGTGAGTAGAACTTTCATTAAAAATGGGGCATTAAAGTAATTTTACAGTAGGATATTTCATAGATCTTCACTCTAATTATCCAGTTTCATTATGTGTAGGTACATAATGTATGCCATGACTAATTCAATGTACTATTGGGGATGTTTGCAGGAGATCATATAATACACTCCTATACGTGAATAAACACAGATCAACACTTCACTACATACTGAAAAGATAGCAGAGACCAAATTTAGCACTGACTTTTGCTATGCAGCAAATTTAGCAATGACTTTTGCTGTGCAGCTGTATGGAATACTGTAAAAATACATTTTAAGGCAGGGGTGCATGTGTGAAAACACATAATAGAATTGCTATAATTCTTACCAATATTCCTTTTTTCTGTTGCTCTGTACTTTCTTTCTGGTGCCTTTCCCAATCCTCCATACCCCTCTTTTTCCTATAGGTGAAGTCAAACCCGAAGAAGGTATGTGTGCTGATGTGCACATGCACAAAACATGCACACACACACTCACAGATATATATTTAAGATACAAGTATCTGTCATACGTATATACATGTATGTATACAAGTAAATAAAGTGTAATATACGGATTGCAAAAAATGAACAGAGACAAGATTGAGACACAGACGTGCTTGTTGTTACATTGATGTATATAGCATGTCTGTGTCCCAATCTTGTCTCTGTTCACAATCCCTATATTACACTTTAAATTTCTATTTACTTGTCTCTTGTCTATTGTAGCAATAATTCTCACGAGCCCATGCTCATCATATGTATACATAAACATCTGGCGGTAGTATTGCTGTAGGGCCTAATAATCACACTGAGCTAACTGTGTGAATGCCTCAATTAGTAGGCGTGGTTTGGTCATAAAAGACCTAACGAGGCAAACTACAAGTAACAAGTAAACCTGCGTACACTTTGGTAACTACAAATACATGTACTAGAATGAATGCACTAAAGTGCAGAACCCTCGGCGTCCACGCATGCGCGAGTTGCAGATCTCTATAACGCGCGTGCGCGAATGCTGGAAAGGCACGTGCAATTGAAACTCAAGGTTGGGTCTGTACACTGCTGGAGGCACTATAGCTTTGACCGGAGCAGTACGCAGCCAGTTCAATAAGCGCTAATTGCTACGCACTTGCATTGGTGCAGTAGATGTCATTAATAAGTCTGGTGTTATTATGTAATCTGTTTGTTTCTGATGCATGCTACATTGTATATAGCTATGTAGGGTATGTGCAGACATTATTACATAATTGCTATATACATGTATATGTTGAGGACCAATTTAAAACCAGCAGCCTGTTTTAAAGACATCCAGACACTAGAAGGTGGAGAAGGGGGGTATTCTAAGGTATATGGTTTCAAAGGGAATAGACCATAGAAATTCCTACGTACACATTATGATCTATATACATTTGTTCAAGTCTGCACACATAGTCTAATATGTGTAATTATTCCTACATAACAAAATAGTCATGGTATTTCTTTGCTAATTGCCTGAGGCTCATGATTGTGGACTAGCCCAGTAATGTGTATAATGTATGTAGGTTCCTAGATGGATTGATTAGTGGCTCATGTGACATCTAGGGCAAGGCACGTCATGCCAATACCGTTACTACCAGAAACTATACATCTTTATGTGATCCCTATTGTTAAAAATGCTAAGGTTACCATCTCCGCAATGCGAATGAATTTAGTCTACACTTCGTCTACACAACTCATTGCCTCATAGCACTTACATTACATTATGGCAACATATGTATAGACAATAGTGAAAGTGTATATATGTAAGTGTAAATCTTCAAAGTTCCTGACAAAGTACTCCCCCCTTCACCGCAAAGTGGTCAACCAATCAGTCCTCACTAAGTACAGTGTCCTTGAACCTGTTGGTCCTTCTTTGGACCTAGTTGGTCTCGAGCCTGTGCTACTGCAACTCAATGTGGGCACTGAGAAATTGGGACATCATTACAATCTTGGGTGTGTTCAGGGGACTGTTCTGCTTGTATGCTTGAAACATCTGAATGTGTCTTGTGACGTGAGCAGGGCACCTCTAGTGGGTATAGAAGTTGAATTGGCTTAGTACTGTAGACTTTCTACCCCCTCCAGCTACTCTGGCCACCTCACTTTTGTCTCTCCATCTTTACTAACTAGGATTTTCTCAACTCACCAATTTCTCGGCTGTTTAGTGTAGTGCAATACATTGACATCATCAACAGAAATTCTTGAAATTAGTGTGTCGCTCCATGTGATGCTTGGCAAGGCAACACAACCAACACGATGAATGCACTAAAGTGCAAAACCCTTGGCGTATAATTATTACATAAACTGTGGTAAATTATGCGGTATGATGTTGCATTGAAACCCCGTCTCCATCTATAAAGTATACGGAAAATAGCGAAGAATATACTGGTCCCACCACAGCTGGGCTAGAAGCTTGCTCTATCCAATTGGCGTTTGAAGCAACGCTGGACTCTATGCCTATCAGTAGTGAAACTTCTGATGCCTCCCCGGTGCGTGACCAAGCAAAAGTAGTCAAGGTAAACCGGTTCTAACATATTTGTCGCTTGTTTTCATGCTCCGATACCGCTTCGTTGCCTCTATTGCGAGAATAGCGAGAGACAGACACACACACACACACAAACACACACACAGACACCGTAACCCTCACTGCACATGCACACCGAGGGTTAACAACAAGACAAAGCAACACAACACAACTCACCCAAAGTAGTCATTTTTCAAAGAAAAATTGCCTGCCTTGGGTGAGATTCAAACACCCGACAGTCTCTTACCAACATCATTACCTACCAAGGCAGCTCAACTGGCTGGGCCAAATCACACATACAAATCAAGACAGAGCAACCAAAGCATGTCCTTGATGATAACGATGTGACTCAGGAGATGATCTTTCCTCCAGCATTCCTGATTCATTGTAACACTGAGGTGTCTTGCCCTCTTGTCAAGACGCTTAGGTTCTACATCATCAATGCCCTCACCTCTGTGACTGAGGTAGTTTGGGAGACTCAGAACTCACTGAACAGTCAACAGGTAACCTGGAGCGACTTTCTCATCCAGGTCATCTCTGGATAAGAGGTTAAGAATTGATTGCAGCTTCCACATCAACGACAGCAGTTAAAAGTTCATCATAGGATAGTTGTGCTGTGTCCAATGGCCTTGAGGAGACTGCACTTCATAGATCCAATGAGCCTTCCAAACATCCCACCCCACCACGGTGCCTTCGGTAGATTGAAAATCACTGCACCCCAAAATGCACTAAATATAATAAATCTACTGCCCCACCCCCACCCCCCAAAGTGTGCCAAATATGCTGCTGAATATTACAATGTGTTAGAAGATTCCATAAACCTGGTGGCCACCGTGAATGTCTTACCATTGTCCGACAACATGTTAATTGGTAGTCCTCGGCTTAATGCAAACCTTTAAGCTCTAAAGTTTCAGTAAGTCAGGTGTCTTTTGATCAAACTTTGGTCTAGCATGTAAGCAATCATTGAGAGGTGATCAAATGGCTCCTGCAGAAGCATCATACACAATCCAAAGCTTTTGTGGTCTCCTAGTGTCACATTGGATTACTCCATGATGAGGTACGTAGGTATGCACATTCTCTGAGAGCTTCACCAGATTGACATGCATCGCTTAATCTGATTGTTGATTGCATCGTATGCAGTAAAGAAGACATTCTTGATGTAGTAGCAACCAGTTCGTCATTTCGAACTCAACTTGTAGTTGTCAGGTAGCACTAGTCCTTCCGTGGTATAAGTGATATTTCTATCACCCATCCACAATGCGAATGTATCGAGCATGGTATGATCAGATTGAGTGATGAAATAAGGGATTCTAGGTCCCAGAACGACTTCAAGTGTTCATGGTATCTTGAGTGTTGCGTCCCAGTATCTGGGATGGATCTAATGGGGTCCAACAATACACATCATAGCTCAGGGTGGACTCCTACAGGACCACTGTCTCCACGATTGCTCTTGCCAGTAATGAAGCTGCAGTAGTAGTCACAGCAAATTAGGATGTCTAGGATATCTGACCAATCTTATAGATCAACAAGGGGAAGTCCTGCAAGATGCTTGTAGCTGTTAGGGCAAAGTCTGATGGGCTGATTTGTCAGAGCACATATACATGTAATAGGTACAAGTGTCAGATCCTTCACGCACCCATTTCCAACTCCATTCAGATATCTACAACTTCACACACATTACCCCTCTTATCAATGGTTTTGCTCAACCTGGGTTTCCAAGGCAAGTTCCATTTGCAACTATTCTGTAACACAATACCACTGACTTCCACTATCCAGAACAACACAGATTCGCTTCAGTTGTTGAGGATCATCAGGGCTAAGCACCACAACTTGAGCACTCTTAGAAGTAAGCGGAGGTAGGTTGAAGGGCTGGAGCACTGTGATTCATCCCAGGGGAAGCCTGTCCTCCTCCTGCATTCTGTGTAAGGAGATTCTGACTCCCCGTTTTTGACAGATGCTGTTGTGATGTATGACAGTAAATGCAATGTTTTGGAGCAGCATTGACATGCTATATTGATATGTCATCTCGCCAGGCAGTTGAAACACCGGCCTGCTTCTTGAAGGATGCATTTTCTCTCTTCTGGTGTTTTCACAACTTCACAAATGCTTGCCAAATTTGACTGTGGAGAGTTGTAAAAAAGCTACTGTCTGTGTAGTCTCCGATCCTCCACTTAGAAAAGTGGTAGCTGTAGGTGTCACTTTGATGGACCTGACGTCGCCTCGGAATTCTTGGAATGCTTGAACTTCCTCCTCCAGAGGTGCAATCATTTGGTCCAGCTTCCATTCATCATCACCCACTCCCCTGTTGTATATGAATCGCATTTCTTGGGTAGTTTATCCAACAGCACCCTTTCCTTCACATATTATGCATGTACCAATGCCAAACACAAGTTACAATATGTGCCTGGTCATAGAGCACCACAGGGGGGAAGAGCACGTAAACCACTGCAACGTTGCTATGTGGTTATCAGAGACACAGTTAACTAGGTGAAAAGACATCATTGTGCATTGTGTATAAATTGCTCAAGGTCACCTGTGCTGTGTGTAGATACAACCTGCTTCCTGTCAGATAGAGTCCTCTAGCTTGTGTAAACACTAAAGTGCAGAACCCACGGCGCATGTGCCTTTTGGTTGAGCATGCGCTTTTTGGTTGAGCATGAGTCTACCACATGCAGCTGAAAAAGCACACGCACTACTGAAATGTGGGAAGTATACAGAAGATTTGTGGGCAAACGACGGAGACTAAAGAGAAGGAAGCTCGCTACCTTACATTGAGTCGTATACCAGGGTAGCGTTTAGACTACTGTTAGCCTTTCTAAGAGCTTTAGAAGGCTCTGCCGCCGAAAAGTTGCGCAGAATACTGCTGCAATATCGCTTTAGGTAACACCATAAGCGTTTATAGCGAAATTCCCACAAATCATCTGATCTGCATCGCCCGGTATGCTGTATCAATTTTGGCACAAATAAACATTCGAGAAGCAAGTTTGGGCACTAACACACACACACAACACACACACACAAACAGACCCAACTACCGTAACCCTCGCTGCACATACGCGCCAAGGGTTAATAAAATGCATGGTGGGCACTATTGATCCACCTACGCAAAGTGACACAAGTACATGTAAATGCCAAACAGGGAGTATAAACCACTATAAATGTACTGGCTCTACACACACATACAACTGTGAGGCTATCACATTGGAAATTACATAGTTCAGGCACCCTATGATGTGTATATGTAATATAAGAATATTTGGTACGTGTGAAGATAGTGGATTGGATATACACCGTGTATACTTGAATTAGACGTTTTGCTTTTTATGTTTGTGTGCTCATATACATGCATTCACATATACTATGCAGAAAGCCAGACTGATATAGATGTAATTGTGGCTGCAGTGCTGGTTCCATTTACTGTGATGTTGATACTACTACTTCTATTAGCTACTGTGCTCTTTGGGTATAGAAGAAAGAAAGAAAGTAGCTGCAGTGCCAGGTTTGTATTTGTATAACATTCACACCACCACCACCTTTCTGTTCTGTGTTAGTCTAGCAAGCTAGCCCTGTTTTTCTCTGTTTTTTATTGCTGACTTTGGTTGGGAGGAAAAATGGTCTAGCACAGGTCACTCTTTTCGTGCAATTACATGTAATTACCAGGAAAGCCAAATTAGTAGAGATTGTCATTGTAAGTGGGCTCGACCCTGTTTTCTTCCCAACCAAAGTCAGCAAGAAAAAGCAGAGCAAAAGGGGCTAGCTTGCTACACTGGTTCTGTACCTGTACATGTGCATTATTGCACACTGTGGCTACGAATACTAAGATGACATCACACCGAAGCTGCTGGCACCTTCATTTCAATGTTAAGCCTACCGCTTGAAGTAAATAGTCAGAGTCTGTTTTTGAAATAGCAGGGGTCAGGGTACACTGATGGTGGTAACCTTTGGCTTAATTCTTCCACCTTTACCATCTACATTGTTTACCACCTAATTCGATCCTGTTCTCCAGCATACTTGTGTGAGCTTGATGTCTTTTATGGTATTATTGGGAAGATACCTGTGGTTATCAGTGTCTGCAGCACATAGTACTTGTGCATGTGAACACTGCAATAGTGTATATTATATATATGGCGCTCTATGTGAAGTCAAAAACCGAATGAGTGATATTCCACATCTTTAGCTGGGCATTTGTCTCATGCATGTGCGTCCTTTCAGCAGCGTGTACATAAAGTATGTGTAACCAAGCTTGGTTTGTGTAGCTCACTGCCATGTCCTCCCAATCTACTATTGGTCACCCGTTCACTGGAGTATGAGTATAGCAATTTACGTACATGTGCTTGGTTCTGAGCTCTGGGACTCCTCTTGTTGAAACTGCATAGAACTACTGCATAGCACCTATTAACTAGCTATGGAAAACAGTATGAAAAACTATAGTTATCAGTTGAACTCTTGAATAAATTATGCACAACGTAGAAGCAGCCGCACACGTGCGGGTATAAAAGCAGGATGGCTGGGGCAACCAGTAAGCCAAAATAGCAATCGAATTCAAAACCTGCAACATAACCTGGTCATTGTACAGGCTGATACGGACAATCACATACTGCCATAAATGCCAACATACATGTGTAGTGGTCGTAAAGAAAGCACCATGGCTTTAAATAAAAGTAGGCAACTATATAAAACATCCTTACAACCTACACAAATCCTATACTAATGCTTCTGATCGCTGTAAAATTACTCAAAGGCCTCTTCCACAAGTGTTTGTTTCTAACTAAACGTTCTGCTTGGGCAAGTGCATCTGGAGAAATTGATCAAAGCTATGAAACCAATCTCCTATAGCTTCCAAAGTGCAAACTGTGCTCAACAGATTTGAAGTTGCATTTTGCAATAGAGAGATATACTTGGGTGTTATTTTTTGAACAATTCCCGCCATTGTTTATTATCTTCGAAAGGGTTAGGTCGGCGATTGGTATCTACTATTTTCTTCACAGTAAGGCAAACCTGCTCACCTGTTTGCCCATAACCAATGCTGGCCGTATGAAGACAATATTCCACTAATTTTTGTCCTTCAGTAGTGGTGAGAACAGTGGCCCTTAATTGCTTACTTCCAATTTTAACCTTTCCTGAGGCATAGTCAGCAAGTGTGCTCTTTGGTATACTATATGCAGCTGCTACGCTATGAAAACAATGTTTAATGGAAACAGCCTTCCAAGTAGCTCTTTGGTATACCATATGCAGCTGCTACGCTATGAAAACAATGTTTAATGGTGCAAAGGTTTATAGAGCAGTATGCAGTTGCTCATCTTTTAATTCTTACAGGTCATAATAGCTGCAAAGTAGACATAGAAAGTAAGCAGGGGAAATAAATATACTAATTAGTGCAGATGGTGAATGCTGGTGTTAATCTTTTCTATGTTAACACCCAGTTTCTGAGGAAATATAAAATATACATGTATATACCCGAGGTAATTTACTGTGCACTGGCCAGGGGCTAAGCCAGGAGGACATGTAGTAAATGGTCAAGCAGATATCTTTTATGCTGCTTCAGAAACGTAAGAAGGCCAGGTTGGTCTTACGTAGCTTTAGTTACTTGAAAAAGTGGTAACAAGCCATCTACGTTGCTTTAGCAACCAGGATTAGACACAAGACTTACAGCACTCAGGTGCAGACCACTTTTCTCAGACTAGCTGTGCCTTTGCAGCTCAGTATACAAGAAATATACTTTGCCAGCATCAGTAATATTGATAATGCAGTTGTTTTAGGAATACATGTAAAACCTTTTCTCTTATGGCTTCCCAGGCTACAAGTAAAGGATATATGCACCCCTTTTATGCACCTGTAGTGCCTTGTGAAGGAGATAATTTTGGACTATGGTCCAGTACATGGTTTTTTGGCATATATATACTGGGACATTTGCAAAAGTCACGATCGATCAGGCTGATATTGATCCACAAGTAATAAGCACTATGGTCCACTACGTGAGTTTTTTAGCCTGATGTTGATCTATAAATAGTAAACTTCCACCACATCTCTGCTGTTGTATGTTCAAATCCCTCTTGTGTTACTCGTTTAACCTCTGCAATTGTGTAGTTTGTTTTGAGTGTGGCTACATAACCCCTTCACTTGAAGCCCATGCCAGCTCAATGGGATTGAGTTTACAATGTGTAAAAATGTGTAGCACCGTTTGTCCAACGTTAAATGTATGTATAGCATCATCTATCAGGTGCAGGGGTTCTGGTTTATGTCATATGTCTGTGGATAAGTTTATTGCTTGATGGCTCAGGCATAAGAGACGAAGAGAGAGCAGAAAAGACTGACTTCTACCAGGAATCAAACTCAGGATCAGTGACTGGAAATCCAGTGCACTAACCACTGAGCCATGACTCTCAAAAAATAGTGGTGGAAGTTTACTATTTCTGAGTTCCAATTCCCGGTAGAAGTCAGTCTTTTCTGCTCTCTCTTCATCCAGTAATCAAACAATACACTTCTCTATACATCACCAAGCAAACTAAGAATTTATATTGCATTGTATGTCTGTGTAACACCTTCACTGAAAACAATGCCAGCTCAATGGGATTGAGTTTACAATGTGCAAACGAAGGTGTAGCACCCTATATATGTCCCATGGTACATATATATAGCTACATTTATCAGGTGCAGGGGTTCTAGTCTATGTTGTTTTACAAGTTTCAGTAATGTCTTCCTTATGTCTGTCGGACTGTACTGTGTGTTATGCTCATCCAACCGTTCCCTAATGTCATTGTTACTTGTGGGTGGTTTGTCTTCCTTTTTTGTTTAAGTTTTCTAATACTTGTACACGTATGTTCTGTCAGCCACTCCATGTAAAGAGTGCAATTTTACTACTCATGCTATAGCTTGTATCTCCGCAACTGGGCCAGACACCAGAGCCAGCTCAGCATATTCTGTAGTTCCATTCCAGCACTACAGAATGGTATAGGTTTCATGCCGCTAAGATGGAGCGCAAAAATGCCCTGATGTAATCAAAACAAATGGTCTCAGACTAGCAACTTCTGGCAAAGCGGCATCATGGCCACGGCTTAAAATTTTACTTGCAAGTAAGTAAGTAAAAGCTAAAATATCACTAGATATTCTCATGCACAAAATCACTCCTTATGCAGAGCGACCCTCTATCTTTGCAGAAATCAGGAAGTCTTTAATTACTAAATGAAATGTCTTCACATGAAATACTTCTGATTTTCAATATACATTACATACATCTGCTGAACTACTGCAAGATACATGTAAATTCATGCATTTTTTAGCATATAGTCATAGCTCTATAGCGGTGTAAAGAAGCTAAAGTTGAACTAGCTTTTAGAAGGCAGAGTATTAATTTGTGATTGTGGAAATATTGATTTTTCACTATAGTGTTGGTGAAAAGAAGGAATTTTTCATTCTTGCTGAATCCACAAGAGCAGACAAAGGATCAACTGACATTTGAAACTTGCTGTGATACTACTGATGTGTGTTCCATATGTATGGTATTTTCATTTAGTTATCTATGAAGAGTACACAAATGTCACTTGAATTATACAGCTTTGCAACATAATGTATATGCATAAGTCTTGCATGAATTGAGCAACCATTCTCGCCTGTAATTGTTGCTCCCAATAGGCAGTGTAACTTCAGCTTATAAATTAGCTATAATCGTTGCAACTGCGACATTGACGTGTCCTTGTGTCATTACATGCCAAGTAGTATACTATAAAAGTAAGTGTAGCTTTAGCTTGAAGGCAACCTTTCAACGAGCTTAAGTTATATGAAATATCACACTACAACCACCCCACAATATTAAGGACTTACTTAGGACTTAAGGACTCACACACAGACAGGACTCCTCAAACATGCTACCATAAGGGCTGAACAAGGATAACATAAGAATGAACATTAGGAGAATGCATTAAAATTACATAGTTATAAAAAAATAAGATTGCGAACAAAAATAGGAGCTGAATGTATTTGAATATAAAATATAGAAGCTGAATGTATGTGAAAAATATAATAGATATATCTCCAATATAACACTACCACACAGACATAGATACAAACAAGCCACCATCCAACTCATCCTTTCCAGTTTCCATAACACCAAGATTGTGTGGTATTGCAATACTCTGTATGTATGCGTGCATTGATTTTGTATCACGTCATTTGTATATGTATCACGTGTGTGTGTTGTAAATTAATTGTTTTTTACTACGCTACTGGAGAAGACGTGTGTTCAAGGTATCCTCCCATATCTAACCTTAAGGCGCATAGAACCCTAACACTACATGGTGGCAGCGGTGCCCTGTCTACAATTTTTTCTCTGAGATACCAGAGGAGCGCTGAAAGAAAAGAAGAAGGATATCGTTTTGTAGAACTTGGCGTAAAATGAAAAATATTGTCTTCATGCCTAAAGGGAAGATTTTACGCCAGTCTCCCCATTTTGTACCTAACAGGGCAAGGAAGGTTGACGTATATGCCCCTTGTGTATATGAACAGGGAACTCCACGTACATCATGGGAAGATTTTACACCAACTTAATCAACAAATGTAATAGCTAGGGGTTACCCACTTCCCTTGTGTACGATAAACAAACAGCCACACAATGGCAATATTTTATGCCAAGAAAGTAGCTGGTGTAAAATCTTCCCTGTATGAACTACACAGTCACAAGGGGAAGGAGTTAATGTGCGTGGAAAAGCTAGAGTAGACAATTTACACATACTATGAAGATTATTCAAACTGATCATGTAAATAATCAATGGTAATTACAAAGTTTTCTGTCACTTTTAATTTTGTGAGCATGGAGTTGGTAACATGGACTCTAGGGTTGAGGGATAATTTTTTTAATTACGGATCTAACCTCGTTATCTGGAAAAGTCACTTCAGTTGTTTCATCATTGTAAAATTGGACAATTCAAAGTTATAGGAAGATAGCCATCCCCTATACCAAATTCCATCAGCATAGAGTATATATACTTCCACTTCTCTCTCTTCACATCTATTCTCATCTATTTTCCTTCTCTTGCTACTTGGAAGGCTGTTTCCATCAAAATGCTGACATTTACAGGGGCAGAGACACCATGTCAAAAGTGGGGGGGGAGGGGGGGGGGCTCGGTGTTCATGAAGTTCATTATATACATCCATTCTGAAATATTGCATTCTTCATTTGACCCATTGACCTCCAAATTTTGGGGGGCTCAGCCCCCCCTTATCAAAAAGTCAGGGGGCTCAAGCCCCCCCTGCCCCCCAGGTTCTCTGCCTCTGATTTATCAGGGGGCCAAATGATACATTTTTATCACAATTTCGGGACGTTGGTAGTTTCAAATGAATTAAAGGGGAAAGTGGTAAAGAACCGTGCTATGCATCAAAACACTTCAATACAACATCCTTGGTCTTGACAGCTATATAGATGTCACCAAACTTGCAATGGCACAGAATACCTCAGTAACAAGTTTTCTGTTACCCACTGCTATATACTGACCCTGTCAGCAACAGGTTGGTATGACCTAGCCCAGTGTACATAGCGCCCTCGGAGTAAACAGTTAGCCAACTCCTCGCCAACAGCTTCTCTGAGCCCTTTAGTCTCTGTATCACTCCAACCCACAATAATTCCTTAGACTGCTTTCTTTTTAAACTGGGGGAAGTCAGGGTGACATGTTCGGAACATCAAGCTAAATGCAGTCTTATAAAACTATATCCTTCTTACTAGCTCACATTCTTGCAACAACTGCCCCCTTCAAATCAAACACACTTCCAAATTAGTTCACTGTTCTCACTGTATATAGGTAGTGTCTGTCTCAACAAAGTCAGCAGCTGCCAATAATAATATATTCATCAATAGTGGACTCATTAAAACCATTCGTAAACTTGTTCCCATGGATGAATTCTAATAGTTAGAGGGATTTATAAATGCAAGAAGACAGTGACTTTTCTGTGAAGTATGTTCTTTGCATGAGACACACTGTTATCGGTACACGTATACTGAGGCATGTGTCTACAGCCACTGTACCAGCACAAATCAACATGCTACATGATACCCCAACTCCTGCAAGCTCATCACACAGACCTACATAACGTCAGCACAAGCTTACCTATACTAGTATAGCACTACTAGTCTTGCGTGCCAGACCCTCTTAGAGGGTCTGGTGCAAGACTATAGCACAACGCAAGACTATAGCACCACACAACTGGTGCAAGACTATAGCACAACATAGTAACACTCAAAACGTTGGTCACAAAATCACTGTCTTGCTCGGGTCTAATCCTATGTGTACTCCCCATTATTGCCTGGTAACAAGTTTACAGACAATTTGAATGAGTCCACCAGTCCAGTCCACTGGTACAGTCCAGTGATCATAGACGGCCTTCCTTTTTGGATATTCTCTATCCATGCTATCTGACAGCCCCAAACCCATTCTGTGACTTCGACCTCTCCAAGTCATTGATGGCCTAAAATCTTCCCTTTAGGCATAAAGACTGGCAATATTTTTATTTTACGCCAACATATGTATGACCAAGGATATCCTAACCGAGCACATGGCGGGCACGGGTACTTACCAGGTTTCGCCTGAGCAGTTCAGCTTTAGCCATCCTGAAGAGTGGCCGAGATGGGTACGCCGTTTCGAACGGTTCCGGATAGCGTCAGGACTCTAAGAGAAAGACAAGGAAACCCAGGTCAATACCCTAGTCTACTCGATGGGGAACAAGGCGGATGACATTCTCCGCTCTTCCGACTGTCGGCGGAGGTTGCCCAAAGTACGAGACGGTGAAAGCCAAGTTGAGGAACATAAACCCCGAAACGTCATATACGAACATGCAAAACTCAACCAACGACGGCAAGAGCCGGGTGAGTGAGTGGATTCCTTTATTACTGCACTGTATGCCCTAGCTGAATATTCCGATGCATGACGAGATGATACGTGACCTTATTGTGGTGGGTCTGCGCAACGCGAGACTCAGAGAAACTACAGCGAGATCCAGATCTGACGTTAGAGAAGGCAATTACGCAAGTGCGACAAGCTGAAGCCATCAAGCAACCATTGGTGCGTAGCTCGGATAAGCACTAGGGTTTGGCACATTATGCTCAAATTTCAAGTCATTATGCTATGCTCCTATGCTCCAAAGAGCTCAGTAGCGGATCTAGGAATTCGGAAAGGGGGGGTTCCAAGTTGGCGCGCGCGGAAAATTTTGTACGGCCACACCTATTTTGACCACCTACTGTCCGCCTAACAATATAGTAACCATATCAGTAGCGAGGGGTGGAGGGGAGTGGTTAGGGAGCTCGAGACCCCTCCCCCCCTGAAGCTCTTCTATATAGCGCAAAATACGTTGTTAGCGAACACGCGGCACAATGCCCACGCGTACGTATTACGTGGTACGTGTACAATAACGGGTGTGGTCCTTATGCGCAAGCCTTACTATATAGAACCGCTCCTTCGCATGTGCGTAATTCGGGGAACGAGCTGACTTCTGTACTTCGATCTTTGTGGGTGGTGCTGAGACTTGCGCGCGCTATACAGAGCAGTTCGCTCCAATGAGTATTAAAGTGGATCTGCTTGGATATATATCTTCATTCTGTACGCCAAAAAGGGGGGTTCCATGGAACCCATGGAACCATGGCTAAATCCGCCACTGGAGCTAATCATTATGCTTCCTGTAGTGACCATAGTAGGCCCGTCACGTGATGTGACACATTGCCCAAAAAGTGACTCAGCTACCAATAGATCTAATTTCAGCATCTGCTGATAGGGTCTTTCTGAAGTTAGGGTCATTCTGAAGAGCCATTTTACACAGTACCAGAACAGTGCACTACATAACTATGTACAGGTTGGAGTGATGCTTGAATGTAAGCTTTCTCGAAATCATTATGCTCAAGGAAGTGGTCATTATGCTCAATTATGCTCCAGTCAAGAATAAGAGCAATTATGCTCAAAAGTATGCCAGCATAATGTGCCAAGGCCTAATAAGCACCCAGGAAACCGCATGGGAGTGGTCAGGAGTCGGAACAGATCAGATAAGAAACCAGCTGATAAGAACAAAGGTGAGAAGACCTCTAAGTCTACCTGCAAATGGCTTGGGAAATCCCCTTAGCATGCAAAACAGCAGTGCCCTGCCAGGGAAGCTGTATGCCACAAGTGCAGAAAAAGAGAACACCGTTCAAGTCAGTTTGCCGGACTGCCAAAATGATGCATAGGGACACTTCTCCTGAGGAAGAGGAACCATTCATGGGAGGCATAAGAAAGGATAACAAGCACAAGGATAGTTCATGGTCAGTAGTTTCGGCTCTAAATGGTACACCAACCAAATTTGAGATAGATACAGGGGCAGAGGTGACAGCTATCTCTAAGAAGGCTCACAGAGAGATAGGAAGTCCTCCACTCACGAGAACTTTGCCTGGCCCAAGTAGCAACAAACTATCAGTTAAGGGCAAGTTTACTGGGGTATCCACGAGACTGAACAGGAACTGTTTGTTGTGAAGAACCTCCACAAACATTTACTTGGATGTTCAGCTATTGAAGCATTGGATCTGGTTGTCCGTGTGAGATCTGTTCAGTGCAATGCCAAAGACGCAGTGGACCGGTACCCGAATCTCTTCAGAGGTCTGGGAAAACTCAATGGTGAGTACACAATCCAACTGGAAGAGGGAACCAAACTCTAGACTGTTCCTCGCAGAGTTGCTATTCCCCTTATGCAGCCAGTGAAAGATGAACTTGCCAGACTGGGAGTGATCACTAGAGTAAGTGAACCTACAGACTGGTGCGCTGGAATGGTGGTAGTGCGAAAGGCAATGGGAAAGTTCGCATATGTGTGGATCTTACCCAGTGTCAGACGAGACAAACATCCTCTCCCGCAAAACTCGCAGGTGCCCGGGTGTTTTCTGCCGACTCAGGGTTTTGGAGATACCACTTGACAGAGACAGTGCGTTGTTGATGACTTTCATAACACCATTTGGTAGATATTGTTTCCATCATTTACCATTCGGAATCACCTCAGCACCGGAACATTTCCAGAAGCGGATGTCCGATATCCTAACCAGTCCTGAAGGTGTCGTGTGCATGACGGACGATGTCCTTGTCCATGGACAGACTGCCAAGGAACATGATGAACACCTTCTACAAAGACTGCAGGAGGCAGGTCTGACCCTGAACAGACAAAAATGTCACTTTTCACGATCGCAGGTGAAGTTTCTTGGTCAAATTGTTGACAGCGACGGAATCCGTCCTGATCCTGACAAGGTTCGATCTATTCGGGAAGTCCCACCACCAACAAATGTGAGCGAAGTAAGATGATTCCAAGGAATGTCCAACCACCTCAGCAAGTTTGCCCCGAGCTTGGCGTGAGTTACTAAATAAGCACAACCAGTGGGTGTAGGGACCAACACAGCAGACAGCATTCACAGAGATTAAACAGGCATTGGAAACCGATCCTGTTTTCTCACTCTTTGACCAGAATCATGAGACTGTGGTGTCAGCAGATGTGTCCTCGTACGGACTGGGGGCAGTACTGTTGCAGAAATAACCCAAAGGATGAAATCAATCTCGTACATCTCTCTTACTGATTCCGACTGAGCAGCGCTACACACAAATTGAAAAAGAAGCACTCGCCTTTATGTGTGCATATGAACGGTTTTCTGATTATCTGTCGGGACTGGAATTCCACATTCACACAGACCACAAACCTCTAGTACCTCCCTTCGGGTCGAAGAATTTGGACGAGTTACCGATCCGTGTGCAGCATTTCTGCCTACGAATGATGTGTTTCAAATTCACCATATCCCATGGTCCAGTGAAGAGTTTACTGGTAGCAGATGCTCTGTCAAGGGTTCCATGCTCAGAAGCAGTAGAAGAGGATCTCCTCCTGCAGCAGGAAACTGCTTCCTATATAAACAGTGAGATGGAGCAAATTAAAAGTAATCAGGAGGGGGATGAAGAGTATTGCCAGTCTGGTTGGCCGTCTAGACAATCCTTAAGTGAAGTAATAAAACTCTATTACCCAGTGGCCTCAGAGATTTCGGTTAAGGATGGTCTGTTAATGAGAGGTAACCAAGTTGTTATACCAGCAGCACTCAGATTGGAGATGCTGAACCCTGGACATCAGGGAATTTCCAAGTGCCGCGAATGTGCGAGACAGTCACTCTGGTGGTCAGGTCTTTCAAGACAACTCAAGGAGCTTGTGAAGAATTGTTGGATTTGTCGTAAACAGAGGAATGAACCTTTAATTCCTACAGCTCTACCGGAACTTCCATGGCAGCATGTTGGTTTGATATCAAGGGAAAATCCTATGTGCTAGTGGTCGATTACTATTCTCGTTTCATTGAGGTAGCCCGACTGAATTGTACCACATCAGAGTAAGTTGTTCTCCGCACTAAAGGAATATTTGCTAGACACGGAATTCCTGAAGTTGTGGTATCCGATAATGGACCTCAATATTCATCCGAAGTCTACGCAGCTTTTGCTCGACTATTCCAGTTTGAACATGTAACTAGCAGTCCTCCCTATCCACAAAGCAACGGTGAAGCAGAGCGGGCAATACAAACAGTAAAGAATCTGTTGAAAAAGGAGATCCATACCTAGCCCTACTTTCCTATAATAATAATACTTATGAAGCTACCATAGCATTGAGTTATCACCATACAATTGTTGTTTACGTGCATCCCAGACACCTACAACATATTCTTTCACCAATCTGAGTAAATCGTTAAAATCGTATTCCCAAAGCTCACTTCCTAATACATATGCAGTTTTCTCTATACTATTAAGCTTGTTTCCTAAAACCTCCCGAAACTTCTCCACAAAGGTGCCTCTAATATTACTATAGGCTGAACACTCCCACAACACATGAACTACACTCTCACTCAGCACCACACAACACACACTCTGATTTGCCTTCTCTACCTCTATGCCTGCCTAGATCTTCATTCAAGCCATGTGTTCCTGACCTGAACTTAAACAAGAGTCTAGTTCCTGCATCACCAACCCCATGCAAATACCTCTTAAATTCTACTTACCTTTGTACATGTCTAATTTTACCCTACTATTTTGTACTGTCTTATGTATGAGTTGTGCACTTCCGGTTATGTCATAGTCGTATATTAAAATATTTTCAGTCTGTATTCAAGTCCGTATGTCAATAGTTGCGCCCAGCTGAGAGTTTGCACCCACGCTAGGTCACGACATAAATTGGCGACGAGTGATGGTGACTCGACTGGGTTGCTAGGACATATCGACCAGTTCGATCCTGCAGCGGAAGAATGGCCGCAGTACGTTGAACGCTTAGAGCAGTTCTTTGAAGCGAACGATATCACGGGAGAAGACAAAGCCGTGAAACGGAGAGCCACGTTTCTCTCAGTAGTAGGCAAGAGCGCCTACCATCTCTTACGAAGTTTGCTTGCCCCTGCGAAGCCGACAGAGAAAACCTATGAGGAGCTCGTTCGAGAGTTAACAAACCACTATAGTCCGCCGCCGAGTGAAGTCATGCAGAGGTTTAGATTCAATTCGAGAGAACGCAAGGAGAGCGAATCGATTGCCGAGTATATGGCAGAGTTGAGGAGACTCGCTGAAGGCTGCAACTATGGAGACTCATTGAAGAAAATGCTCAGAGACAGACTTGTTTGGGGTGTCAGGGATACAAACATTTAGAAAAAGCTGCTAGCAGAAGTGGACCTGATGCTGGAAAGAGCTATCCAGTTAGCTCAAAGCACAGAGACTGCCGAGAAGAATCTCCGGGAAATGGGAGGAGAGACTTCCAAGGAAGCGGTGCATAATGTCAGAAGACCGCCACGTCGCAGAGGACCCGCCGCTAAAACACTAGTACCGAAACTCAAGATAACTGTTCTCGTTGTGGCAAGACGGGCCACGTGGGCACGGACTGTCCACAGAGAGGCCGTGTGTGTTATAAGTGTCAGCGCCGTGGGCACTTGGCGAAGATGTGCCGCACCAAGGACCCCAACGCAGCAAGAAAGGACGGCATTCTGTGAGACATATGGAGGAGTCCGAAGAGTCAGACCTCGAGAATATGGAGAACCTTTTAACAATGGTGAGAGAGGTTGGAGAAGTCAACAAGCTCTACCAGCCCCCCATCAAGGTACCAGTGAGTGTGGGTGGTGTGCAAGTGTCAATGGAGCTAGACACTGGTGCATCTGTTTCCATTGTGTCTGAAGACCTATATAAACAATATTGGCCAGGGAGGAGCCTAGATAGCTCCACTATCAAGTTACAGACCTCAAAACAACCACTAGTAGTAGTGGGTAGCTTTAATGTACCAGTTGAATATGGTAGCCAAAAAGCGACCTTACCCCTCGTGGTGGTAAAAGGGAATGGCCCCATGTTATTTGGGCTGGAGGTAATTAAACTAAAGTGGTCAGATATTCATTGTGTACAAGCTCCAGACGTTCTGTGCAAGTACCCAGAGGTGTTCCAGAAGGGACTGGGCACCTTCCAAGGACCAGAAGTCTCACTGGTAGTGGATGCGGAAGCACCCCCACGATTTTGCAAGGCCAGACCACTTCCGTATGCTATGCGTGAGGCAGTTAGTGAGGAGCTCAAGAGACTGGTGGAGGAGGGTACCCTGCAGCCAGTGGATTACGCCAAGTGGGCCGCCCCGATGGTTGCAGTACTGAAGGGTGATCGTAAGAGTGTCCGGATCTGTGGAGATTTCCGTATCACTGTTAACCCAGTGTCCAAGCTTAATCGTTATCCCCTGCCAAAGGTGGAAGACCTTTTTGCCACCTTAGCAGGTGGAAGGGTGTTCACAAAGCTTGATCTAACCCAAGCTTATCAGCAGCTCAAGCTTGATGAGCAGTCCCAGAAGTATGTGGTAATAAATACCCACATGGGCCTCTTTCGGGTACACCAGACTACCTTTTGGAGTATCGTCAGCGCCAGGGATTTTCCAGAAGGTGATGGAGACTATCCTGCAGGACATCCCTGGTGTTGTTGTGTACCTAGACGATATCCTGGATCTCCAGTTCAACAGAGGCTGAACATTTGCAGTCACTAGCACAAGTGATGAAATGCCTCTCTGAAGCCGGCCTTCGGTTAAATAAACACAAGTGCAAGTTCATGGTTTCCACAGTTGAGTTTTTGGGTCATCTGGTAGACGCGCAAGGTCTACGCCCACTACCGGAGAAGGTTTGTGCTGTGCAAGATGCACCTATACCCAGCAACGTCACAGAGCTAAAAGCCTATCTGGGTTTAATTTCCTATTATGGGAAGTTCCTACCCAATTTGTCAACACATCTTGCTCCATTGTACCAATTACTCAATAAGGATGTCTCGTGGCAGTGACCAAGAAGAATCGTTTCAGAAATCCAAGAAGCTATTACTATCAGCCAAGGTATTGACACACTACAATCCACAATTGCCCATCATTTTGGCATGCGTCGCATCAGCCTACGGCATAGGTGCTGTATTAGCTCACCGAATGTCCGATGGAACTGATCGACCAATAGCATATGCCTCCCGGACTTTGAATTCTTCTGAACGCAACTACTCACAAATTGAAAAGGAAGGATTGGCCTGCATTTTCGGAGTCAAGAAATTCTACTCTTACCTGTTTGGATGAAGATTTACCATCATCACTGATCGTAAACCGTTGCTCAGTTTGTTGAGGTTTCAACGACCTACATCACTGCAAGCATCAGCTCGAATTCGGCGGTGGTCTTTATATCTCTTTATGTTCGAATACGAACTCAAGTTCAGAAAAACCGAAGAGCATGCTAACGCAGATGCTTTAAGTCGACTCCCATTAACAGATGTCTCTCCTGCTGGACAAGAAGCACCTGAGTTAGTACTGCTGGTGGATCATCTCAACAACTCACCCGTGACTGCTGAACAAATGAAAGGAGCCACCAGCCGAGATCCAAACCTTGTAACAGCTGTTCAGTATATCAAACAAGGGTGGCCACATAAAGATGCCATTGAGGCAACACTGATGCCATATTATGAACGAAGAGAAGAACTGACATTTTTTTTGACGGTTGCATCTTATGGGGGAATCGAGTAGTAGTACCCAAACAGTACCGGAATGATGTGCTCATACAGCTTCATGAAGGACATCCAGGAGCTACCAAGATGAAGGGACTATCCCGTATGTACGTTTGGTGGCCAGGCATCACCAGAGACATTGAAGAGAGAGTACAAAACTGTGTGGAATGCCAGCTACATCAATCACGTCCTCCAGTAGCCGCATTACATCTGTGGGCTTGGCCAACGCGCCCCTGGGCCCGGTTGCATATTGATTGCGCAGGTCCAATCAATGGCCAGATGGTTTTGATTATCATTGATGCTCATTCCAAATATTTTGAAGCCATACCAACATTGGGTTCCACATCCAAAGTGGTGATTGAAGAACTACGGACATTGTTCGCCAGATTTGGAATTCCGGAGTCGATCGTATCAGACAACGGAACTTGTTTCACGAGTGAGGAGTTTAGAGAGTTCCTGAAACAGAATGGAGTAACTCATACACTGTCAGCGCCATATCATCCTTCCACAAATGGCTTGGCTGAAAGAGCCGTACAAGTCGTCAAGAGAGGCCTCCGGAAGGTTACTCAGGGATCTCTAAGGAGCAGAATATCAACAGTGTTATTTTCGTATCGATTGACAGCACAGTCGACAACAGGACAATCTCCAAGTGAGTTACTGTTGGGTCGTCGCTCTCGTACTCGTCTAGATTTGATGCGACCGAATGCCACTGAACAAGTAGAACGTCAACAGGTACAACAACATAACGCTTCATCTCGAGACAGACAATTTGAGGTGGGAGATCAAGTGTTTGTTAGGAATTACCAGCAAGGTGAACAATGGGTGCTGGGTGTTATTCAAGATTGTACAGGACCAGTGTCATTTAGGGTTAAAGCTACAAGATGGCAGAGTAAGACGTTGTCATCTGGATCAGGTTCATTCCAGATCCGTGAATGTACCACAAGTGGTTGAATACCCAAGTGTAGATGTTCATGCAGGTGCCTACTCAGATTTCCGAGACACTTCCACCTAGCGAAATGAGTTTACCTGAAGGAGAACCGATAGTCCGAGGATCAGCTGTTGTATCGGGGCCAGTCGCCCAATCTAGACCATCAACCTCAGTGAAGGTCTACCCGAAACGCTCGAGAAAAACTGTCAATCGCTATGACCCATCTAGGAAGTAAGGGTATGGACATATGAACTGACTGTTGAACATTGGTGTTTTGTACAATGTGTATGTATTGTTCTTGATTAAGAGTTATTGTCTTTTGTAAGTTGTTACTTAAGGAAGGAGGAATGTACTGTCTTATGTATGAGTTGTGCACTTCCGGTTACGTCATAGTCATATATTATATAAGGAACATGTTCTAAAATATTTTCAGTCTGTATTCAAGTCCGTATGTCGATAGTTGCGCGTGGGTGAGAGTTTGCACCCATGCTAGGTCATGACATATTCAATCCTTCCTCAAACTGCCTACCCTGCCTTTTACTAATACTCTTCTCTATACAAACAGCTAATGAACTCTCTCCCCTCTTAATATCCTCCACCCATTCATGCTTATCCAAACCTAATGACACAAAGAGTTCATCAACCCCTCTACCCCATGCTTTCCTTTGTCTACCTCTACAGGGCGTAGTTTCCCATTCCCAACTGAATAATTGCTTTGGGTATCTATCCTCGGGCATTGATACTAATTTATACCACCACTTTAATTTAGCTCTATCCCTTCTACCCCTCAATGATTCTAAACCCATATCACCTCTAACTGCTTCATTACAAGTCTTAGACGAACAACCCAGAATCCTTTTGGCCCCCCCAGAATAATGGACTCCAATCCAGCTACTTGACCCTTATTATTACCCTCCCAAATTTCCCCTCCATACTCTATACTAGGTCTAATCACAGAAGGAAGCAACAGCCTACGCACAGTTAAGTTAATATCTAACACTATGCAACTGATTTACCTTTTTCCTGCCATTATTAATGACCTTTTTGATATGCTCGATTACTTGCAAAATCTATGCCTAAATAACAGTAACATGAAACCTCATGTTCTCCCCACTTCCACCTACCCTCTACTCTATCCTTAGAAAACACCATCACTGCGCTCTTAGCCCAGCTTCCTCTATATCCTTTAATAAGCCATTTATAAATAAATTGGGGATAAGCTACAGCCCTGTGCCACACCTTGTTCTACCCTAAATGCAACCGACTTCTCCCCCTCTAACAATATGGCACTTCTAGATGCTTCATACATATTCTTAATTTCCTGTCCCTTCAGACACCTTTCCCATAGCTTTACCCACAAACCATCAATCATAAGCTTTATGTACATCTAAAAGAAAGTATATGTACTCGCTCGACTTGCCTTGCACAATCTCATTCAATGAGTAAACATTATCCATGCAACTCATGTTAACTCGAAATCCAGCCTGACCTTCATGCAATATCCCTCCCTTATCTAAGCACTGCACTAACCTGTTAATAAGCACTTTACAAAACACTTTCCCTATAACACTCAGTAATGTAATACCTCTGTAGTTTCCTGGACCCTCTCTATCCCCTTTCTTAAACAGGTTAACAATAAGGCCCTCTCTCCATTGCCTAGGGACAGCTTTCTCATGCCTAGGGACAGCTTTCTCATGCCCAACAACTCAAAATAACTGCTCTAACAAGCTAACCATTCCACAACAACCATACTTTAGCAACTCACCTACAAACCAATCACTACCACCTGTCGTATTATTCTTTAGTTTCCTAAGGCCTTGGCCTTTTCTGTCCCCTAAGGCATCCTCACATGACCCTGATATTCTACCACAAGCTTCTACTTTACTCTCAACCTCCTCTTTTCAATCATCATCAAAATCACTAACCCTACCCAAATGCTGATAATGCTTCTGCAACACCTCCAGCTTGCCTTTTGTACTAGTTAGAGACACTTCCTCAACACCCTTCAAGGAAGCAATACCTCTGTTCTTAACCTTTGTTCTCCTACCAACAAAAGCCCAAAATTCTTTTGTACTCCCCTCAAAATCTACATTTGCTTTCTCAACTACTTCCTTCCACACTGTAAGCTTCTTTTGCCTGACTAATTCCTTCACCTCCTTATGCAATCTACAGTATTCGTCCCATATCTCCTCCCTACTCCTGATAACCTTCTTGTAAACCTCTCGGCTCAAACTAATCTTATCCTTAAGCTATCTATCAAACCATCTAAAGTCTATTTGACTTCACCTGGACCCTCAAATTTTGGCAATAACTTCACACAATTTCAAAATAAAAGAGTACCATTGGATTCCTCGCGTTTTGCCGCGTCTAGTGATAGGTCTCACTGTGCTAGCTAGGCTTCCATGATACTAGCTGGGTGCCAACATTTTAAATGAAATATAACGTAGCAGTCAAAACGGTACTACTGATTTTTTTATAGTGAAAATTTTAATAAGGGCAAGCATATTACAAAAGGAGCAGAAAAAACCAAATGTAGTTAGACCAGAGGACAACGTACATAAAGGAAAAATAGCAAAACAAACAAAAGACGAAACAAAAAACAAACAACAAACAAGTTAATAGAACAAAGTTAACAGACACCATCTACAGAGGGGGCAAGAGTAGGGAGGCGGCAAATCCACAGTGCCACGTTACCCCACCACAATGAAATAGCATAACGCTGAAAAAGGTGGCGAGTACAATCAGATGGTGGAATTCCGAGGCGTTGTCCAACAAGATGTCCTAAATAGGCCAAATTGCAGACAGCAGAAAAACTCTACTCAAAAGCGATGGGGATAAAAGAGACACCAACCTCATTGCAGGCGTCAGCTTGGGCAGATAGTTTCTGGGCTTCACCCACCAAAAGAGGGTGGCCTCGTGTAGTGGCAGCATCTTGGATGTTGGCGGGCTGCATGGTTGAAATGACTGTGACATCCATGGCAGCTGGGTGGCCTCGCTTCCAACTGGGGAGGAAAACATCAGCGGGACGACTCATGGACCCTGGGATAAGAGATGGAACCTCTCTCCGAGGTGCTAGGGCTGCAGACTGGGCTTCCGTGTAAATTGCATCTCGGAGGGAGTTGTGTCTAAGATTCCTATCACCATTACCACCACAACCAACATGGTGGTCTCCATAAGGGTCAGCAGCAGAGTGGCAAACCGGACAATGAGCACCAACTGGAAACATCTGGAGCCGCAGCCAGTAATGGAGGCACAACCGGAACTCACGATCCAGTAGGTGTAAACCCAGAGCAGTGGAAGGGACCACGTTCAGCCAGTCGCCAGCATGAGGGATTGAAGATGACAGGGCAAAGTCCCTAGAACGGACGTCAGAGGCAGAGTCTAGAAGGCTAGATCAATGGCCAGAGAGAGAGTGCAAGAGCGGAGTGAGACATCGATACTATCCACTGAATACCACTGAGGTCTGTCAGCAGCTACAGCCAGGGCACTGACTACCGTAGGCAGATGAAAGGGGGCTTTGGCTGGGTGACCCAGGATGTCAGAGATAAGGGTCTCAGACTGATGGAACGAACTGATGAATGCAGCGGAAGCATGGAGAGACACAGGCCTGATGCCCAATCCGCCTAAGGACGAGGGAAGGGAGGCTTTCGTCCAGGCCCAATCTGTCAAAGGACAACCCACTAGGTCGGACACAGCATCTCTCAGGGTCTCATCAATGGAATTAAAGGCGTTCGAAAAGTCAACTAGGAGAATGAAACGGTCTTCCGGAAGGATATTGGGATCTTCCAGGCAGTTGGAGACAGAATGGACAATGGCCTCACACCCAGATGAAAAGCCAACTCCTAACTGCAGGGGGGCCAAGACATCAAGTGCTTCACATTGGGTGGCCCTTGCCGTACACTTGGAAGTTAGCCGCCGCAGGACCTCTCCAACAGCAATAGGTCGTAGGCCTCCACACTTCTTCTTGCAAGGCAACAGGATGGCTCCACAGAGATGGAGGGTGATGCTGCTAGGTATATTACCAGTGCAGAGCAGGTTAACAAAACTGGTGAGCCTGCCTACCACTCCTGTCAGGGGAAGGGCACAAAACTGTTTGCTTGAGGTGATTGGCCCGAAGGCCGGAAGGACCGTGTGCAGAACCGGATGGAAATGACTTAAGAGCTCTAGCTACCTCTCCTGATGAGAACTGAATAGGGGGAGGAGGAGCACCATCGGGTAGGGAAAGGTGAGTTGAGGAAGGCTGTTTGGCAAGCATCTCAGCCAGAACTTCGTTGGACGGTTGGGCAAGACCAGCAGAAGAGAGGGATTGCAGGGCTTTCCGATATTGTCCCTCACTCACTGCTCGCCAGGCCCTGATGGCATTACCAGAAACACGGGAAGAACCAGAGAGAGACAATGTTGCAGATATAGTATCAGGATATGTGCTGTGGTTAACCAAATATCAAACAGGCTTGCTACCGAATATGCTATCACAGCAGTGCGGTTCCTTAATCTCTTTCCTACAGGAATGAACTAATAGCTGTTCTTACATTATGATCAAGGTAGGGGTCATTCCAGGATATCTGAGAGCACTTAGTGCAAGCAATTGAGAGACTTTGTGATACTAGATGTGCCACATTGTTACACATTCTGTATCTCTCTGCTGTAGACATTCGAAGGACAGCTGACAGATTGATGGGTAAATCAAATGGTATTATGCATTTTAAAACACATGTAAGGTCTGGGTATTGCTTCCGTGGGACTATCTTATGAGTGAGTAGGGAGTAAAACTGTTGTATTGCATGTGGTAGTTCCAAGATGACTGTGGAAATCAGTTTTGTGAGTGTTTACACATGTTCACAGCCAGTTTTGCCAAACCGACAGGTGGCACAAGTGATATTTCCATTAGCTAACATATTGTTTGGATAACTCTAGCCCAGAATTGACTTAAAATTCCAACGTTTCAACACTCATATGAGTATCATCATCAGGGAATGGAAAATGACAAGAAACCTAAACTATAAATACAGTGATGATAGAGACAGCAGTTTATAGAGACTGACAAGTGTGTAATTACATAACCAAAGACAGTATATAAAGTAGGAAACAGTACAGAGCGTTTACAGTAAACATAATTATGGCAAACAAGAAAGAGTTTAACATAACTGTCTCTTGGGCACTACTATGCATTGTGGGTAAGTGTACAGAAAATACTCTGTAACATGGAACAAAATTATGTTAATAATGAACAACAAACTGACGGTAAGGCACCACGTTCTCTATTGATGGTATGATGTTTATGTATGTGCCATGACTCCAAAAGACATCTGGGGTACAAATACTTGCGTGTGTCAAGTCCTCGGCTTCCACCTCTGTCGTACACAGCCGCCCAGTCTGAGCGTCAGCGAATCCGATGCATAGAAACTGTTGATTCTTTGCAACTGTTAATTTCAACTTACTGCAATTACACTTGCCTTACCATGATAAAAAAGTGTCCCAAAAAGCAACAGAATCGATCTCAGAACATCTAAAATTCAAAAAATTTCCTGGGGGGCATGCCCCCCACACCCCCCCCCTATAGCCACTGCACATTTGGCGCGCATTGCTCTGGGTCCACCTACTGAGAGCAAAGAACCCCCCCACTCCAGGATCAGGCTACGGGCCTGAACAGTGCCAAAACATTGTTGGTAGAACACTCCTCTGAAACTCAAAAATGTAGCACCCATACACAACTCCAAAAGGGAAATAATGTCATCAACACCTAAACATGTTCTGTCATCCAAGGTGTCATCCATACTCAGCCGTCTACGAGCAACATTGATGGCAAGGTCAGTAGGCACATTCGTGAACAGAGAGACTACATCAAAGGATTCATCGCTTTTCACAACCAATGTTTTGACAGAATCCACGAAATCCTTAAAATTCCTAACTGCAGAGTGGGAATAACCAACCAGTGGAGAAAGAACGCGTGAGAGATATTTAGATAGATGGTAAGTTGGAGAATTGACAAACGATACAATGGGTCGGAGTGGAACTCCTGTCTTATGCACCTTTGGAAGGCCATACAGCAATGGAAGTGCGGCCACCAGAACTCCGTAACCTGTCATAGAGCTCTTTAGGCAAAATGTTCCGTTTTTGTAATGCTACTAATCGTGAATTCATGCGACATTCCAAAGCTAGTACAGGATCCTTCTTAAGCTTCCTGTAAGTCTTTGGTCATTCAGCATCTCTTGCAACTTCCTGTCATAATCAACACGATCCAAGACCACAGTGGCACGTCCTTTTCTGCAGGCAGTACATAGATATCTGATGACATTTTTAAAGACTTAAGGGCTTTGTACTCCGGAGGATTATTATTATTGTACCGTGTTATTATCTGATTCCATTAATGAATTTCATGATCATTTAAATATTGATCCAAACATCCAATTCACACTGGAAAAGGAGAAAGATGGTTGTCTTCCCTTTTTGGATGTTCTTCTCTCCAGGGACTCAGATGGTTCAATTCGAACATCAGTGTTCCAAAAACCAACTCATACGGATAAATATTTGCAATTCTTTTCTCACAATCCTCTCAACCATAAAATGTCAGTAGTTAAGATTCTGTTCAATTGTGCTAGTCTGGTTGAGCAGTCGATAGAAGAGAGTCACATTGTCCAGGCACTTAAGGGGAATGGATATCCAACACATTTTATATGCAGATCACAAGCTGTCAGTGCTCGTCAGAAATCGAATGTGGACTCTGAAGTTTCACATAATACAGTTAATATTCCGTATATTCAAGGCCTTTTGGAATCTATCAAGAGAGTTCTTAGTGAGTTGGTTATTGTGATGAGACAGTCTGACAGAACAGAGACTGACTGACTATGTAGTGAACAATGTTGGTGTTATTTCGGAGTACCAGAGTCTAGGAGCGCATGTTGATTAGTACAAGCGTGATGTAATCATGGTTTCTAACTGTCTCCACATATACATCTATCGTCTTCTATCTGTCTCATGTGTCTGGTCATTGGTTTCCTATAAAAGTGCTTTGTGTATGCTGTCAGTGTGATTCTGTTCTCTGTGACCCCAAGTCTCCATACGGTTGTTTGCCTAGCAGCTAGCGAAAAGGCTACAATATTGTAGTGCGTTTTTATCCTATGCAGACACTTCGTCACATTCTGGTTAAACCTAAGGATCTACTACCACCAAATTTGGTTATTTCGGCCAGACGGGGAGGTCCTGGGAATGCAGATTAAAGGAACACAAAAGAGCTGTGAAGTGTGGAAGTATGGATGCCTCTGCAATTGCTGAGCATGTGTGGAATGAAGGCCATCAAGTTGACTGGGAAGCAGCAGGAGTTCTTGATACACGCAAGTATTTGTACCCCAGATGTCTTTTGGAGTCATGGCACATACATAAACATCATACCATCAACAGAGAACGTGGTGCCTTACCGTCAGTTTATTGTTCATTATTAACATAATTTTGTTCCATGTTAGAGTATTTTCTGTACACTTACCCACAATGCATAGTAGTGCCCAAATGACAGTTATGTTAAACTCTTTCTTGTTTGCCATAATTATGTTTACTGTAAACCCTCTGTACTGTTGCCTAATTTATATACTGTCTTTGGTTATGTATGCATTACACACTTGTCAGTCTCTATAGACTGCTGTCTCTATCATCACTGTATTTATAGTTCAGGTTTCTTGTCATTTTTCATTCCCTGATGATGATACTCGTATGAGTGTTGAATTTTTAGTCAATTCTGGGCTAGAGTTATCCAAACAATACGTTAGCTATGCATATTCCTAGCCACTCAGGTCTATATAAAGTTGTAGTAAAAAAGTAAAATTTCCATTGTTAGCTATATAAACTACAACATAACTACCATCTGCACTGATGCAAACAGAATTCTCATTACCAATCATTGTAATATTTGGTGTGACCTAGAGGTGAAAAGGAAAGAACCAAACTATTTCTACTTACAAGTGAATTTATAATACTCACATTCTCAAAGTGTTCTGAGCCATAGTTGTGATCTATGTGATGTTATTACTCAAGCTAGTACACTAGGTATATCAAAAGTAAAGATATTACCTGCAAAATCATGTGTTGGAGACAAACAGTGAACTGCATCAATCCTGAGCTCATATGAACAACAGCAGCAATATGTATGCACTTCAGAAAACCCTCAGAATAGTTGCACACACTTAAACAAGTCATCAACTGAGAAGTATGGCTATCAAAAGTACAGCAGTAAACCCATTCCACTCCATCAATAAATTGCTTTCCTGTGAGTAATACTGGTGGGTGCTCTTTATATACACTTAGGGTTATATCTAACACTTTACTTTGCTTTCTTCAGAAAAATCCTGGACCACAAATGTATGTAATGACTCATCACAAGGTGCAATTGCACTGTTTGTTTCAACTGGTACATGTACGCATCCAGTTTTGGTACTAATGAAACAACCTTTTCACAACGATGGTCACTGTCTTCATTTCTCTGTATGAGAACGTCATGAAAGTTCAAACATATAGCTGATTTGTATGCAGCTAAATGCCTCATCAGGTAAGCTTAATGGTTCATCATCAGTATAATGCTGCAGACTATCCTCAGTTCTACTACAACTCTCATGCATGTCATCTGTTTGCAGAGCTTCATGTAAATCTGAAAGCAAAACTGCATAATAGGTACTGTGTTACAGATTACCTTCAGCTCTCCCTTCAGTGCTGTCACATATGTCAGATGATTGTAACACTTCATGAAGATCTGAATAGCAAAGCCACATAGTACTGGGTTCATCATCTGTGCAGTAGTAATATTGCAGAATACCTTCAGGTCTCCCACTACTGTCATACATATTACTTTGCAAAGCTTCATGTGGATGATTAGGTCCTGTAAAGTAAAACCACACACTAGGTAGCAGATACGTATTATATCCATTGTTACCTTTACTTTCTCCCAGAGAAGTAGCTCTTGCTGGGGTCATAACCTTTCTCCTTTTTAGGGGAACAGAGCTCAAGTCATATCTTGTGTCTACTCCTTTTCGAACTGGTTTATGAAGTGTCTCCAACTCACACTTCCGAACCTCAAAAAACAATAGTAACTTAAAGCCATATAGCCATTACTTCTCCTTACTTCTCTTCTAGAGGATGCACAATGACTTTGAAATGAAAACATCTCAAGTCCCTGAAAAGCAACTTCTTATATGTAACTAATCGTTTTCATTGCTGAACTTACTTTATTCTGTCCAGTACATCCTTGCTGTGCTACCTCTGTGTGCTTGTTATCAACTTCTCCACCTTTTCCTGTACACTGCCTTTCCCCTCTTCAGATATAATGTCTTCTACTTTTGTTATTTCACACTTATCTCCCATTCTCTTCACGATAAGAAGAAATATTATTGCACATGGACTTGAACTAGTAGGTAAAGGGTTAAAACTTAGCCTCCCTTCCCTTTTCACTTAGAATTGAAAATATAGTATTGCATGATAAAGATCATCATTTGAAATACAATACTCTATATGTGGTGTCTGTTGGGGTTCTGTTGTGCTCCATCCTGTCATTGAACGTATGAGGTTCCTGGCTGAATGCCTGGTAGCTTGATAATGGTACACTGATGGAGGACCTGGCAGCTGCACTCCACATTATTGAAGATCTCAGTCCCTCAGCAGGGCTCCACGTCAAGCTTCACTCTTCTCCCTCCCACCCGACATCCCCACTACTCAATGTGGGTTTACTCTTCGTGGCTGGCCCCGCTCTTGTTGTGGGTGTGAGTTGCAAAAGTAAAGTCCTCTTTAGGAGCTCTACCAGACCTGACCTTGCTGACTCACAGATGGAGATTTCACCCCTCCGCTCATGTCTTGCCCTCCCCAAGCCATCCTTCACTCCACGTACCTGCCACATTTGTCATGCATCCGAGGAGTTTGACAACACTGTTTGACAAGCACTGAGCGGGCTGATGTCTAAGTGGTCATGGCTCAAGGCAACACATGTTCTATAGCTCTCCATTGGGCTGCCCCATGCTGGAAACTGGCTGAATGTTGTACTCTCAGTCCACCTGTACCTCCACCTCCATCAGTGGCGGATTTAGGGGGGGTCCGTGGGGTACGTGGACTCCCCCTTTTCACCCAGCTTTGGCAGGCGGGGTGCATTTTCACGCATACACGCTTGACTAAACTTATGCAGCTACAGCATCAAAACCTCCCTGGCATATGAAAGTAGCGTGCGTATGTTCTACTCACTCACTTTGACGGAGTAAAGTTGCTAAAAGGATCGCCGCGAAGGTAGCTAGGTAGCGCTAGCCGAAAAGTGGGCGTGGCACGTAAAAATTTCCGGCACGCGCGCACCCCAGGGGCGTAACTAGCATGAGGCAGAGGAGGTATTTGCCTCCCCTGTTTTCGACCGTATGAATAATTTATTAGGCTCGCCGCGAGCAGGCGCAAGCGGCACCTAGCTATAAGGCTAGGGCCAACAACCCGCGAGGGACAGCGCGCAAGCAGCAGCTAACCACAAGCGAGAGCCAACTGGCAGCAAGAAGTTATAAGGCAAGTAAAGGGTCAAGACTATTGACCAGTGCGCACTGTACCCGCTCACGCCCGGTCGTACGCGCATGCGCGGGCATGTAGGCTAACGAATAATTAAAATGAGCCTCTCCTAGGATTCAATCCTAGTTACGCCCCTGCACCCCCTTTCTAAGTTTCTAGATCCGCCACTGTCCGTGACCGGCAGTTTCGCTGTTGCCTGCGATACTGACTGAGTCCCTCATTCTTTTACATTCCCTGAATGTCATGGTTTAGCTGACACTTTTGGAGACCTCCAGGTCAGTTGTGGGGTCAGTGGAGACTGTATCGCTCGTCATAATGCAGATGAGGATGTGTGTTATATAATGCTGCAGCAGTTAACTCACGCTGAGGCTCCTGGCCATGCCCTGAGTGTTGGTGTTTGGAAACTGTCTTCCAATCTTCCAGCTTATCAGGGGGCTCTGTAAAACCGCTGACTGGACTGTGGACTGGACTATGGACTGGATTGATACAGTTTTGCGCGTGAGGACTGACGCTCTAAGTGGCTAGCAGTTGTTCACAGTATGCAGGGCCAGTCTCTCAGGTGAAGGAACTGTACACTCATTATGGATGACGCATTCTCAAGTAACAGTGAGTCGGTTTTGACTACTCTGAAGTGGCCCCCTTCTCCTGTTCACTCTGTCAGGTCTTAGCACGGCTGGTAAGTGTGCTCTGCTACACTAAAGGGGATGAGACTGGGTTTACCCGGCACCTAACACACTTATAGTTCAGTCAGAGTCCAGGGTACACATTTTACAGAGACCCGCTTGTTAGTCAGCTGGGGGACTTCTTCATTATTAACTTTGTATAGACCAGTTTGCATTACACACGTATTATTACAAAAAAACTGTTGTGCATGCACATTGTGGAACGTGTGGAATGTAAGCATTGCAAGACAAGAACGAAAACATAAATCCCAAATTTAAAGACCATGGATGAGAGTTGAATGGCAAAGACTGGCCACCCAGTGTCTGAATAAGGAAGAAGGAAGAGGATAATCCTAAATAAGGAAGAAGGAACATCCAGTTTACACTTGAGACAGAATCATGCTTAACAAAAGTATTAGAGATCTCTTCATGCATGGTGTCTAGCTTACCACATCCTAACCGCAGGGGCGGATTTAGGGGGGGGGGCTCTGGGGGCTCCAGCCCCCCTCCGGTTGGGGTCTAAAGAGCGGCACGCGTCCAACCGGCTTACAGAGCGGTGCGCGTAAACTGAATTACTTTAAATAGAGCCCTGTGTGATTGTCGCGTTTTTTGTGTGATCAGCCTGCGAAGATGGCCCGGAGTTCACGTATTGAGCTAGAGGAAAGTCCAGCTAAGCGATGTCATCTTAGCGTTGAGCTAGCTTGTTTTTAGTTGCGTTGTCAAACTAAAATAAAAACTATGTTTTTTAGCTCAGGTGAGGAGAGTGATACAGAGCGTGGAGGAGAAGATCCACAGTCTCTACCGCTTGAATCAATGTAAGTGATAGGCATTATGGATATGCTCGTGGTATTCAATGATTCCCTATCTGAATGTGTAGGCTTGATACAAGCACCGAGGAAGACTCACTGTCAAACCGCCATACATCCAGCTGAGATGTCATGAGACATGGGCAGGGTGGTGAAATTGCAACAAGAAAAGCACTGGTGGACTGGACTGGTGGACTCATTAAAACCATTTGCAAACCTGTTCCCATGCATGAATTCTAATAGTTAGAGGGATTTATAAATGCAAGAAGACAGTGACTTTTCTTTGAAGTATGTTCTTGGATGAGGCACACTGTCATTATAGGTACAGCCACTGTACCAGCACAAATCAACATGCTACATGTAGCTCTGACTCCTGTAAGCACATCACACAGTCCTACATAATGTCAGCACAAGCCTATTTATAGCACTACTAGTCTTGCGCACCAGACACAAGACCAGAGCACAACGCAAGACTATAGCACAACGTAGTAACACTTAAAAAAGTTGGTCACAAAATCACTGGTCTTGCTCGGCTGTGAGTACTCTAACCCACACTATTGGAATTCATGCCTGGTAATGAGTTTACAGACAATTTCAATGAGTCCACCAGTCCAGTCCACCAGTCCAGTGATTGTAGACAGCCATGAAGGTGGAGGTTACTGTGAATATTGTGTACTGTTTGGCCAGGCTCCATACTCTGTACCCAACTTCAAGGCCACACTTACTACTGTTACTCTTCCTCTCACTAACCTAAAAAAAGGCCACCAAAAAGTTGCGCGAACACTTTTATGGCACTGGTTGTAAAACACCGCGTAAGTACCACCTAAAAGCTGTTGAAAAAGCTGAGTCTTTTAGGAGTGTAATGGAGAATAAGCTGTTATCTACTGACCAGCAGCTCTCCAATATTCATGCCGAGATTGTTTCTCAGAATAGGAAAAGGATAAAATTCATATCAGAAACTGTTATTTTTGTGGTGGTAGGGAGGGAATTGCCCTTCATGGCCATAGAGATGATTGGAAGCATGTGAAAAATGCTCCAGATGAAAATGCAGGAAACTTTTTGGCTCTACTTCAATTCCGTGTACTAAGTGGTGACACTATTCTAGCTGAGCATCTTCAGTCTGCTCATCGCAATGCACTTTAGGAATACAAATGAAATATGCAGTAACATAATAGGTGAAACGATTTTGAAGGAAATCTGTGCTGCTCGTTATTTTTCCATCATGGTGGATGAAGCAACAGATGCTGCCAATGATGGGCAGATGTCAGTGAGCCTACAATATGTACACCCAAATACTAGAAAGATTGAAGAACGATTTGTGGCCTTCAGTGAGTGTGTCACAGGTGTGAGTGGGAAGGCCATTGCAGATCCTATCCTTTGGGGAGTGAAATGGCGAGGCTCTGATGATGCTGCATCATTTTGCACTCCTGCCAAGGTCCTGACAGTGATTTCTTTCCTAATCTTCAAATACTTTTTTTTTTAACATTTCTTGCACATTAGCTGTAACAAGTGCTGAGTGTGAACGATCCATTAGCCGCTTGAGGTACCTTAAAACCTATCTACATAGCACAATGACCGAGGAGCATTTGAATGCTAAAAATAAAACCTGTTTTTATTGCTAATCAAAACCTAATTACATCCGACCGTTAAGCCCCACCCCCTTGCAAAATCCTGTATCTGCCCCTGTAACCAATCAGCCTCTGTGTTTCTTGTGTAGATGCAATGATCTCCAGGAAAGGGGAAACGTGTACATGTGCCTGTACAATTTAGAATTCAGTTGAGTTCTCTAACATTGGTGTTAACTTGAAACCGAGGCGTATACTACAAAGTTGGTATACTGACTGTCAAAGCTCCACAGTTCACTAAAGACAGCCTTCAAATGTGAAATTGTAACTTCCAAGAAATAGAACCTCATGTGAGAGATGAAGCAATTTGCTTAGGATATCAGTGGAAGCAGGACTTGTCCTCATCAGCAATATAGATTTTCATCCATAGAGCAGTTTGGCAGCAAAGGGAGCTGCTATCGTAGTACTTGGTTGAAACTCTGTCCATTAGCTTTGTACAGAAAGCTACACAGAACATGCCCGTAGGAGTGAAAATTAAACTGGTACGGCCACTAGGAGTAGGTAGTGCGCATGTGTTGGCGCCGCGAGCGAAAATTGCTGAACACGTCCACTTTTGCTTAGCCGCGCCCATTTTGTTACTAACTGAGCATGTGCAGTATGCAAGAGGAGGCAAAACCGGCACGGCCATGGCCGTGCCGCGTCCTACGGCCTTGCAGAATTATGACAAATGAGAAGAGTATCTCTCATTATGCCTCAGTATGGTAGACTAAGATGACGTGGAGACACTAAGTCTTGTAAGGAAATGTAGGGAGAGATACAAGTCAAGTAGTCAAATAGTGGTTCTGAGTGCCTAAAGATGGGTTGGACATTGTCAGAAAAGCCACCACGTGGTAGTGTTCAAAGTTCAAAGGTCATTTACACCATGACCCATACGGTACAGGCACATTTAAACTATTCCTTTCAGTGGCAGATGGATATGGATCCTGCTACTGCACTGTCAGCAACACCGACTAAAGAGGCTACCCATCTTTCCATGACAGCATGCCACAACCTCATGATGACAGCTGCCATGTGTCTGCATCTAGTAGCACAGTGTAAGGGGATAGTGTTCTGATCCAGGGGGTCCACTACCGCACTGTCCATGTTTTACCATTTATGCCAATGGAGAACAGCTACTGAGATTCAACACTGTCAAAAGCTTTCCGAAGATCAAAAGGACACGTATGTGCAGTGCCGCTGTATCTCTTGGTTTGCAAAAATTGCATCATTGCAACCAGTATGTTATGGAAGGCAGATTTGTTAGGATGTGGAAAACTCTTCCGTAAGAAGTTGGTTCTAGTCTCGACAGGATGAGATTCTCAACATGGAGATCATACCATAATAGTTAGTGGGGACGAGAGGGTCTTTACCACCCTGACTGGACAATTGAACCAACCCAATTTGAGGTGTTCAGTGGAGATACCATCAGGGCCACAAGCAGCTTCTTCCCTGCATATGCTCTCTCATCTAAAGTGAAAGGAACATTTGAGAGGGATGCAGTGGGAAGATCATTCATCTTGTTGGGTTGTTGCAAAAACTTCGAAGTTCAAGTTTTTGCTATGTCAAGCTCATTAAGTTAATGTAGTTTTTGGTAAATATTCATAGCAATGAAGCTCTACGATATCATGCTTCTTGATCTCCCTGTAACTAGGGGCCAGCCCGGGGCCTTCCAGCATCACACTTGACCCCTCATGTCAGGCAGACTTGCCTCATTCACACAAAGAAATAAGATGAATGTCGGACAGTTGGAAGGATCACGTATATAGTTCTAATATTCTTGGCAACCAGCTCTATCTCCTCATTGAGGGAATTGATACTCTCATAGTAGAAAAGGTGCAACTGGTAAGTGATAGGGCAGATGATGACTTGACACTGAACCAGATTCTACCTATATCAGGAGCATGACTGTGGTAGAAGATCAGAGTGTACAACTCTCCATGAGTGATGGTGTGTTTACATCCAGTATAAGGTGGTTTTCGTATCCGACAATATCGACTCAATCCGGGAATGCTGAGACATGGAGCAATACTTCTACTCACCTCGGCAATACTACAACTAGCCTCGTTCCCAGGCCCTATGTATGACAAAGAGGGCTTGGTACACACTGCATGTGCATGCACTGGGTCTCCATGGTAACCCCCAGAAAAGTGTGGGGTACTATGTTATCGTAATGTTACCATGGAGACCCATCACATGTGCAAGCAGTGTGTACCAGGCCTTCTCCTCTCGTATATAGGGCCTGGGAACAAGCTATACTACATACTCCCATGTTACCTCAAGGTAGGGAGATATTACACAGTACGGGAATATGGTGTATATAGGGATTGCTATGGTCTATCCCCATAAACCATATAATATAAGGATATTGTTCATTTTCCCTTTTATTATTTTTAATGATATCAAGGTGAAAAATGTTTGAAAAATAAGCAGCATACAAAAATTGGTTGATCTGTTATGTATAATATCACAAAAAGTGCTTTCCACATTTTCACATTTTGTCCATCTTCTTCCTCTTCCTCTTCTTCTTCCTCTTCTTCTTCAATCAGTGTAACTCAATAACCATAAAATCAATAAACTTGAATCTTTGTATGTGGAAAGGTATCAATAAGAATTGGGGAATAGAGGTATAGTTCTTGTACTGCTGATCATTCTCTCCCAGCAATGTATTATGAATGAGGATGACTAACGAGCCAAACTCAGCAACGGTTACAATCAACCTGAAAGTCAGCATGTGTAGAGATATCATCGCTAATAGCTTGTTGTTAACCCTTGTGATTCTTGTAGTACTAATAACACTCCTCTCAATGCAATACATGTACATGTCACACCGTACATGTCCTCATTGAAAACCATATATAAGGGTAGTCTTCATTTTCACTTTAAATTTGAAGTTGATTATATCAAGAATGTAAAAATAAGCAGTATACAAAAATTGCTTGTGTAAATAATGATGTAGATGTGCATTTTGCCATGTTTTCCATCTTCTTATTATTGATCTTGAAGAAGTGTAACTCAATTACCATTATCTTTGCATGTAGAAATGTATCAATACGTACTGCGGAATAGATGTATAATTTTTTTGTTAACCATTGTAGTTCATGTCGTTATCTCTCCCTGCAATGTATTATGAATGAGGATAACTAATGAGCAAAACACAACAACCATGGTATGTTGTTAACTATTGTGATTCTTGTAATACTGATGTTAACACTCCTCTCAATGTTTTTCATAGCAACATAATACTAAGTTTGAGTTCACCTGTTCATCGGATTGAGATGCTTTCTGATTTGCATGCGGGATTCGGCCCAGCCAGCTAAGCTGCCGTTGTAGCTCAGTTGGTGAGAGCATCGCCTGGAAAGCTGATGGTCGTGGGTTCGAGTCCCACCTGAGACAGCCAGTTTTTCTTTGAAAAATGCTTTTGGGCGAGTTGTGTTGTGTTCCTTTGCCTTTCTGTTGTGTTGTTGTTGCCTTGCCTTTCTCAGCATCTCTTGAAATTCTTCACCTTCTACGCAAATAACTGAAACGTGAAGTTAGCTTTCCAAATGCATGAGTATTGTTACTGTATCCTCACTTGATCGCTTTTTTATTGACTGATATGTACTACATCATTAATTTCTTACTCGAAATACTTGCCTACAGCCATGTAGATGTACTGAGGGCCGATCTAGCGGCTACACCGTCAAACCCTGGCTGAAGTCAGTATATAGCCTCTACCTTATCATAGCGCAATGCCATGCATCTTCGACCCTCCAGAAATCTATAGCAGTGGGGTAGAGTGCTAAACAGCCCAGTTGACACGATGATTGAAGTCGCATGTAACTACTAGCCTTAGGGGATAAAATATCCTGACCACGGATGAATATCCTAGGAAAAACTATCCGGGCGGATACAATATTCTATCCGGCCGGATAAAAAATCGGGGGGATAAAATATACCGCGACACCGGCAATATTAAACGTAAACCGACGAAATGTTAAAGAGCCATCACGTTCAGCTGGATGTAGCAGAGGGAAGACCTGATTACAGGGATTCACGATGGGAAAGAGCTGTCAAAGTGAGTGAGCATGTACATGTAAGATTTTTATATCGCTTTAGCCACTACTAGCGTGGTCTCACGTGTACATATAGCTCTGCTGGTTCCTTCCTTTCTTTTTCCTTTTTATCATTCGCTTTCTGTTTCTATATTGTCACACTTTAGCCTTCACGTCGTTTAGTACTGGGCAGCCACCAGGCCGGCACACCAAGGTGGCACGGCCTGGGTGCAGGTTCAACCTGTTCATTTGTGCTTGTGGTTCTGCACGTTGTAAGACTAGTGTACACATTTCTCCTCGCAGTACTTTTACAAGATTTCAGTGTGTGTTCTCAGTGTGATTAGTTAATCACACATTAAAGTTTGATAAAACAATGTTCTCAGCTGAACATACACTGTAATACATCAACAGAATTGAATACAAGTCTCAGCAGTAACTTCCGTATCTGTTCCAAAAAAATGTGTGAAAAATAACCAGATTGGATGTGTTGTGATGTAAAATGTGTGTAATAGCTTAAGAAGTGCTTTTCACATTTTTGCCATGTTTTCCATCTTATTCTTCTTCTTGAAGAAGCGTAACTCAATAACCATAAAGTCAATGAAGTTGAATCTTTGCATGTGGAAATGTATCATTACGTACTGGGGAATAGAGGTATAACACAGTACGGTAGTACTGTGTATATAGGGATTGCTATGGTCTATCCCCATTGAAAACCATATATAAGGTTTTTCATCACTTTCACTTTCAGTTTGCTACCTACTGGACCTCTGTTAACATGAATGTGTAACTATACCCAGAAACTAGCTGTGATTATAAAATGGTACAATTTGATTAATGATAAAGGGGTTAAATTAACAAAAGTCTATTTTGTGAATTCTTCATCATCTTCTTCCGCTTTAACAGGCGTAACTCACTGACGGTAACACATCTAAACATGAAACTTGGTACAGTTATGTAGTTCCACTGTGGGTAGTGCATCGTCATGTTAGAAATTTTGTAAACAATGTACTTCTTGTAAAATAAACAAAAATAACATCAGGCCATGTATTATTAATGGAGGCCACACAATCCTATATCTGACTAATGAAAGGTCTGCTAAATGTGAAATTTTGTACGATAGTATAGTTTAATACCCCAATGATCAACGTTGTGATAAAATCTGTAAACAATGTAAATCTTGTAATTAAACAACAAATAGCCTCAGGCAAGCATTTCTGTATCTCACTAACAGAAGCTCCCCTAAATGTGGAAGATGGAAAAGCTTAATACCTCAATGATCAACATTGTGATAAAATCTATGTACATGTAAACCATGTAAATCTTATACACAATAGCCTCAGGCAAGCATTACTGTATCTCACTAACAAAAGCTCCACTAAGGTTAGAGATACACGTACAATACTTGAGCCATTGTAAGCCTCCTCTGGTCAACTATTCTTACACCAGGACTATATCCCATCAGATATTTTAGGAAAAGGGAGCACGTAGATTTTAATATTGGCTCTAAGAATATGCATTGTGATTGTTCTACTAGTTGTTAAGAGCCTGTTATAACCGGAAGTCATTAGCTAGAGGACCCTCATATAAGATATACATGTATAGCAAATACAGTAATATTTGTAGACAGGCAGTGTCTGCTTACAAACGTAAATGGTCAAATAGGTGTTGTGCCGCATGTTTTGAATGATGAAGTTCATGTACATAAATGAGTGCTTCTTGAGACAAATTCAGTTACTCCGTAGTGAACATATCAACAGCATATCCTAAGGCAATAGATTACTTGCATGTGTTTCAATGTAATTATTAATTTATATACATTGTATATATCACACAGTACGGTAGTACTGTGTATATAAGGATTGCTATGGTCTATCCCCATTGAAAACCATATATAAGCATTTTGTTCATTTTCACTTTCAATTTGAAGTTGATATGAGCCGGGGCTAACACGATCTGGAACCGTGCAGTGAAGAAAAATAGACACCGCATTAGGTGCATGGCGGTTGGGTCCCTAGATGACCCCGATTGGATAATCGCGACGACCGCTGTGTTGTCACAGCGAATCGTACAGCCCCTCCAGTTATGCCCCCACACCACTGATACGACGATGGCAGTTCCTTGGCAGTGATGTACACTGACTCCCACTCGGCTGGCCATCAATACTGGAACCAATGACCACGCTCTGTAAAAGCCCCACAACCCCAGCGCCCTGACGCGTCTGAGGTAATTGTGTCCTCCGGCGCTACGGGAATGACACCCCCAAATAGGGAAACTCCGTTCCATTCGTGGAGAAAGACATCCCACCACTGCAGTTCGGAACGGAAACCGACATTGAGTGGTCGGGTTCCCTCACTGAAGACGACAGGTCAATCATGGGCCAGAGAAATGTCCTGCCGGGGCGAGCAACCCTACAGGCGTGTTGGAGGAGCCCAATAAGCGATAGCAGCTCTCGTTTGCGACAAAATTTCTTACCCCGCCATTCTGCTATCGCCATCTTGACCCGTGCAAGTTTCTCCGGGGCGTAGAGAGAGCGTATCCTCCACCGTATCAATAAGGATTCCGAGGAAGGCCAAGCACGAGGATGGACCTTCGACCTTATGGGGGGCAACTGGAAACCCCACTTGATTACGGAGGGAGAGGCTGGCCTCCAAGGCCAGGCGGCATTCCACAGTCTCGGGCACTCCAGCAACTAGAAAATCATCTAGGTAATGCATTGCATGAACAATACCTTCTCTTCCCATCATCCACAAAAATGCATCAGCGACGGCTGTAAAAAGCTTCGGGGCAGACCTTAGACCAAGAGGTAGAGCCCCATCTACCTGGGTCCATCTCATCCCCAGGAGCAGTCTATCTACTGGATGGACAGGTACTGAGTGATGCGCATTCGTATACACCGTAAGGTGTCGTCCACAGAGGCGTACAACACTCAGCACAACAGCGGGTCTACACCGTCATTCACACTCCCACCTTTTGGTGAGGACAAGTCCGTAATGAGCCTCCATTTGACCGGCTGATGGGGCTTAGGTATAACCCCAAACCGACTAATGCGTAACCCCAGAGAGTCGGCCAGCACCTTTATCATTCTGCCCGTGCTCAGCTCACTTCTAACATAGGCGTTAATAGGTTCGGGGTGCTCACTGGCAGATCGCATGTTCTTGGACACCTCGGGGCCAGCCCTTGATCTATATCCGAAACTGATACGAAAACCACGACGGATTCCCATGACAATGAGACTCGAGAATTCATGGTCTGGATGGGCGGCCAGCCCCGCCTCCCACTTGTCAACTATTAATGGCGATCTCACCACACCCATGCCTTCCGGGATTCTTGGCAGGGTTGCTGGCCTTTGACGATCTAACTCTAGAAGATCTTCCATGTAACGACATCTCCCCCGGGAGTCTAGGGTGTTTTCGCCTGCCAGCGTGCATCGGCACATGCCATATTGACCTGTGGTGGGAAGGAGACCACACCACGTAAATGCAACCATGATATATAGGTGATCAACATAGCTATAGCATACACCAACTGCCAACTGAACACAACACTTGAGAGCCACTGCTCCCCCGTCCGGTGACTTAGTGAGCACGGAAGGGGCGGTTCAGCGCCGTTCGTGTGACCCCTGACTTTTAGTCTCCCGTGGCGATTTGCCATCCTCCCTCAGCCACGGACACTGGTAGACCTTGTGGTGGCCTCCGCACCGTATACACACGTGCCGGTACTTGCAGGCAGGATATCTGCACTCTGACTGATTCCAGGAGAAGCAGGCTGTCTTACTCGGCGGCTTCCCACACCCACTTGCTGACTCCTTCGTCTCCAATCCTCTCTCTGACGAGGACCTCTTTTTTCTGCCGACTGCTGATCTGGTGGCTGATGAGTACAAGGCACACTGCTCCTGAGCGTGATCGCTCTCCAGGCAGATCACACAGCTTCTTCCCCTCTCGCGGTAACCCTGGGCAATGAAGGTCACGGCATACAGGGACTGGTTCAGCTTTGACCAATCTGCTGCGTCATCACTGACCACTGGCGGAAATAGGAGTCATAGGCGAGCCAGCCATGCCCACCGCACCGACGGGCCTCCCGCACTATCAGCGTCTGGTATGCCAGGAGTTGCCTCACCCGGTTCGGGTACCTGCTGGTGACCACTGCCATATACGCGCCGAAGCACTGCACCCAGCTGAGGATCTCACGACGGTGCTTCTGGAGATGAGAAGGGCCTTGTGTCTGAGACGGGGTGCTGGCAGCTCGCCTCTGAGCTTCGAGGTTGTCCCTCAAAAGTTCGTCCATATCAATGTATTCGCCCCGTATAATCCTTGCCGCCCGCTTTTGTGGGACCGGAGGTAAGCCTTCGCTGAGAACGAAAGGCTTGCCAACCTCGCCCTTGGTCCCACCGTCTGTTCCACTCTCGCCCGAGGAGGGAGCGGACGACCGCCTCTCCTCTTCTGACGACCGTCTGTCCGCGACCTCGTCCTCGGGTCGGTCCCGCCTTGCCGACACATCACCGTCGCCAGGCGCTCGGATGGAGGCATTTCGCCCAGAGCAGCACCTGAAAGGGGGAGGTGCGACGTCACGCCCAAGTTAGTACGAACCAGGCCACGCCCGACGGTCTGCCATAACCAAGATGGACGCCCACCTAGAACTGCTGCCCCCACCCGTGGCCATCCATGGGCGCCGAGGCCGTCCAAGTTAGTCAACCTCCAGGCTACACATACACAAGGCAAAATTACCTTCCTCTGCCGGCTGGTCAGAGTCCCGATGGCGACCTCCTGAGTGCAGCAGCGTGGGGTCCTCGTGAAAGAGTTCCCGGATTGATTCCTTGATTAAGGACTTCAGGTCTCCCATAGGCGGTGTTGTGGAGGCTGACCCACTCCCTCCTGACTCGTCATCAGCCTTGTCGTGGAGGATGCCAAAAGATTTGTTGCTGGACGTCGGGGAGACGATGCAGACCACGTGTGAGTACCAACGAGCCACCTGCGCATGCGCCTTACGCATGCGCACCCGATCGACCAAACCCGGCCTCGCCTCTGCAGTTAACTCGGTCTAAAGACCGTATAAAAATGACAAGAGACAAGTAAATAGAAAATTTACGAAATTTGAAGTGTAATATAGGAATTGTATAAAAATGAACAGAGACAAGATTGGGACACAGACATGCTATATACATCAATGTACTAAAAGGTATGTTGATGTACATAGCATGTCTGTGTCCCAATCGCAATAGACAACTTTCGCGTAAGCTCTAAAGAATGTTAACGAGTTACATTGACATCCGGAGTACATCCGGAGACCGAGTGCACATAGACTTCAATACAAAAAGCCGCAACTTTGAACAGTTATATATGGCTCAGAGTTAGCGTATACTCTATTTAGCTGGTTCCATGAAAAACTAGAGTGCCTCGTGAGCATTTTCAGTGGAAGAACGACGCTCTTTGCGCTTTTGTTAGCGGATCTCGACATGCCTGGAGACCGATGTATTGTGTGCAGAAACACCTAGTACAAAGATAGGAGTGTGTCCTTGTATAGATTCCCACGAAAAGAGCCCAAACGAGAGCGGTGGCCTGAGGCTCTAGAGCTTGCTGAAGAAAACCTAAAAGATTTCCACAGGGTTTGTAGCAGGCATTTCCCAGATGGAGACGCTACGAAGGATCCACAACTGAATCTGGGGAAGCGATTTGCTTCACCCAAGAAATGATGGACCTCTAGGGCCAAGCGAGCAGTGAAACGGAGCAGACTTTTCAGTCAAGGAACTGAAAGTGAAAGCAGCAGCCCTTCAGTCACTCCTTCACCAGTATCTCAAAAGGAGAACCATGAAGCAAGTCAACCACAGCTTGAGTCTCATGTTATGGTTGCCAGGATTGGAGAGCAACTAGATACAAGTTTCCAAGTTCATGAACTTCCCACTTCTGACAGTATTTCTTTGTCAAGTGTATCTGCTCCTACTGTAAGTCCTTTTTCATCTGTTTCAAACAACAGTAGGTCAGACGCAAGTGTGCTCTACACTTAAACCTTTCTTTGTATACACAACAAAGTCACACCAGGGTCTGGAACCAACACCCATCTGCCCTTGGACCTGGCAGTAATAGTTGTGAGATGTGCGTAATTTTATGGTTGGATTATCACCAATGTTCTCTAATGAACAACAAAAGTTAGAGCTCTCACAGGCTGCTTCGGGTGTTTTATCCCTGTGACTGTATGGGCACTTTATTTTCACAAATCCGTACAGTTCACTGACAGAAGATGGATCATACACACCACCATCTGGTGAGGCCCCAAGAAAGGGGTGGGAGCAGCTTATGAGGAAACCAACGGAACAGACGGTAAGTTCAGGGTGACCGTTTTGGTGCTGATAGTTCACATATGCCTGCAGTGCAGTTGCTTCTTGTTGTACCCCCACTGTACTGCTGGTGATGTGAACTGCTGCTGTTCAATGAGTCGTATAACTAGTGCATCGGGTGGAGTGTTTGTGGTCGATGATGGAAGACCTCTCCAAACACCGATGATGTCAATCTGAACCGCCGGACAGCAAACCACTCTGGTGAGTTTCGTTGTTGCCTAGTTCCCTGTTCAATCTTCCTTGCCTCATCCTCAGTCACACAAAGACTTTTCATAAACCCGTCTACCGATTGTTTTAGCTGATGCTCATTTGGTAGACCGATTGTTTTAGCTGATGCTCATTTGGTGGAATTTTGATTGGTAAAATTCCAACGCTTACGCAAAAGTTGTCTATTCCTATATTACACTTCAAATTTCCTAAATTTTTAATTTATATATATATCACACAATACGGTAGTACTGTGTATATAGGGATTGTATGTGTATATAATGCGCATGCGCACTTTCCGCAGGAAAATGGCGGACCACACATATGCGTTCAACGGAGCAGTGCTGGATCTCTGCAACGGAGTGGTTTCAGAGAAAACCCCACATATTTTTTGACCTCGATCCGTTGCCCACTGAGTACGTGATAGTATTTTCAGGACCAACAGATGCTCCAGAGGTGAGATGTGACTTAACAGACACACACACACACACACACACACACACACACACACACACACACACAACTACCGTAACCCTCACTCGGCATGCGCGCCGAGGGTTAATCAGCAGAATAGAAAAGACAATAGCCTTAAATAATGGTTTGAGAGAAAAGTAGAGCATGTAGTAAACAATGGAAAGAAGAGTTACACACCAAAAGCAAAGGAGTAAGCCTTGGACACAAAATAAATGAAGGCGGCACATATACAGTTTAAAAATTTGAAACAAACCATAATGATAACCTCAGCGGAGTACTGCCACATTATATATATAGAGAGAGTATAAACACATGTGCAATGCACAATGCGCTCTGAAATTTAATTGGTTAAAATTGACTGGGCAATATAACTGGCCAATATGGGAAAATATTGCCCAGCGCGGAATAGTAAATTATACATTGCTGAGCTATATGGCTAGGTAGTAAATATATATATGCACATACATATACCAGCACATTTTTGGCGAGCAGGGCGAACCCACCTTATCATGTCAATGGGCCAATTTGTATGCATGCAAAATTATAAAAAGGCGTATATTCCAGTATGTATAGTCCGAGTCACATAGATATATACATACATGTATATAGAAAAATTTCCGTCAGCACGACTAGGTGAGCTTGCTCCACTGGCCAATTATTTATAAGGTATTCCACAAGTTCAACAAGCATATACTCCAATTTAGAAGAGGCTCTAGGGAGGATGTGTGACCACTTCTAATGATACCCAATGTGAAGAAAACATGAAAACTAAGTAGTATACAAAAATTGGATGTATTCCACAAATCTAGTATTTAAGTACCTATACATATCCAGTTTTTGGGTACCTGTGCATATTTTCATTCCCACTTGGTGTCAAGTTGTTAAAGGTGGTTGGGACAGGTATTTTGTGCCGTATGCATTACAAAATGTTACCTCAAAACTGATGCTAGTGTAGGCGACCTAGCACCAATATTTTGCAGAAGTGATCTGTAAGTGTGATACTATCTTGCTGGTGCTATTCCTGCTTGCTCTAAATACTTCTAGTTATATTGAGAGGGATTGGAGACATTCACCATTGCTAGAAGAATTTATTATATAGGTTAATTTCTCAATGGCAGCTTCTTTAAAGGTTCTTCGTCCGTTGACCACATTACCTTAAATATGTTATATTTCTCTCTACTCTCTCTGATATGCAGTTGCAGTTTTTATATACTTTCTATTACATGTTTATTAGCATGTGTGCTTTCTCAAGCATAATTCTCTAGTATCCCATATGCATATAGAAGTGTAGTACATTCACTAAATCATTCTCTTCCCATCCATGTGCACATACTGTGTAATACACAGGTATATACCGTAAACCAAGAAAGCAGGTACTTATTAGTACAGAATGTGCATGCGTTGGGTGTCACTAAAGAACTGCTGGAGGTGTTTTCACTTTATGGAGACATAGAGGAGTGAGTTGTTATTGATTGAAGTAGTCTTACATTACTTGATATGTGTAGTGTAGGTTCAAGTAGTATATGAGTATATGTACCTAGTGAATTGCAGTGGAATTGTAAAAAGTGATGGTGTAAATATCACTAACCATTCAGTAAAAATCTGGCGAGGTGAAGTATACAGTGCAACTATTGAATAGTATCAAGCAAAAGTCCGGGCACCACACATACGTACATGTATCAGTCTGCAGACACATATAAAATTGCCGTGTTTGCTCTCAAGCCTTGCTCCATTCATCCTACTTTTATGCTATAATGTGCAGCGTACGACAGTGAGTGCATGCGTTATTGAGATAATGGAGCGTATACAGAAGTTTCCAGGCAAAAGCCTAGAAGCTTAGTACTGAGAAGTGTAATACACTCACTGCCCACATTTCAGGCTACACTTAAACCATCAGGTTTTTAGAATGTTCTGTCATCATAAATAATGCATCAGCGTGGTAAGAGGCCAAGGCAAGCAAATGATGATGTTACTTTTGAAAAAGAAAAAATGCTATTTTTGCATGCCAAAATATAATGAAGCTGTTGGTACCTCTCTGAGTGCCCTAGTGGCATTAAAGATCATGCCGGGTTTCTTTTAGGGGAGGGGGGCGAGGGGGAGCATTTCCCCCCCCTTAAAATAGTTTTGCCCCCCCCCCCCCATAAGTCGAACAGACCTTCCTCATACAGCCACATGTGTTTTCATGTTACCCCAAAGATTTCTTGTGTACACAGTTTTGCCTCCCCTTGACTTTGGTGTAGCTGGATTATATATTTGGTTACAATGAAACTGACAAGGATAACGTGATTGGACTTGACTCTACTCACTCCCACTTCACAAGTAGACTCTGAAGGCACTTCTGAGACCTTGGACACACCCAACTGTGGAGCTTGTGTTCAACTCTGACATACTAGTATGCCATATATCTCTCCCTGATGGTGCAATCATAAGCAAACCTTGTGCTCTTTGTCTCCCCAGCACTTAAATACTTGTCTATTTTCAATCCATTTTTGGGGTATAGTGGCCATCCACCAAAGAGTTGCCTGTTAGCTGATGAACGTGGTTGAGTTGGCTGTATACCTACACTCTCAGAATATACAATAACATGTAGATAACTATTCCTCAAGTGTATATGCATATTTTCCCCTGTGACAACTGGAAAATAACAAGGAATGACCACACTCCAATCACCTCTCAGTTCCTGTCTTTTAAAAATGCTTGCAGCTGCATTACCAATCCCAGGACGATAAGAAGCCCCAATCTTTACGTTATTCCTAGTGGTCCCTGCAATCTGAAATGGTGAACGAGACTGAACAACAGCGGAACTGTGAACTCCACTTCTTTGACTAATACTAGCAATTTAAAATTGACAATCCAAGCTAGAGGCAAATTTGTAGGAGCACCTGTTGACTTCTGACACAAGGTGTTACACTCAAGATAAATGGAATCCAAGAAAGGGGTAAACACTGCCTCTCGTACGATGTAAATTGCCATAATTGCTTAAATGACAATGGATAGAGGACGACCACCAAGAAATCATTGATCCAGCTTCCCTTCAATTTCTCCTAATGTCTTAGAATGTTGTTGCTTGACTTTGGTGTTGATACTGCAGTCTCCACATGTATAGAGTAGTATAGTGAAAAAAGTTTGGAAATTTGAAGTGTAAAAATGAACAGAGGACACAGGCATGCTATGGTACACCAACATACCTTTGTTGGTACATTTATATATATACATGTAGCATGTCTGTGTCGCATCTAGTCTCCGTTTGTTTTTATTCCTATATTACACTTCAAATTTCCTAAACTCTTGTCAGCAGTAATTTTCGTGCTCACCATATACATTAGCTACACAGTAATGTATTATTAGTAGGGCGAAGCAGCAGCATGCACTTTTACTTTGGCGGTGGCATAGTTACGGTAGGACCCTGTGCCCTATCCTTTCATGCACACTGTGCAATGTGCTGCCACGCTTGGTGTATGTAGGCTCGTGTCTTTTCAGCCTGCTGACAGGAGGTGGCAGTACACAGAAGTGTTGTTTGGTACATAGAATGCACCAAAAACAATCTCAGAAGGCCTGAAATTCAAGGAGAACATGCCCCCACATAGGTGTAGGAAGCAATTTTATATTGGAGGGGGGCTAGTTTTTCAATGTCACAAGTGTAATTATAGCATGTCCATAAGTAATTCTTTCTCCTGTCATTGGCAGAAATAAAGCTATATCTTGATTTTGAGTAGTAAAAAAGAAGACATTGGTTCAGTCTGAGTCACGGATAACCTAAGACTAAGTACACCAATATAGAAGTATCATTCATTACACACTGAACACTAGTTACCCTTTTTATCACTGATCCTGTTTGTTCTGAAAACTTTCTTATGATATCAGTGATTATTTTTAGAAGAGTAGATTGCCTATCCGTTTGCAAAAGGCAGTAAAAATCTCCTCTTCATTTCCAGCTGCCAGTAATAGCTTTTTGATATCAATGACAGCATCTACATGTATATAGGTCCTTCTGGTTGAATCATCGTGATACCTATATGCAACATTTCAAAGTAAAGCTGCTTGTGATGATCTCAAAACTGTGACGTTCAGTTTCATCATCTATTCTTTTTGGTACTTTCTGCCTTCTGGGCAAAACTGTTAAATAATATAGCTGGCTTCCCTGACAACAAATGATCAAAAAAATCTGACCTTGCAATGCTGATTGTTTAGCCTGATGGACATTCTTTCTGTCTTTACACTACAAAGTGTATGAAAGTTCTTCCATTTTGTTGGATAGAGTAGTCTTAAATTACTAGTCTCAGGTGACATTTGCAAATCAAAGTTTCAAAGAGATGAATTCTCTTTGGGGAAAACCTTTATCAATTCTCTGATCAGTTTTAAGAACGTCATGAATAGGAGTACATGTTTTTGCAACATCTTGCAGGCATAAATTCAAGCAAGGAGCTAAGCAATGAATATGTAATATCCAGGATGACTTGACTTTATTTGTGCAGCTACTCCACTTAGGATGGCCCGACATATATTAGCTGCGCAATGATATCTTGTCTCTTACACTTGTTAAGAGGAAACATACGTGTAAGCATGTCTTTTATTGTATCAGTTAAAGTTACTGAGTGTGCCTTGTGCACATGAATCGAGCCTAATTGTTCCTCAAAATTCATAATTTTCATTCAAAATTCATAATTTTCATTCAAACACCTACACAGTGTGTGTGTGTGTGTGTGTGTGTGTGTGTGTGTGTGTGTGTGTGTGTGTGTGTGTGTGTGTGTGTGTGTGTGTGTGTGTGTGTGTGTGTGTGTGTGTGTGTGTGTGTGTGTGTGTGTGTGTGTGTGTGTGTGTGTGTGTGTGTGTGTGTGTGTGTGTGTGTGTGTGTGTGTGTGTGTGTGTGTGTGTGTGTGTGTGTGTGTGTGTGTGTGTGTGTGTGTGTGTGTGTGTGTGTGTGTGTGTGTGTGTGTGTGTGTGTGTGTGTGTGTGTGTGTGTGTGTGTGATATCAGTAGCTTCATCGACTACAATTGCAAACCAAGGAGGTAATCTGATCTCAGAGAGCATATGCCTGAGTATATTGTTGGCCATTACCTCTATCTATCTGTAATAGTTGGCGAAAGATATTTACACTCGGTTAACAGGTCATCATCATTTTCTACACACAGGTTCAAAAGTTGCTGTAGATTACCCTCAATTTCACTGCCACCCCTATATAGAATGGCCCAGAACTTTCAAAGGCAGCAGTTACAAGCCCTTTTAGACACATGCACGTACTCTATGAGTGTTTCTGTACCCGCTAAGACCCTCAAAGTGTGTATAGTACACTGCTACAATGACTTACGGAAATTGGCCAAACCACCAATTTCTAATTCAGTTGAACTGGCAGGCTGCACTGGCACTGACCTCTCTACAGGACAGCTAGACGTGCGTAAACTGAAACACCCACACATCCGGATACTTACACCTATGCGGAGTAGCCTGGTAATTAAATTATGGGCGGGATCTACTGATATAGGCCTGTGTGGCAGGATTGCAAAGGCTATGAAAACAGCTGTACAACAAAAGCATTCATTGCCCTTGTGATTCTTGTAATACTGATATTAACACTCCTCTGAATTCAATACATGTATGTATGTGTACTATAGCTAATTTCATTTTGAATGCATGTGCACAGTACATAACATCGCTTGTTAGCATGCGTCATACAATAAACCAATTATGTAATGACACGAGACTTATTAATGGCATCATCGCATGCGCAAATGCTTAGTAACTAGCACCTAGCAACTAGGTGCAGAGTGAAGTGGCCGAGAATAGAGATTTGTGTTGATGATTTATATAGAAACTTGCACTTAGTACTACATACGCAAATAAGAAACATGCCGACAATTCCTGTGCTACTCTCACTGTCTGAACACTGCATACGATACAGTATGTACGCATACAATGTGTTGGCATCTCTGCCAGGCCACGACACTATTCTGGAGAGCGGCATACTATTCTACCGTGATACTAGCACCAAGCCAAGCACTTGTGAAGGATAGTGTGTTCCTAACTGGTTGGCTCATTCTTCTAGTATTTGTAGTTACCTAAGTCAGTGTCATAGGCAGTAAATGGTAGGCCATGTCAGATTTGTGCGGGTGTGCAAAGCATGCCCCTGAGGCATAGGCATAGGAACTGTGGGGGCTGAGGGGGCTGAGGGGGCTATAGACTTCATATTGCGACAGTTCCGAGCTAGAACACTTATATGTAGCTGTGTTCTCTTACATGGTTATTCTATTCGTCAGAGTCAGAGTCAGAGTGGTGGTGTGTCGTCTAGCACTGCCCCCTGCTCCTCCCACTATGGTAATGCATGGGCTCATGTGCTGGACATACATGCTAAAATACAAACTTTGCTGAAGTTCCCAAGGTCCTGTAATGCTGATGGAGATAATGAAAGCGCAGGTCTTGAGAGACATGACATTGATGATGGCACGGTCTGTTGGTCTGAATCTTGCACATACGAATGTTATGACCAAGCCAGTCTACATCTACTGCTGCTACTATAGGAAGTCACGGCAAGCAAAGGTATAAAGTGGTTCAACCAATATCGATGGCTTACACCGGCAAAAGTTGCTCAGCTTTTACTGTTCTTTAGCTGCAAGAAGGAATTGATGACTTTAGTACGGTAGCTGAACCAGCCTTTTGACATTTTGAGTACCATAACTGGAAAAAAGCTTAAGAACAATTCTAGCCAGGCTTATTCAGCATATATATGAAGGTGACCAGTACAGTAAATGTTGCTTGCGCGCTTGATAAGGAACTGCAGAAGATTAGACAACAGATGTATTGAAACAATCCTCAACCTCATGCAGTCTTTTAAGGCAAGGTCTGGCAGTGATGGGCCACACCAGCTGATAGAGCAGTACAGAGAAGCGCATGGTGCACTTTCCCTTTAATGTAGATGGCTTTAACTTTACCGTGCTCTGCACAGTAGAAGAATCAACATTCAAATTCGAGGCTATCTTAGAATATGGCAATCCTTACACACAACGCTGGTTTACCATTCTCCACCGCATGTCGCTGGAATGAGCTTTAGTTCAAGCTGTTTCAGTTTACGCACGTCTAGCTGACCTGTAGAGAGGTCAGTGCCAGTGCGGCCTGCCAGCCGATAGAGCAGTACAGAGAAGCGCATGGCGCACTTTCCCTTTAATGTAGATGGCTTTAACTTTACCGTCCTCTGCACAGTAGAAGGATCAACATTCAAATTCGAGGCTATCTTAGAATATGGCAATCCTTACACACAACGCTGGTGTAACATTCTCCACCGCATGTCGCTGGAATAAGCTTTAGTTCAAGCTGTTTCAGTTAACGCACGTCTAGCTGTCCTGTAGAGAGGTCAGTGCCAGTGCCGCCTGCCAGCCAATAGAGCAGTACAGAGAAGCGCATGGCGCACTTTCCCTTTAACATAGATGGCTTTAACTTTACCGACCTCTGCACAGTAGAAGGATCAACATTCAAATTGAGGCTATCTTAGAATATGGCAATCCTTGCACACAGCACTGGTGTACCATTCTCCACCACATGTTGCTGGAATAAGCTTTAGTTCGAGCTATCTCTAGCGAGTACCCGCAGGCCCTAATTCAAATTTCGCATGTTCGTGTTAACTGCGTACACTAACATTGAAGCAATGAATATCAGTAATTAAACGAGTAGCCGGTGAATTTAATGTACGGCATACATGTGTTACGCTTGCCGCGGAAGTGGATTACGCGTGCGGGTATAAAAGGGGAGTGGCCGGGCCAAATGAAATCGACCAAAATGGCGGTCAATTCAAACTTCAAACTTGGCTGCGCTCTAGCGGCCTGTAACGCACCGTGTCTTAGACCGGCACACCACCACTCTGACTCTGACTCTGACTTAGTATATACCTGTACAAAAGAGTCAACAGTTCATGGGTGAGCGGACATGCCACATACACATGGTGCCTTCAAGCCCTCTAGCATGTCAGTGAGTGTATGGTACTCACATATAAATAGGTGACTGTCAGTAGGAGCAGTGTCGCCAGTATACACACCTACACATACAAAACTACTGGTACACAACTTACAACATGTATATACGTTCGTGTACACGTTCAACAACTTACCAGAGCTTCTCATGAATGACTGTGTCACAGGATGCTCGTCTGACACATCGCGCCGGTGGCGGGTGAAGAGCGTCCAGCTTCTCTCTCTACGATGTCACACATTGTATTCAAGAGCGTGCCGTTTATCTATATTGCAAGCGCCAGGAGGAGTCAGGAGCTGTCTCACACGATCCAAACGACGTCCCAAAGCTTCCTTCTCGCTTTCTGTCTCACATTCTGTCTCGAGACGATGTCTGATATGACGCAGACAGGAGCGCTTAGGCAGAGACGCCATTTTTCTCACTACAGAAACAACACATGCCATTATATAGCACTCAGTGACGTACATAAACCTTAGTCAGTGTGTATAGTGTGTATAGTATATATAAAGCAGGACCTTGGCCCTGTTGACGGTTGGCTGCCCGCGTGGTTTGAATAAATTACATCCGGAATCGGCCCGGCCACTCCCCTTTTATACGCCGGCTGCTCGTTTAAGTGAACAAATATTCTTCAAAACAAATCTTTTCTGTTCCTCAAACTTTTCTTGAGAAAGAACACCTGACTCCAGTAACCTTTTAACTTGTCAAAGTGGTACCCCATGATTTTTTAACCATGGTTGCTGATTTTTGCTCATTAGTTATCCTCATTCATAATACACTGGTGGGAGATATAATGATCAGAACTACAGGAGTTAATGGAAAAAATTATTCCTCTATTCTCCAGTACGTAATGATACATTTCCACATGCAAAGATTCAAGTTCATTGATGTTATGGTTATTGAGTTAAGCTTTTTCAAGAAGGAGAAGAAGAAAGAAGGGAGAAGAAAGAAGGGAGAAGAAAAGAAGAAGGGAGAAGAAGAAGATGGATAAAATGTAGAAATCATCTTTCTTGCTGATTTTCACACCAGCAAACGCTTCAAGCACGTAAGAAGCCTTCGTGCGTAAACAGCACGTATAGTTGAGATCACATTCCTCGCGGTCAGTGGCATCTCCATACTTTCCTTATGGGACATACAGCTATCTTTGGAGTGGTGGAGATTCATATTTAGTGAGACCTATCATTAGACGCGGCAAAACGCGAGAAATCCAATAAAATAAGAGTTACTTCAAGGGCTTAGGTGAAGTCAAATAGACAATAACCATAAGACACAAATGTAATGCAAGGTGGGAATAACAAAACGCACATACAGACATCTTTGTAACAGTAGTTACAAGAGTATAATGCTCAGTGAGTATTGGTATGTATATATGTCAGGGTGATAAATACTGCAGTTGTGCAACTTCACCTACTTCTTTTACCTTTTTTTAGCTCATGATTGCAACTTCTTAAGGGTAGAATTGTAATTGCATCTGTAGTAGAGCACACATGAAAAAATATCCTTCAATAACTTACAGGTTGTGTCAAATATATTCACTGCACACATGTAGGTCTCACACTCAAAAAACTTTCTCCTAATAGCCGTCATGTCAGCATTGGACTTCCACCTAACAACCTGTCATCTAGCCTTTCTAAGCCACACCAAATAAAAACATTCACTGATGACATTACCACCACCTCTTCCAAACACCATCTCTCAGGATGTATTCAAATCCTGCAACATACTTAACCTGACCTTTACAAGCTGTGGATATAAATAAAGAGATTCTCACTTCCATCTTTGATAAAGGCTGAGTGAGGACACTTACCATGAGGTCAATAGAGTAAGTCATCAATTATCGGGCACCATGTATTATCGGACGCCTTTGTAGTACTAGTAGACAAGTTAGGAGGATACATTTGACATAAAATGATAGATCGGCACCAGTTTAGATTTTTTACCAAATTACAATTTCGCAGGGCACATACCTTTAGAATGGCGTGCTGCTGAAGTGGGGTCTGAAAAATATCGATCGTCCAACATGTGATCAGACCCCCGCTGTAATTCAATGGAAGAAGAACAGTGAGTGGTGAAAGTACACTCAATTATAACTTAAATCCATTGACAATCTAGCCATCAACAGTACAGATCCTGCTTCCTTCATCGTTTAGCACAGCTTACGCATGAACGCAGCTTAGTCACTCCCTTTATTCTAAACGCGGAAAAGTGAATTTTGTCAAAATGTGAGGCAAAACATGCAAAGTATCCCCTTTATCCCCTTTAGCCTCATACTTCGATCTGCTGAGATGTGGTGTTGTGTAAGGGACTCCCGTAGACGTAGTGTGACATTTTAATTGCAGCTGAGTCCATCGTTTGTATTGATTATGTTTGTACTCTTTCCATTTGTTTACTACATGCTCTACTTTTCTCTCAAACCGTTATTTAAGGCTATTGTCTTTTCTATTCTGCTGATTAACCCTCGACGCGCATGTGCAGCGAGGGTTACGGTAGTTGGGTCTGTGTGTGTGTGTGTGTGTGTGTATGTGTGTGTGTCTGTTAAGTCACATCTCACCTCTGGAGCGTCTGTTGGTCCTGAAAATACTGTCACGTACTCAGCGGGCAACGGAGGTCAAAAAATATGTGGGATTTTCTCTGAAACCACTCCGTTACAGAGATCCAGCACTGCTCCATTGAACGCATATGTGTGGTCCGCCATTTTCCTGCGGAAAGTGCGCATGCGCATTATATAGCGTGTGCGTTTTCAAGGTTCGCGCACGCGTGGCGCCGAGGGTTCTGCACTTTAGTGCATTCATTAACAGTAGTATTCTAAGTACACAAAAAACCATCCCCAGGAAACGTCTTCATATCTGTGGAAAAAAAAGCATTCTGCACAACATGTCACATGACTTGATATGCAGCATCAAAGCCATTTCACTTGTTTATTATCACTCAGCATATGCATGATGTAGTTTTTAATATATTTAATATTTCTTTCTTGCATTCTAGGTTTAGAATCCTGGATGAATTTCCAGCTGAAGAGTATTGCGATGTATACTGGATTAAGTTCGATAAGATAGGATCAGCTCGGATATCCAAAAAGAAGCTTGACAATCGTTCTTTCTATGGTAAATCTCTTCATGTGTGCTATGCCCCTGAATTTGAATGTGTCTCTGATACAAGGGATAAGTTATCCCAGAGAAAAAAAGTCATCGTTCAAAAGACTCGAGGTATATACAGCTGGGGGTATGTAATATAAGTCATAAGTACATTAGCTTTGTTAACACCTTGATGGTAGCCCTGCCAAACATCACAAGAAAGGTGCAGTATCACAGTCATACTCAGTAGCTCAAATGCTTATCTTTTTTCACAGGGGTCTTAGCAAAATTTAAAATTAATGACACATCATTTGTCTTTAAATAGTAGCCTAAAGTATTGAGGGGAGGGTCGGACTAGAATAATCACCCACCCCTTCATGTAGCTTCTCTTAAGAGTAGGCATTCATCATTACCAATATATGTGTGGGGGTCATCTGCAGTCAATTGGATGTTGTCTTCTTGTTCTACGTTTGTACCTTTGTATGTCGTGCCAGTGCGCATACGTTGATATTGCATGCTTCTTTTTATACCAAAAAAGGTTTATAAAACATTTCTACTCACAAGCTTATCTTGGGTATCTAGAGATGGATCTTACCAGAAAGTGTATACTTCGTTGTCGAAGAGTAAAAAGAGAGAGAGAATGTTGTGCTTGTGAAATGGCTAAGGAGAGGCTTCTGAATGGTGCGATTTTTCTATATATATATACATGTATATATATATATATGTACATTCATACAATCTGCTTCATTATGCATTTTGGAAAGGCTACATGTAATCATTTCCCACTCACCCAAAAATGCTCTGCATTCATCTACTAGTAAACCATGTTATCACACAGTACAGTAGTACTGTGTGTATAGGGATTGCTATGGTCTATCCCCATTGAAAACCATATATAAGCATTTTGTTCATTTTCACTTTCAATTTGAAGCTGATTTCACTTTTAATGGTATCAAGGTGAAGAATGTGTGAAAAATAACCAGTATACAAAAATTCGTTGTATTGTGATCTAAGATGTACATAATATCTGAAAAAATGATTTCCACATTTTGTCCATGTTTTCATCATCTTCTTCTTCTTCTTCTTGAATCACCGTAACTCAATAACCATAAAATCAATAAACTTGAATCTTTGCATGTGGAAATATCGTTACATACTGGGGAATAGAGGTATAATACTCCTTGTAGGTCTTGTACGTAACAACGTAACATTATGGTACGTCGATATATCATAACATGTCTGTGTCCCAATCTTGTCTCCGTTCCTTTTTATGCAATCCCTATATTTCCTTTAAAATTTTTTATTTACTTGTCTCCCATCATTTTTTGGACCTAAGTACATGCATTTTGCTATTTTTGTAGTTTACGTGGTAGCAAACGTATTAGCTAATAGAGCTTGTAGCCTGAGGCTATCCAACATTTTTATTGCAACATCAATTGTTTGTGTACTATATTATACCAAATTTTACTTTTAGTGGAGCTTTTGTTAATGAAATATAGCGAAGTAGTGCCTGGTACTACTATTTACAAGATTACAAGATCTCAACATTAATTATTGGGATATTAAGCTTTGACACCACTCCACATTTTGTGCTACTTTTTAGTGAGATATAGCTAACTATTGCCTGAGGATATTTTGTTGTTATATTACAAGATTTACATTGTTTACATCACAGCATTGATCATTGGGGTATTAAGCTTTACCGTCACACCAATTTTCACACTTAGCATAGCTTTTGTTAGTGAGATATGGTAATGCTTGCCTGAGGCTATTTTTTACATGGTTTACAGAGATTTTATCACAATGTTGATCTTTGGGGTATTAAGCTTTACCATCGTAGGTATAGCTACACATTCATGTTACTCCTTTGGAATGACCTACCTATGGACCTAGAATGGGTTCCTGTAAGCTGTAAAAAATAGGTGCATAAATACTTAAATTTTTAGCTACGGATTATAAGCCTACATTTTCACTTTGCTACTCACACGAAGAATTCCTTGCATGTAGCTCTTATCTATCTATTTCAGGCTCTTCTCCAACTCCAAATGAGCATTTAAGCTCTAGTGTTGAGGTCATCAAGGAAGAGTGCAAGATATATCAGATTGGTGATGATGTCGGAGTTACAGGTCATATATATGTATGTGTGAATAGCATGGGATGCTGTTGCCTGTGTTACTGTTCTGTTTTAGCAGGCCTGTACCCAGGGGTTGTTCAGAAGGTTCATTTGAATTCCTCTCGGAGTGTTATGACCTTGCTGTACTGGTTGCACAGATACTGGTTAGCCGAGCTGTATATCAGCAGACAGCATGAGATCTCAAACATACAAACGTAAAAGCTAGCTTGATCTACAATGCTGAAGCAGTCAATGTGATGCATGGTCTTGCTACTAGGTTGGCCATACCAGCAAAACACATCCGACGCCGGGAGGATTGGCTTACATTCGGTCACTCATGCACATGAAACCCCAACCCCTGGGCTGCAAACAGGTCTGATCTGATGCTAATGCAAGGACAGGAAGTTAATAAGTGGCATATCCACACAAAAGCCTCAACCACTTAGTTAAAAAGCTTAAATTTAATACTAGGTGAATGCAATGCATTTTTGGCTCACAGAGCGTGACAGCAGGCCAATTTGTCAGTTTACACATAAAATTAGAAATCACTTATAGCATTATGGTATGTACAGTTTCACAAATAAATATATATAGCCCCGTTGACATGACCAGGTGGTCTCGCTCCGCTCACCAGTAAGAATATGTCTATTAGGTGATGCAGGGGCCTTGTATGCAAGTAGTGAAACTGCGTGGCATTAATCTCACGTAATAGGTGATTGTTTTCAGGGTCCGATGTTCCCAGCGAGCCCACAACATAACAGTCACAACACACCTAGAACCCTTTCCCTTCAAGCTGTTCCTTAATAGCTGTGTACTTCTGCTTCTGTGTCCTTGCTGTGGTCCAATTATCTAGACGATCCATGAACAGGCCACATCAAAAGACCTTCTTTTGTTCCTCATGGAGGATTACAATGTTCAACCTCAGCAGCCCCGAGCACAGTGGCCCTCATCTGTGTTCACCCTGAAATCCTCCGCAAGACATGCCTTCAGGTTTGGACCGAGCAAGATGCTTAGATACTTGTAGCGGTCCTCCCATCCCATTGCTGGGAATACCTCCCCCTTTCAGTTGAAAGGAGGTTGGCAGAACTACCTGTTTACTACTCTGATTGTTGTAGATGGTGACATGCACTTAGCTTGACCTAGCTGGAAAGCATGACCTTTGCCACATTGAATCGTAGCAGCTTGACCTAGCTGGAAAACTCTTCCATCCTGACCAACATCATATTGACGTCCTCGGCAATGGATGTGCTACTCGGTCTAAGCCAATCTTCATAATTTGTCACCTATCCCTTAGAAAGGTCATCAGTTTGGATTTACAGGACCATGATAAATAAGTTACAGCCTATATGGGCAATCAGCTACTCAGATATGCACACTGCCGCTTTCCTACCATGCTTTTGTTGCAGTGTTAGCAGCCAGCAAGCTCAGCAAACAAATCATTGTCAGTTAAGTCATTTATTGCCCACCTCAGGGTTGCAGTGTACATGTGCAAGGGAAAGGAATGTTTGTTTACAGCTTCAAACTAAGAGATTTAAGAGTTGACAGAAGGCACAACTGTAGTAGCAGGCAACAACTATATAACAGGAGATTACATGCGGTCAGGTAGTCTAAATAGGCTATTGTTTTCTATGCACTTACTCAAGATAGAGGCTTGTTAGATGTTGTGATGTAAGATGCTGAAAGTATATATGATTGATCTGTTGGGATGCTTTCTCTAATTTCTTTCTCTGTCCATATATACTGGTCTTGACAGAGCACTAAACAGGTAATATGGTTCCTCTAACACATGCTCTAGAGCTTCTACCCAATCTGTTGCAGCTATAATCCTAAGAGTGGGGTAAAGTTAGATTGGTGAACAGTGTTCTCTGCTAGAATGTAATCTTTGGTTTCATATATGATGGAGCAATCCTCTGATGGGTTTCTTAGAAATGTGTGGTACAAATTAGCTGCTCATGTAAGTGGCATTGTTGAACAAGACTGTGAAGGACTTGTGTAAGTGGCATTGTTGAACGACACTGAGAAAAAGTCTTGAGGTCAGACCACTTGGGCTCTGCAGATGCACTTGCAAGGAAAGCTATTGGAGTAGGGAAAGGTGCAACCCACTATCCTTCCCACCATTTGAAAAGAGGAGGTGAGGAAGGCTGGTGAAGGAGGTGAGGAGCATGGAGAATTATACTTTGTACATTGACACCTCCCAGGCTTCTGGAGAGAGATACCTTAAGCTATGACCAATCCGACATGGCCCCTCCCATAGTAGCCTCCAGCGAGCACTAAACTATCATTTAACAATAGTGACTTACATTAATACCACTACTAAGTGCATCACTCCCCCTACCTCTCCTGATTCTGATGCTGCTCCTCCAATGCTTCTCACCTAAATCTTTCTGTGGTAGTGAGTGGACAGATGTCCCCTCGGCTAGTCCGGGGAGGGGGGTTTGTTTGGTATAATCATGCGAGGGTGCCCTGCACTAATGAGGCCTTTTACTCCTTACAGAGGGCCACCCCTATCTGTTGCCTTTTTGGGGGTGCCAATTATCTTACCCCCTGTAATCAGTGAGTGTTGACCTCCGACCCTGCACGATATACTTGTCCTGCGCCTGGCCTTGCATGGGACCCAAGCCATACTGGCTCATCTCTACACCCACAATAGCTGGAAACCAGCTAGTCCCATGCACTCAGAATTTTTTTTTTGAGTATCACTCTATTATATATAGGCACCAAGTATAGTACTAGATGACATGAACCGCAGTAATAATACACAATAGCTCTAAATTCTCCCTTGTATCTATTGCTGCACCCTCCCACTAGGAGCTAGTTCCTCTGCTATTATGAAGGAGTGCTGCTGATGCTGCTGCCAACTCCTGCCTGGGGATCTTTATATAGAGTTTGTAAGCTGCACTCTTCCATCTCCCTAGTGTTTGGATCAGGGAATCTTCAAAACCACATTTAGCTGCTGTTGTGGCTGCTCCAATTCTAAAACTGTGGCCACTGTACAGAGAGGCAGAGATTCCTGCTTGCTTCAGTGCGACCTGTAACTCTTTGACTAGTGTTGCGCGTGTGAGAGGCACACCATTCTGGGAGACAGAGGGCCTGCATTTGATGCCCGCAGTGACAAATACTGGATCATGGCCTGCACAGGGCACACGTCAGCCTGGGTTGCCCCTAAGAACACATCCACTCCTAACCTGAACGGATCGGTTTTACTCTTAGGTGAATCATAGTTGGCGTTGTGTGGCTATCTATTGCGATATCTGCCAGGCTAAGGTGCACCTGTGGGTTGCAAGAGTTAATAGATGGTACCGTAAATTCCCCAGCTCTGAGGAATCCAAAGAATCCTGTGCAGGCTGCTGCCCATAGCATTGTCTTGTACGCACTACTCTGCTGACCTGTCCATACGGCTTGCAGCAGCCTCATGGCAGTCTTGTCTTAGGCTGTGCCAGCTGTTGTGCTTTAACTCTCTTTATTCCTGTGAGTACATACTCTAGATGTCGCATGGCCTCATTGTGGAATGGGTTACGCATACCAAGCTGAATATGCATGAATCGGAGGCCAGACAAATAGGCTTAAATTGTTTTATGCTTCAGGCCCTGTTGGCCACGTATCTGCACGGGATGCCTTCCGCAAGAGGCCATGGTTGAGTCACTCCGGCCTTGGCCCAGAATGAAAGGTATCGACGCTGAGCTGTGGCATACGAAGTTCTGGTGGCAGGTGCAATGCAGTTGAGAGTGTAGTGTTGAAGAGCCGCTTCCAGTTGGGGGAGGTCCAGTGTAGTCGGTGATCCAGGACGAGCTCCTGAAGACATAGGGCCACTCCTGTAGGAACTGGTGTTGCCTGTGGGTTAGAGGCAAAAAATGTAGACAAGTTGTTCCGTGAAAGGGCATCAGCAGTTGTATTGTTAACACCTGGAAGGTGCTCTGCTCGGAGGCTAATACTGTGAACTGCATACAGGAGGGCTAAGATCCGCAGTAATCTCACGAGCTTAGGATCGTGTGCTGATCCTTTATTCACTGCATAGACGACAGCTATGTTGTCACATAGGCACTGGATCTGCTTGCCTTTCCATAGTGGTCCCCATAGTGCTACTGCCACCACGATGGACCAATCCTTTTGGGGCAATTGGTATTCCGGCCCACGACTGTGGCCAAGCCAACTGAAACCATCTGCCACTCCACACTGCCCCACAGCCCCCAATAGCCAGAAGCATCTGATGCCATTGTAGTTGATGGCTGAGTTTGGGGAATGAGGTTCACACCATTCCATACTGAGATGAAGGCACTCCACCAGATGATATCTGCCCTGGCGTCAGCTCTTAGGGAGACGAAGTAATCTAGGTGGGCTACTGATTTCGATGCATCGATAAGGCCGTGTATGAATGCTCTTCCTGGTTTGACCACCCTCACTGCATGGTGCAGGCAGCCGATCAGGGAGAGAAGATCTCGTTTCGTCCCTGACCTTTTGGGAATGTTAGGTTGGTCAGGCTTCATCCACCCCTGCAGCAGGTGCTCTGCTTGCGAGCTGAACGCCTTCTTTTAAGATCCATAAAAGGCAATCCACCACTGCTGAAAAGAGCTTAGGTGCTGAGCGTAGGCCGAATGGGAGAGCTCCATCCAAAAAGGTTGTGCCGTTTCATTGTACTGCGAGAAGAGGTGGGTGAACTGGGGTGGAATGGTAAGCCTCCTTGAGATCCATCTTTGCCAGAAGTGTCCCATGGCCTAGGTGTTGGATGAGTTTAACTGCCTCGTCCACCGAAGTGTATGATATGGAGCAGAGGTCTTGGGTAACTCCAGCATTCACGCTCAGTTCTGATGGGGAGGAACGGTCTACAATAAGTCTCCATTTGCCAGCCTGACCTCGTTTGGGTATCACCCCGAATGGGCTGATCTGGATAAGTGGTTCTGCCTTCACTTCCTCTGATGTTAGAGGGTATATGCGTTGTAGTTTAACCTCCCTCTCTAGGTACTTCTCCACCACTTCAGGGTGCTCGTACGCTGATTTCATATTTCGCTTAACCGAACGACAGGCCCGTGTGCTCTCGAAACCGATCCTGAAGCCCTCATGCAGACCCCTCAAAATAGACAAAACAAGGATCTGGGAGTCCGTGAAGGTGTCGCCGCCATGCCAACGGGCGCAATGGTGTGCTTATTACCATTGTCCAAGCTGGAATCTGGGGCTGTCTGGTGTCTGAATTGGCCTCGAGCTTGAGTAGGTCCTCGAGGTACCGATAGCGCCCCTGACATATGTTGCAGAGCTGTAGGATCTCCGCTTCCCGGCTTGTACCGCCTGTACAGAGAGGGTATGGTGAGTATGGTTGGTCAACCCTTCCTCTTGCAGGGTCTGCCCATGTTTATATATAATATGCCCAATGGAACGACCCGCTAGTTCCTGCCAACCCTTATGTCACGTGGGGGCATACCCCCCAAGTAATGATTACGTTATATTGGGGAACACAAATCATATGTCCTGCTTGTGGCTGGCTGTGCACCAGGAGGCAACTTCTGCCTCAGCGCCGACCCTCAACTCTCTGTGATTGTAGATGAGGGCAATCTCCTGCCATATGTTGCTCATTGCAGGTACAGCACACATGCCTGTAATAGCAGGTCCCCGAGAAGCGGCATTTTCCTGCATTCCAAGATCTGCAGATAAACCCCCCTGCTGGCCTTATATTGGGTTGACGAGGTTTGCGTTCACTCACAGCCTGCTCCGACTTTGTTTGATTGCCGTATTTTGTCACTGGGGTAAGAGGAGAGAGGGCACAGCCCGCCGATGAATGGTCGACACCCCTGCAATGGCGGCAGGGGGGAGCTGCTGAAGTTCCTTGGCCCCCAATATACGCTGTGTGCAAGGAGGGGTCTAGTTTATCCCAGCGAGCCTCTAAGCCCTGGTTGTTTTGTCGGAACACCGAGTCATAGGTCAGCCACCCAACTCCCTCGCTGAATTTTTGTGCCTCCCTCACAATCAGACGCATGTACGCTAACATGTCACGCACCTTCTCTGGGTGAGCCTCAGCTACTATGGCGATATACGTAGCGAATGAGCATGTCCAGGTTTTCACCGAGGCAATCTCCCGCTGGGGGATGCTGCTGGTTCTGACTGAGACTGGGAGTGCCTCTAGGCGCTCTGCTAGCATGATATTATCTGGGAGTAGCTCGTGCATCTCAACGAACTCCATTGTTTGTATCTTATTTACCGTTTGCTTGGAATAGGTGGGAAACTACTTGTGAGGGAAAATGGTGACAGTTTTTCTGCAACCACCTGGGTTGCCATGATGCCGCTTGATACTGTTGGTGTTGTAGCTGTTACATTCGGCAGCTGTAGCGTGGTCCCTGTAGCTGCTGTTGCTGGAAGCAGTGGAAGTAAGCTCAGCGATGCCGGGATATGCCCTGTATAGGTGGAGAGAGGGAGGGAGTGGGTGTCCAGCTGTGACCGCATTGGTCCTGAGCCAGCGGGTGAGCCTAATGGTTAGCCTCCCGTAAAATTGTCACCAGACAGATAATGGCCCTGATAGTGCCCATGCGCCGCCAGTGTACAGCTTGGATTCCTGCCACTATCCAGGCCGGTGCTGCCAAGCACTCCAGCGCCCGGCAATTAGCGATACCGCCACGGCCGGGGGGGGGGGGGGGGGGGGGCCTTTTACAGCCATTAGTGGCTAGCTATAATGTACTGTAGCCCGAGCTATGCCAGTGTCACGTGAGCCGCCACGCGACGGACTCAACTGTTGTATGCCTACTATGGTACGTGCTTACCTAGCTCGCTTGGTCCTTGAACCTCCGGGGTTGGGTTCTGAACCGTTGAGCTCGTTGGCGGTAGCTGGACCCCTTGTAGAACAGCTGTCAGCTCTTCACGAATGAGGGCTCGGATCACCGAAGCGGTTAACGGTTCATCCACCGGCTGGTCTTCTGTTGGGGATGGGGGGAGCGACGTAGCACGACTGGTGGCTTGCTCGACTGCAAGGGAGGGATAACTATCAAAGTATTGGCCTGATTGGACTGGCTGAACGATCAATGCCACTTGTGGTGATAGCTAGTCTGTCAGCAAAATGCCATGCTGGTATAAAAACTTGTGCGCATGTGTGCTACTAGCCCTGCGCGCGCAGTTACTTCACTATGTTAACTTTGTCTAACTTCGTTAAACATCATTTAGTTGTACAGGGGAACCTCCAAACAAGGGACACTTGGGGGCATCTGTTTTGTCCCCTGTAGAGAGGTCGTCCCTTCTTAGAGGTTTACATTTTTCCTTCATAACTCCTCTATAGGCTTAATTTAGCTCTCCCATGAACACTTGATCAATAATGTGATAATTGTAACAGCTAAGATATTAAAGTTATAACATACACTTTCTATAATTTGACCATGCATCACAACAGCTTAGGGGACTAATATGGAGTGTGGCCATCAGAGGACTTTATTATACATGAAACCGTAATAATGTGACTATTACATGCGGCCTTCTTTTAAATACCAAAGTTTGAGTTCACCTGTTCATCAGGTTGAGATGCTTCGTGATTTGTATGCAGGATTCGGCCCAGCCAGCTGAGCTGCCTCGGTAGCTCAGTTGGTAACAGCATCGCCTGGAGAGCTAATGGTCGTGGGTTCGAGTCCCACCCGAGGCAGGCAATTTTTCTCTGAAAAATGACTGTTTCGGGCGAGTTGTGTTGTGTTGCTTTGCCTTTCTGTTGTGTTGTTGTTGTTGCCTTGCCTTTCTCAGCATCTTTTGAAGGATTGTTCATGCACTATTTTCATGATGTAAAGTAGTCATGCATTGTAACTTGCCTTTTGTGCCTTCCTGGACAGATTATCAACCGAGGCACAAAGTGTATGTGCAAACTCTGCAGTCCTAAGGTGTATATTGAAAGAACGAGCTAGTTTGGACTCTCATGAGCTGGCGCTAGCCTACCAATGTAGCTATTATCCACATTTCATAGTGGGTGTGGTTTCAGTGTCTTTGAGAGGTAAAAATGTATGAGTCTAGTAAAGCACAGGACGCTGGCAGTGTCCGTTGTCCAGATCTCGGAGGCATCTGTTTCTTGGAGGTTCTTAGTTTTATGGTAGTTTCAATCTGTTCCTTGGTGCTTGTCCACTTTTCGGATGTTGGCCGCTTCTGGGAGGGTTCGTTATGGTAGGTTCCACTGTACTTCTGTCTCCACTGAGAAAAGTGAAATTGGCCTAGTCACAAGATCAGTAAGCCTATTTATGAGGAGTTGGCCCTCAATATTTCTGTTTCATATCCACATTGAGAAATTTCCCAATGCTGAATTTTAGTTATACATACATCATGTCTTTAAGTTCTTGTAGACATTCCGAATCAGACAACTATTGGTTAATACTTTAGTAGGTAGATACCCATCATTTATGATCATAATTGCGGGTTCTGTAGATTAAATGTCTTTCCTAAATCAAACTAGTGTTTCTGCCACATGCAGTTTACACTAATCATGCTACTATATGTTTTACAGGTGTTTTATTGTTATTTTCAGGGACGACTGACGTATCTAAGGTATTCTGTGAGGTTGAAGAAGGCAGAGTCCATAATACACAGACCGTAGGTTGTTAAGTAACCATATACTATGAAATGTTGGCAATGATTAAATGTAGTGAACAACCCATAATATTTACTCAATAAGCTGCCATAGCACCACTGTCAACCATGCATGTACTGTATATATATGTATGTACATATATATGTACGTACAGGAAAGTCCTTATTATTTATTCCTCCCTCACCTGAGGAACATAAATGTAACTTGCCACCCGTTTGCCTATTGGCTCTGGACAGCTCTAGAGCATCAGAAGTTGACTAGGTCACAAGTCATTACTGTATAGGTTTTGCGCCAGACACCTCTAGCATATTCCGTAGAAAATGATCCAAATCATACTCCAAAAGCTCACTTTCTAGTAGATATGCTGCGCAAAGAGATTTAAATTTGAGTTTGGCAATCAATGGTGTTACTCGATATAAGTTTAATCTGCAGGCTAGTTCACAATTCCATACTAAACCTGCTTGTTGTGTAGTGGAGGTGGAGATCTGTACCCATGCCTATCATGGTTTCCACTGTCCCTGGAGACCTGCAGTCAGTGATCAGTTCACCTGCAGATATCCTGAGCCACTTTCCTCGAAAATGTCTGTGTAACATCCATTATGCTACCACCGCTACTATGCATAAAAATATGAAATGCACATGCACAACGAATTCGAAACTAATATGGAATAATCCTCATTTGATTTCCAAATAGCCAAGTTGAAAAGGTTGTTGGTATATGTATACATCTTTGCCATAGACCATTGGCATTAATCACAATCCTAGCCATTGCCTAAACTTTTACCATTGTGCAGTAATGATGTTTGCTACAAGGAAACAACAGATAATAGAATGTTGTATTGCCTTGTGAATCTCTCGGTCTGATCTTTTTATGAAAACTCATATTGTACGCACTACATTCCACAGAATAGGGCTACACACAAACACCTAACAACAGAATGGGGCTACACACACACAACTGACAAATAACATACAAACCACCTACATATATAACACAACACACCTAGAAAATAGGGAGTAAAAAATACCAAAGTTAAAAATAAAAAAATGAAAAAAGGGGGCGGCATGTAAATAAAAAAAGGTAAAAACAGATAGAAAAGAAGACAGAAGTATTGAAGCATAGATCAAAAAAAGATAGGAGGAGATGGCAAACTATCCCTGACCATGAAAGCCCACAGCAACCCAGTCCAACTTAAAACCTTCCCACAATAGTGGGTCGGAATCCAAGCTGGCCCCACTAGTTAAGTAGCACCTGGCCTATTATTGTAGGACATGCATACCACTAAACCAGGGGTGTTGGAAGCTCTAAAGTATCGGTCCCGCGAAATGTATGAGTGCTATGGGGTAATTAATTATTCATAGTTTTGTGCGCATGCGCAAGCTCGCACGTGGGTAGCTTGGCACGTGTAAGCGCTTTAGGTCTAAACCACAGAATGATATTCATAAAACTAATTCCACGAATGCATATGCACATTGGTTTCCGAGTGAATACTGTATAATGAACAGCGTCAACATTGGTCCCGCGGTCGCAGGACCTGCGGTATCGGCTCCAGCGCCCCTGTAAACTGAAGGGAATCGCAATCAGTATACTACTCCTGTCCACACAGGATATGTACCTGATCACAACCAGATCACTACAGACCCACAGTAGGTCCACAACCTACCTGCATATACACAAGGGTGTAGACAAGGGGGTCAAGGGGGGCTGAAGCCCCCCCCATTTTTTCGCTACATGTACAGTGTAGTGATCGTTTATTAAATAAATAAATAATACTCATGAAGCTACCATAGCATTACTGCCATCAACCACGCACCGACAATCATGGGCGGAGCCACACACACATGCACATAAAGACAAATCCTTACCATCTGTTCCTCCCTCACCTGAGGAACAGAACTTACCATCCATTTGCCCCTCAACTCCAGCCAGCTGCAGATCCTCAGCCAAGGACTGAAGTTGACTAGGGCACGAGTCATCACCATACAATTTTTGTTTACGCGCATCCCAGACACCTACAACATATTCTTTCACTAAGCTGAGTAAATCGTCAAAGTCGTATTCCCAAATCTCCCTTCCTAATATATATGCAGTTTTCTCTATACTATTAATCTTTTCAAACTCTGCATATCTGTTTCCTAAAAGCTCCCGAAGCTTCTCCACAAAGGTGACTCTAATATTACTATAGGCTGAACACTCCCACAACACATGAACTACACTCTCACACTCAGCACCACACAACACACACTCTGATTTGCCTTCTCTACCTCTATGCCTGCCTAGCTCTTCATTTAAGCCATGTGTTCCTGACCTGAACTTAAATAAGAGTCTAGTTCCTGCATCACCAACCCCATGCAAATACTTCTTAAATTCTACTTCCTTCCCAAACCTTTTGTACATATCTAATTTTACTTTACTATTCAATCCTTCCTCAAACTGCTTACCCTCCCTTTCACTAATACTCTCCTCTATACAAGCCAAAAATGAAGCTAGTGAACTCTCTCCCCTCTTAATATCCTCCACCCATTCATGCTTATCCAAACCTAAAGACACAAAGAGTTCATCAACCACTCTACCCCATGCTTTCCTTTGTCTACCTCTACGAGGCTTAGTTTCCCATTCCCAACTGAATAATTACTTTGGATATCTATCCTCAGGCATTGATGCTAATTTATACCACCATTTTAATTTAGCTCTATCCCTTCTACCCTTCAATGATTCAATACCCATATCACCTCTAACTGCTTTATTACAAGTTTTAGACAAACAACCCAGTATCCTTTTAGCTCCCCCCAATATAATGGATTCTAATGCAGCTACTTGACCCTTATTACCCTCCCAAATCTCCCCTCCATACTCTATACTAGGTCTAATCACAGAAAGAAGCAACAGCCTACGTGCAGTTAGTTTAATATCTCGATTGCTAATAACACTATGCAACTGATTTACCTTTTTCGTGCCATTATTAATCACCTTTTTAATATGCACATCCCATGCTCCATTACTTGCAAAGTCTATGCCTAAATAACAATAATTTGACACCTTAGGAAGCTCATGCTCTCCCCACTTCCACCTACCCTCCACTTTATCCTTAGAAAATACCATCACTGCACTCTTACCCACATTAGCCTTTAGTCTCCACCTGTTACAGTACCCATAAACAACATCAATAAGCTTCTAAAGGCTCTCCCTTGACTCACTAACACCTACAAAATCATCAGCAAACAACATTCCTCCCATCCTCTTACCACTACTAATCTCTATCCCAAGCCCAGCCTCTTCTACATCCTTTAATAAGCCATTTATAAATACTGAAAATAGAATTGGGGATAAGCTACAGCCCTGTGCCACACCTTGCTCTACCCTAAATGCAGCTGACTTCTCCCCCTCTAACAATATGGCACTTCTAGATGCTTCGTATATATTCTTAATTACACGCCACATCCTTCCCTTCACACCCATATCCCATAGCTTTACCCACAAACCATCACGCCACACTGTATCATAAGCTTTACGTACATCTAAAAAGAAAGCATATGTATGTTTACCCTCCCTCAACCTGCCTTGCACAATCTCATTCAATGAGTAAACATTATCCATGCAACTCCTGTTAACTCTAAATCCAGCCTGACCTTCATGCAATACCCCTTCCTTATCTAAACACTTGCACCAATCTATTGTTAAGCACTTTACAAAACACTTTTCCTACAACACTCAGTAATGTAATACCTCTGTAGTTCCCTGGATCCTCTCTATCCCCTTTCTTGAATAGGTTTACAATAAGGCCCTCTCTCCATTGCCTAGGGACAGTTTCCTCATGCCAAACAACTGAAAATAATTGCTCTAACAAACAAACCATTCCAGAACCACCATACTTCAGCAACTCACCCACTAACCCATCACTACCACCCGTCTTATTTTTTTTTAGCTTTTTAAGACATTTGGCTATTTCTGCCTTTTCTATCCCCTTATCTAAGAAGGCATCATCACATGACCCTGACATCCTACCACAAGCTTCTACTTTACTCTCGACCTCCTCTTTCCAGTCATCATCAAAATCACTATCTACACTAACCCTACCTAAATGCTGATAACGCTTCTGTAACATCTCCAGCTTGCCTTTTGTACTAGTTACAGACACTCCCTCAACACCCTTCAAGGAAGCAATACTCCTATTCTTAGCCTTTGTTCTCCTACTAACAAAAGCCCAAAATTCTTTCCTACTTCCCTCAAAGTCTACATTTGCTTTCTCAACTACCTCTTTCCACATTGTAAGCTTCTTTTGCCTTACTAATTCCTTCACCTACTTACGCAATCTACAGTATTCATCCCATAAGTCCTCCCTACCCCTGCTAACCTTCTTGTAAACCTCTCGTCTCAAACTAATCTTATCCTTAATCTCATTATCCCACCACCTAGCTGCTCTACCGCACACAATCAGTTTTTCCCCAACCTCCTTTCTCGCTACCCTATTTACTATACTCTCCCATTCATGCAGAACTAAATTCACTAATTCATGTCCTTTTATTCCCTCTTGCACTCTATCCTTAATACTCTCTGAAAAAGTGTCTACTTCAGCCTTTAATGCCTCCTGATATCTTACTTTTACCTCCTCATTTGCAAACCTATCAAATCTCCATCTTTTAATTACACGCTTCTCCTTTCTAGACCTGTTAGTTATCCTTCCTAACTCCATCCATACAAGGAAGTGATCCGAACACCCAATATCAGTATTATCTACCTGTACCTTCCCAGAAGCTGTCATAAGCTGAGCATCAGTTATAACATAATCTATTATAGACATCTGTTTTAAAGTAGGCCTAACTCCAGTCCATTCAGGCTCCACTACCAAGCTTCTACCATTACAAACCACTAACTCCACCTCATTCAAGAAAGAAATCAGTCTATTACCACTAGCATTACATGTATCCTCTCCAAACATGCCGACGACATCACCCAGTTCTACGGACTTACCAACCCTGGCATTAAAATCCCCAAGCAATACCACCCTTCCCTTTTCCTTAAAACTAAGTACATCCTCTTTAAGCTTTTCATAACAACCTTCAATGCTAGCACTGTTCGTACAATCAGTAGGCATATACACACAACCTATGTACAAGGCTGAGCTCCCCCTCCCACCCCTTACTTTCATCCACACACTCTCCTCATAATGCACACCAGAAATAAACTCAACCTCATCTACCAGGCATTCTCGCACTAAAAACCCAACCCCACCCTCACCTCTCTGACTATTTTGATTCCCACGAGGTTTCCCAAACCATTTATACCCCTCAACAGCTATTTTAGTATCCTCCTTTTCCCAAGATTCTTGCCCTGCTACCACATCTATACTATTCTTATCTAATACTTCCTTTTGTTTACACTCACTACCTAATCCTGAAAGATTCCATGTAGCTATCCTCAATTTCCTATCTCTAACACTCCCACCTTACCCTGTCACCCACAAGCCAACCCACTATCAGTATGTTCATTCACAGAGAGGCACTCCATAAGCTCATCACTATCACCTGCTTTAGAAACTAAAGGCTCAAACCTATTAACACACTGTATATTAGACCTGCATTGATTTCTAACCTGCTCATCCAAAACACATCTACACCCAATCTTCCTAAGACAAGAGGAAACCTCACTAACTAATGCTTTTGTGAGTCCCTTACTATCCTTATGAGTAAGTACTAGCCTTAGGTGGTCACCTCCCAGCACACAATGCCCCTAACAAAACTAGCTAACCCTATATCTACAAATTTAGACCTTATTTCAAGCGTAGTGAAACTTTTAGGTAACCCCCATACTAAAACATTTGCCCTAAATTGTTTTTACAACTCACTGCCCATGCCTCGCCAGTCCCCGGCTGAACATCCTTAACTGCGTCACATCACAAAGTGGGCATTAAATAGAATAACGGACCAAATTCAAAAAGTAGTAGACGAAATCAGCTGCCACAGGTGATATACACTCCCAGAAAGCTTCTCCTTCCCCTCAGACCCAGAAGTCGATCTCCCACGAAGTATATTTTGAAATATAAGGCTTTAAATGCAGAGGCTCAAAAAAGCAACTGCACGGGGTTCGGCGCATGCGCGGAACCTCAGTGATCGTTTATTAAAAATATTCTGAAAATCTGTACAAATGCACAATAATTAGAATTTGCTAAATATATTCATCCTGCTACTATTTTGAGACACAAAGTCATTAGCAACAATGTCCATATTAAGGGAGTCTGTTCTCTCTTTGTGTACATGGAGGATCATACACCAGTTTAAACATGCCTGTGTTATTGTGGTCCATAGCCAGCTTTTAAGGCGGCGAAGTGCACTAAAACTTCTTTCACTGACAGCATTAGTTGCTGGTATGACTAATATCAGTTTTAGCAGTTTAATAACCTCTGAAAAATAACATTGTGAAGCACTGTCCAACGATTTCAGATATGAAACAATAGAAGATAAATCAGTTAAGGCGACATCACTACTTGTGTGAATGGAATACAGTTGAATTAGAGGGCAATCCTTGTTTTGAAAATCATCTCCATAAAATTGCAACACATTTGAGACTAACTCAGAGTCAGCACTAAGGGGATGAGTAGTTAGCACTGATTATAGCTTCTGTAGTATTTGAAAACCCTCTTGCTCAAACCGATTCTCAATAGATGATATGGAGAGATCAATTGCTTCAAAATAAATTCTTCTGTAATAATCCTTGGCCGTTGGTGAGTATTCAGGATCACTTTCACCTACTTCATATCATTTAGGTGCTTTTCTCTTACGTGGAGATCCCACATCAACCTGTGCTCTCTTTGATTCAATGTATGCCCAGAAGAGATCAAATGCTTCTTCATTTCTGATTGACTGCAAAGTGTGCATCTTGTGTTGCCAAATTCAATGCATGGCCATAGCAGTGAGTGTATATAGAACGTGGCTCCAATTCCCTTATTCTGGTACATACTCCTGATTTGGCTCCAGACATGTTGCTTGCGTCATCATAACATTGACCACGACAGTTATTGATTCGCAAATTCATCCTTAACAAAATATCCTGAATTGTCATCATAATTGAATTTGCTGTGGTTGACTCTAAGCTATACAGACCTACAGGCTCCTCGTGTACATTAAGGCAGTCATCAACATAGCGAATGCAAAGCACTAATTGTTCAGTGTTGGATAAATCTGTTGTTTCATCAACCATTATTGTGAACCACTTCCCTGATAATTGACTAGTTATATCCCGCAAAATGTGTAGAGCCATTAGTCGTAAGACCTCATTCTGTATATCAGGGCTGGTAAATTTGTCCTGACTTCTTTGAAGCCATTTCTTCAACTCTGGATTATCTTCTGACCTAGTTTTCAACACCTGGAAAAAGTTGGAATCAAGCTCACCCCTTTGCTCGATGTTTTCTGAATCAGTTTTATGTCGCCCACGCAGTGCAAGCCCTTGCCTACCAAGAAAGCGGATGCTACTAAGAATTATCATAAGCATTTTCCTGTTCTCGGCTTTCTGTTGAGCATGAGCAGAACGTAACATTTCACCTATGCATTATCCTTATTTCCAGTAATCAGCAAACCTCATCTTTCAGCCACACAGCAATAGAAACACAGAACAGTGTTACTACTCTCTTGATAGTGAAGCCATGAAAACTTGATCTCCTCTGGTTGCCAAGAGTTCTCATGGGAAATGACAAAATTGGCCACTCCGGAATCAAAGATGGAGTGCACAAAAGCAATGATGGAATTCCGGATGATGACGATTGCCCCGGCGCTGTTTCTTGCGCAGCTGTTTCTTGCGCAACTCGTTCCAGCTGCTCAACACGGCCTGTATTGGTCGTCGCTGCCAAACGTGTGCTATCTTGATCGAGTGAAACTTCACCTTCACTGCTGTCTTTTGAGACTGATTCATCGACTCTAAACCGGTGTAGCAGACTTCTAGACATAATAAATGAACTGCGGCAAGTGACAGCGTGCAAGCGGGCGTTCTACGGAGTTGGACGCTCCTTCGCCGCCTTCGGCGGCTCATATGCTCCTGATATCGAGTACGCTAGCCCCCCTCCTCTTTTAAAGTTGTCTACGCCCCTGATATACAGGCAGGACCCAGACCAGAAATAGAGCCTCCTTAACAGTCTCTACCACTCCCACCATCTGGTGGGACCAGCAAAAGACCATGTTAGATACCAGATCACCTACAATGTAGCAGGAACACTGTAAGGCCGCATGATAGAGTTGAGCAGTAAGACAGAAGTTAGACGTAGAAGAAGTAAAGACAGAAGTTAGGACTAACAACATATTTGTAAAAATGGGGATTTCACTGAACTCAGATGCTCAGCCTTGAGAGCTGAGAATAGTGGTTTAAGATCTTTTACGACCGTTCAACTCTCCCAACCCATCTGAGCTCAAGTGACCTAAATTACACACTCAGTAAAAACCATACAGAAAACAACATATCTAATAAGGGTAGTGGCAGGGATAGCAACAACACTGAGATAGAGAGTAGAAGGAGTAGACTTTCACCAGAGGTAGCAAAGACAGGAATATGACCATACAGCCAATGCGATAACGTATACATATACATATATTAATATTTACCTGGAAGTCCCTATATTGTCCCATCCCTGTTGGAGACTGAACACCTCACTAGCTGTAACTGACCACCTCAATACCTCCTTATGGGAGGAGAGTGATGGGAGTACATGCAAAGGCTGGATAGAGCATGGCTGAGTAGGGCTTCTCCTGGGTGTGGCTAGTAGTGGCTGCCTTGCCACGCCCTTTCTGCCGATAATGGTAGGCCTCAGCCAACTGGCGAGCCCTAATCGCATGTCTGGCATTACCGCATCCCATGTACAATTAGGTGAGCTGTCACTGCGCATACACCACATCCATCTAACATCCAGCCCAAATACACATGTATAACTCCTAGTATGCATATCCATACACCTGCACTGCCTATAACATAAACTACTCACAATACCCTGACAGTTGTCTCGAGATGGCGGCGAGGCTCTCTCTTGGTGTGCGAATATATCGTTCATAAGCTGACGACTCCCAGCGTCCTAGCATCTTGATTGTTGCCTCACTGAGGCCTGCCCGTGCTGCAGTGGTGGCGGCACCAACCCGGAAGCTGTGCCCTGAGTAGTGTGCTGTATCCACCCCCATTGTAGAGAGTGAACTCCGCACGGCTGCCACTAGTCTGTCCCTTGTCAGAGGGGTGCCATCACTGAAGACGAACAATGGGGGGACGTACTGCACAGTAAGCCAAGATAGCTGAGACTGGGCATAGGGTAGCATCAGTGCGCCCCAGGAAGACATCGACCCCGTGTCTAAAGGGGTCTGTCTTACTCTGTTTGAGGTGCACTCTGACCATCGTAGGGTTGTTGTGGCTGTCCACCGCCACGTCACTGACTGTAAGGCATGACTCCTGATCAGTATCGCAACCCGACTGCACAGTAAATTCCCCAGCGCACATAAATCCAAAAAAGCCCATGCAACACGCTCCCCAAAGCATCACTGTGTCCTGCTCTGCTGCCCTAGGCTCCCAGCATGTCTTAATGGCCTGTAGCAGTGGTGGAGTGAGGGGAAGTCGAATTTCCTGCACTTTTCTTCAAAATTACAACAAAGCGTAGGAACCATGTATCCTACACTTTTTAAGTGAATGGTTGATTTTCAAGATTTCCAATAGAAACAACTGTTTCCTATTTTTGGAACATGTTTATACTACCACATACCTTGTCAACCATCATCTCACCATAACACATCCTGCCCATTATCACCTTGCTCCCCACCACACTTCTTGCCACCATCAGCTCACTGCCACAATCCTTCACTTTACCACCACACACATGTGTTCTTGTTTGCTACACTTCCTCTCATGTTGACACTGTTTAGACTTTTCTGTCTGTGTGGCTTGTGCTGGGGGGCTTCAAAGGGGTATCAGGAGTCAGCTACTATTTACTTCCTGAGTTTCCCCATGTTTCTCCTGGTAGCAACAAGCAGAAGTAGGACCTGGTATGTTTCATAATCATTTTGCCTGCTAGCTGTCCATTTCTGAAAGAAGTCTGTGGCCAGTTCCATATACCATATTCCTCAGCCTTCTTCGAGGTGTCTTCACTGTACTGAGTGAGGAGGGTTTCTGAACCGCATCGTCTCATTTGCTCAGCATGCAAAATTCACCAAGAAGACTGAGGTGTCAATTCCACCATTACTCTTCAACGATTACCCGATAACACGGTTTCATTGGTGGGCACAGCTTCCCGAGTTAGGAGTTGTTCCATGTTTTTCATAACTCCCATGATTGCTTTTCATATACAGTAAAACCTCCGAAGACGGACGCTCTATAGAGCGGACGGTTACACTGCCCCCGTTCGAACGTCCCATTATACCAATACATTTGGAGCCTCCGAAGAGCGGCCACCTCTGAACTCCGAAGAGCGGACACATTCGCTGCCCCTGACGGACTTCGGCAATATAAATTAGCCTCCCAAAGCGGACAGGTTGGCCGCACCCCACTCGGTAGCCGCCGCCTGCCGTGCGCGTATATAGCGCTTGCGTCCGCACGTGTTTAATGACCATAATGATGACATGTAGTAATGTCACAGATTAGAGAGAAATGAATTCGACATCACAGCAATCTAACTTTAACATGCTACATGTTACTGTATGTATCCAATAGCACGCCATTCTTCACATATGACCCTCATTCTCTCCACATAAGACTTAGGACCATACAACTGGTAAATACATGGTATCTCTAGGCCATAACCAGCTCCTCTGTTGACTCTGGCTCCTGTCACTTCAGCGAAAGCTTTATTTACATCCCTTCTTAGAAAAGCCGATATTGTCGGTGCAAGGTTGTACGGTATATGTCCTACCACTTGACTCTCGTTACAAACGGCGACTGCATGCCCATCGAGTATATTTGCAGGCTCTCTCTTTACACAGAGAGATTGTCCAACAACTGGAGACCAGACCTGCATGTACGCATGGTATCCCCTCACATATGACTCGAATTCAACAACAGCTAGATCCCCAACTGTAGCAACAACTTGGCTAGCGGCCATTACAATGAGACCTTGCCCTTTGACCTCTTACACGTGGTCGCATTCCACTGCCTTCCAGCTGTTTACGTGATGTCCAAGCCTAAGAAAAACTTCCTAACGCTGAAGAAAAAAGTGGATGTTATCAAGATTTCAGAAGAGAATCGAGGTATAACCATTAGGGAACTGGCAGAGAGGTTCAATTGTGGCAAAGCGCAAATAGCAAAATTCTAAAAAATAAGGAGCCTATTCTCTCCTCATATAGCAGTAATATTTCTGCTACAAGGGTGAATCCAGGGAGAAAGTCTGAATATGAAGAAATCAACAAAGTTCTCTATGATTGGTACACCCTAGCTTGTTCTAAAAACATCTTTCCGATGGGTCCACAGTCGATTGAAAAGGCCAAACAGATAGCAGTTTCTCTTGGAAAGCCAGAGTTTAAAGGCTCTAGTGGGTGGCTTGAAAAATGGAAAAAAAGGTACGATGTAAAGGATCTGCGAATCTGTGGAGAGTCTGGTGATGTTCAAGGCCCAACTATCGATTCTTGGAAGGAAAGGCTTCCTGAGCTCCTGTGTGGGTTTACATCTGATGATATTTGGAACATGGACGAGACTTGGAAAGTGTTGCCTGATCGCGGATTTGTTGTTAAAGGACGTGCATGCAAGGGTGGAAAAAAAGTGAAGGAGCGATTTACAGTTGCATTTTTTGTTACTGCAGCTGGAAAGAAGGAGAAGCCTATAGTGATCTGGAAATCAGAAAATCCAAGATGTTTAAAGCGATTTGATAAAAGCCTCTTACCTGCTGATTATTACAGTCAGAAGAGCGCATGGATGAATGGGGCTATTATGGAAGAAATACTTAGTAAATTAAATCGCAGGCTCTCCCGCAGTAGCCGTATTATCTTGTTACTCATTGATAATGCTGGGTGTCATCCTGATTATCTACAAGGAAAGTTTAGTAACATCAAGGTGTACTTTCTTCCAGCTAATACAACATCCATGCTTCAACCCTTGGATCTAGGAATCATCCAGAATTTTAAAGTGCATTATCGCAATTATTTTTGAGACATGTCCTTGCTAAGATAGATGAGTCTACCTGTGCTAGTGAGGTTTGCAAGTCTATAACTGTTCTTGTAGCGATTAGATGGGTTGCTATGGCATGGGCCCTTGTCCAAGAGGAAACGGTCCGCAAGTGCTTTCGAAAGGCGGGTGTTCTACAATCAAATTTATCTGTTGTTGAACGTAGTGAACAGGATCCATTCCTAGAAGCAGATGAATGTGGAGCACTTCAAGATCTTATTAGTACTACAATGAGTAGCGATGAAAGTTGTGAAGTTGGAGATTATTTAACTGGAGAGAATAGCCTTCCTGTTTGTGCTGGTCTTGATGACAGTGACTGGGAAAGTTCTTTCTTTGCTGAACTTAATCAAGAACAGGAGCCCAATGAAGAACAAGAGGAAGATGATGAAATTGAACATTCACAGATGATAAAAACATATAAAGATGCTAATTCATACCTTGAGGAACTTCACATATTTTTCGAAAAAGAGGGACATATCGAAGAAGCCCTTCAAATTGGCTCAATAATGGATAAGGTCTCGTTACTCTCCAGTAAAAAGCAAACTACATTAGACTCATGGCTCATTCATTGAATAATTAGCTATCAACCCTCTTACAATAATGTGTTGTATTTTAAATGCTTTCCCACATAAATATTTGTTGTTAAAAAATAGTTTTCTCCGAAAGAGGACAACCTCCAAAGAGAGGACAAAAAGGCTGTCCCCATAGCGTCCTCTCTTCGGAGGTTTTACTGTACTCTCAAAGCTCTAATCCAAGCATCATTTTGGTAATCCCTGTAGGGGGTTAAAATGATATACTAACATTGCTAGTTGTCGCAGGGTAAGGCTACTAAACTTGATTTTACATTGGATATGGCCCGCAGGGTAAGGCTACTAAACTTGATTTTACTTCATTCTGTAAAAAGTTTCAAACACACATTCTGTAAACAGAAGAAAATTGTGTATGTTGCATATACAAGCAAAGACATAAAAAGGATTACAATCTATACTCTACAAGCACCAGAAACGCTACCATCAACTTCACCAAGGTTCCAAAGTCCCTCCCTTCCATTATATTCAAGTTATCCATATAGTACATGTGCAAGGTGGCGTTCTCTCTTGCCAGTATCTTTGGCCTAACGCTGTGACCACTGAATTCAAAGCCCAGCATGAGCCGCTGTCTTTCTCGCCACAGCCCCACCATCTGCTCATTGTGCTGGCTCTCTACTGCACTTTCTTGATCCTGCTTCACTTCAGTAACGATTACATTCATAGCATTTACTCGGTCTTATGCAACGCAGTCGGCATATCTTTCTCTTTGCCCATACAAACCGTTCGGATGATCTGAGTTCTTTTGGTAGTTTCCAAGTCAGGTATAGCGCCCCTGGTTGGGGAGGGCCTTTTGAAGTGCTCTCCAAAAAAAAGAAATGCGTGGGCAAGGCGGTGGCATCAGTTGTCACACTTAAGTTAGCGTAGTCACCGAGGGCCCGCACAAATCTTTTTCCCACGGCATTGTAAAACCCGACGCCTTTTGCACATTCATATGCATCGAACAGACCAGCGAACATATGGCGCACGACTCCAAGCTCCACTTTGTCAAATACCGGACGAATTGGCAGATCATGAATCTCCTCGCCATCGCAACCCGATTCTGCCTCCCTCCGCTCCCTTTCCACACATTTTATTACGTGGTCCCTTAGGTTCTTCATATGTGGAATCGCAGGTGCTTGTTCGTACAAATATTTGACCCGTTCCCTCGTGGCGTCGCTAATTTCCTTGCACAGTAGGTCCACATCTACCACAGAGTCATTGGACGAGATTTGGAACAGATAGTGGCAGAAAGTGATTGTAAATTGACAATCAAAGTGTTGGACATAGTCCAGTTGCTGGCCACTGATTTCCACATGTTCTACCCCCCCCCCCCCCCCCCCCCAATCCCCTTCTTTATTGGCCTGCACTACATTTGCTTGCTCCAATCGCCTTGGCCAAAGGTTTTCACTGTAGTAGTAGTCATCGTCAGTGTCATCACCTCTTTTCCGCTTCCGGTCAGATGTTGAAGAGGAAGGTTGGGTGTCCATCTGAGGGATAAAGTTCATAGTCCATTCAATAGACACGTGAATGGCTAGTGTATATACATAGGGAGCACACTAGTGCTGTAGCTACACAGGCAAAGCAGAGGCAGGTAGCAACCTAGCTAGACTCCCACACAAGGGGCTAGGTAGACAGCAGCCCACAGGCATGAGACACTGTAAAAACAACAAAATGACTAAGTTTTGTCACTCTTACCTCCGAGTTATTGGCGGCGGGGCACCGAACGGGGAACTTTTCGTGCGGAGGATGACCCCTTCGTCAGCCAACTCAGAGTTCTTGGCAGTAGGAGGGAGACGAGTGCGCCGTAAGCCGCAGCCGAGTTCTTGGGCTGGAGGAGGGAGACCGAGTGCGCCCTAAGCCGCAGCCACGTTCTTGGCTGGAGGAGGGAGACCGAGTGCGCCCGAAGCCGCAGCCGTGTTCTTGGCTGGAGGAGGGAGACCGAGTGCGCCCGAAGCGTATCCGAGACCGAGTGCGCCCTAAGCCGCAGCCGCTGGAGGAGGGAGACCAAGTGCCCAAAGCCGCAACCAGGCTGGAGGAGGGAGACCGAGTGCGCCCAAAGCCGCAACCAGGCTGGAGGAGTGAGACCAAGTGCACCCGAAGCCGCAGCCGAGTTCTTGGCTGAAGGAGGGAGACCGAGTGCGCAACAGAGTTCTTCGCTCCGGGAGGGAGACCGAGTTCGCCACTCGCTGGCTGCGTCCGGTTGGTTAGTCAACCGGACAAGCTTGTTTTGGCAGCTTGCGCGCGTGCCGGTTCGCCCACGCGCAATTATCCGCACGTAAATCACGCGTAAACGGGGAAGGCCGCCTATAGCTGGGGCGGGGGGGCCCTAACGACGCGAGCCCCACCCCGCCACGCGTATATACCGCGTCGAGCATGCGCGGAGGAGATAAAGCTGTGCGCGAAGGCGTCGGCTGTTCTACTGGTACTTTTTGGTGTACGAGATTCAGGAGCAAAAACTCCCTGTCACACTTGTTTTCTTCAGTAGAAGCTTTCTCAGCAGCTGATGCAGGCAAACTGTGATCCTAGCTCGTATGTCACACATATGCACATACACCTGCACATACTCACATACAAGTATGCACATGCACACACACACTTGTGCGTTCACACACACACACACACACACACCTGTTTACAAGCAAGTGAAAAATCCTGATTCAGGAGAGGAGAATTAGGGATGGCATAAAAAGGAGAGAGACAAGCTATGGACGGGTGTCAGAGGCAAGGACTTCATGTCCACTCACCCTGTGGTGTACTGGCCATTGCCTATGCATTCGACATATGTAGTGGCCTGAATCCTTGTGAAGTTAGATTTGATCACAGTAGGATCAGGCAGCACCTGGCCACTTGCCTGGAGAGTGCCCGAATTGCACGGTTCCCCACAGTCGGTGAACGAGAGAGTGAAAGTAAAAAGCCAAGGATTGTAAAGTTACACTGCTCATGTTTCACAGCAGAACAGAACGATGAGATGGTCACGTGCGCTGGTTGCCGTGTGCGGTATCACCGTCACTGTGAGAACATTCCCAGTGAGGTCAAGGTTCACTGGCTGTGTGACAATTGCAAACCTTGTACAAAATGAGTTTTTCACTGCACACTAAATGTCTGTTGTGTGTCATCTATCTGCTATTTTTGTACAGAAAGCACTCCCTCTAAGATCCCTGTGGAGTGGCTAAGTTGGCCGATGCAAGGAGCAGACGGTGTTTGTGTGTGGCACTGGCTAGTGAGCAGATGGTGCAAATTATAGCATTGAGTTGCTAAGCTAGCTGCCGCTAGCACTCTGCAGATTGCAGAGAGAACATATAGCATTGAGTTGCTAAGCTAGCTGCCGCAGATTTCCCGGCGTCCACGTCACCTCACCTGGGAGAGAATTGTAGTCCACATTTCCGTGTGGTCCACAATTCTCTGCTGACAGGGAAATATTATGTTTTACTTTGGTGAATTGGCCATATAATAATGAAAAAGAGTGAAGAAGGGGAGCCGATTGCAAGTATCACAAAGTCAGAATGCGGCCAGCTGATGAGTTCTCGCACTATAAAAATGATGAACGAAAACCATCTGCGGAGTAAATTAGTCTCTGTGTGTGTGAGTGTGTGAGTGAGTGAGTGTGAATGAAAGTGAACATCGTCAGGACAAGCCAGGAACCATCTTGTCCAACCTCCTCTGGGTGGTTTATGCGTGCACAGTCACAATCACTCAAAACTCACAGGATTATGAGATGTACCCCCAAATCTCCACTGCTAGGTCCAAGTGATAAGTAGTTCCAGATAATTGATGTCTCCCACCACCTGTGTTGTCACACCACGATGAGCATCATTAATCTCCGGGTAGAGGATGACTCTGACACCCGGAGTCTCCTGTAGACAATCACCGAGTTTTGTGAATCTTTGAATATACATAGCTGGGTCAGGACTTGTTTCCCTTTTCTCCTTGTGAGGCAGTGTAATGTCTTGGTCCTATTATGGACCATTTTAAGATTGCAGGCAGTGCCAATAGTGATAGTCCAGCCATTTGAGTCAGTACCATCACTTTTCTTGCTGCTTTTAGTGCTTCCTCCTCAGCCATTTGCAGTGCCTGTCCGTTCAAACCTTACATGCATGGAAGGTCCTTCAGAATGTGTTCTGTGGCCATAGAATGGTTTGTTGGAGTTAGTTTTCTCTCTTTGTGAGCAGAACAAAAGATGTTAGGATCACGTTTGAGGGTAACTACAGCCGCAAAGATCATTCCAAGATTCGGTTATAGTTTGCCCTGTAGATAGACACTTATACACACGCACAATAACAAGACACTTATTAAGCAAGCATGTACTTCCTTGTATCCATCGCTTTTGATATCATTTAAATGCACTGTATGGCTTACTTAGGTAGTGTTTGGTCTTGTTTTGTTCTTTTTTTGTTTTTTTTTGTGCATTGCTTTATTTTTTGTTATTGTGAGTTTGCTTTGTTCTTTCCAGGTGAAAGTACTCCCTGTTGAAAGGAAAAGGTATAAGAAAGATCGGAGAAGAATTTAGTAGGTTTTCGACAAACCATACTTTCATAGCTCATTCACTTATTTAGTGCTCTTTTACTATAAGTATGTGCATTATATGGAGTTTCAGGTGCTGTGTTTGAAATTCGTCGCCAGCCTTACTTTTTACATATACCTGCTCTTTGCATGTTCCATTCCCAAACATTGTGTTTTCCCTTACATGTTATGTTTTATATTCATTTTGATGTAATTGAACAAACTGAATCTGGTGGTGTGAGAATATTAATGTTTGATAGTCTTATTCACGCGAGGCACAGCACTTTCTATGGCCCATAGTTAACTTAAACATAACAAGAGGCGGGCCTCGTTGCTGGCTACTAAGTGGGACTGCTCCTAGAGCATGTATATATTATAAATTTGTTGCCGTTTAGTCTATGGATTACAAGACACTATGGTGTTATAGCAAGTTCAGAACACTGCCAGTTTCACACCTGTGCTATCAGGTACTAGCTACTAGGAAGCTCACCTCATTGCTGGCAATTCAGTGTGACTGCTCCTACACTCTCAAGGATTGGTTGCCAATTGAATCTGTAATGCAGTATATATGTCTGAGGAGTTCCACTATTCTCATGGCTATGTAATTGACCTTGCCAGCCTGGAATCACATACTTCTGTCAGTGTTGCACTCAATGAGCAATTTTCTGTTTCACCTTTTCCCTTTTTGTGTACCCTCTCCATGTAGTACTATAGTATGTTGTGCCATCAATCCCTTTCCCAAGCGTGTTTAAGCATCAGTATTGCCAATGTATGTGTGAGATGGATGATCCATACCAATCATGGCTCTGGGTGCAGGAATATGTGGACCTGCCAAGTCACGCGCAATTATCGGTCACCAGGAAATGTGAGAACCTCAAAACATAACAGTAGGGTGTCCATCCTGAAAAACAAAAGTAAGCGCACAAACTCCAATGAGATATTTTAGGTAGACCAATCCTAGGTACATCTGAATACAATACTAGCGTATTCGCCACAATATTTATTTTCCCTGCGAACACGAATTTCTGGAAACAGTAATTGGTATTACGGCACGTGACGACAAATTCATATTTGGTCGTGATTCCTAGTCCTCCACTGAGAGGTGAGCTATCTACAGCTGTTCTAGCTGAATGTCACAGATGAAGTTGGAAATAAGCACCTGACAGGTGTTGCCTCCTGTGGCAGCTCGCGCAACAAAATGAGCCCAGCACGTGTACTGCAATTAGCCTGTATGGTGTGTGCATGTAGTCGGTTGTAGAGCAACCACGCATACACAGCACTGATGAGGGCCAACCAGCCCGAAACAGCTGTCCGCCGTTGCTCTGCGCACACCTTTTTCCATGAGAAGAGCTTGTATTGTTTACAATTCTTTTCAGGTTATTCCGCAATGGCAGGGTGTGTAGTAGGAGCAGGGAATAGCTCAATGCCCCTGCACGGAGCGGACATGGGTGCTGCTAAAGCAAGTTCCTTTAGCAAATGGGGGCACTTATAAATGTGGCATAACTGAAGATCAGCTTTTGAATGTTATTGTAAGAGGTGATCCCTTACATAATAGCTGTTTGCCCACAGAACCTACGTATGGAATTATGTACTACTTTGCAAATGAAGTTTCTTGTAGCTTACATCGGAGGCCAAATCGCACTTCTCTATTTCAAGAGCTGATAGACTTGAAAGAAGGGTGAAGATTTTGTGTGCTCCTCTTGAAAGCATGGCAATGGAAGAACTCAATGAGTATTTGAGGAGAAAGTGGATCCCTCAACCAACAGGTATACAACAGTAGTTTTATTTTGATGTGACTGCAGTGGTGGATCCAGGGTGGAAACACAGGGCACGTTCCCCCCGGGGCGATTTTATACTCACCTCTTAACACTACCCTGTTGGCCTATACACGAATCACATGAGACATATGCGACTTTCGTGACTGCACAATTAACTATTGCACAGCATGCATGCGCACTTTGCGCATGCCTACTATAGCTTAGCCCCCCCCCCCCTTTACAATATCTTGGATCCACCCCTGGACTGCATGTGCCCAACTCTATGTTTTACAGTTAAATTTTCTGTGTAGGAAAGAGCCAATTTGATGTTACAGAAGAGATGATAAGGCATAATCTTCACAGTGCTGATCTCAAATTCATCATATCCAATCCGAATCAGTCCAAGTGGGCTTTGGCAATGACTCGGTCTCAACAGTTTTATGCAGACTTGCATAGTATTCTGAAAAGCAAAAGGATACCAGTTGATAAAATAGGAATGATCTATAGGTCAATTCATCCTACTATTTACCAATCAACCAGTGGTAACAAAGATGCATATGTAAAGGTTCAACAATTGGTGAATAACTGCTGTTTCTGAGGCTGAATCAAGTGATAAAAGAAGTGATTTTAATCCAGGCCACTTTGCTGTTCGTAATGTTAATGCCAAAGCTAAGATGGAAGTCTTGCAAAAGTCCCTAAGATACTTAAAACGGGTGAACAAATCACTCCAAGAGAAGGTTTGCAGATTGTCTGCAGCATTAGAAGAAACAAGAAGCATTGTTCATCAAAGAAATGTTGAGATCAAGGAGTTAAAGAAGTCTTTACAAAACCATGAACTGATGATTGAAATGTTACAGGAAGAGCTGGCCGAAATGCATGAACTGGTTTGTAAAGAGCATGCTAAGCATAATGATGAAGTTGAAGACCTTGCAACCCAAATCATGCAGCTCCAGGAGAGAGACAAATTACCAACTTTCACGAAAATATACATACAATGTTAGGGAATTGTATTACACACTACTTCCAATGCGTATACCTCCTGCACAAATCAAGGCAACTGTAAGGAATGTAATCAATCATCTTGTTCCTTTTATAGAGCTTCGCCTACCAGGCAAGTCATGTGCTGCTTATATGTGCAGCCAGGAAATGCCAACCATTAGTAGGGCACAGAAAGCCAGTGAATTGATGCAAGTAAAAGAATGGCACCTGAGCAGTGACGGGACAACCTTGCAACAGCCAAAGAAAGTGGCCTTTTGATTAATGGAATAGTGTTTGGTATTCAAAATGTACCAGATGGCTCTTCTCAAGTTGCTTTGAATGCCTTAAAGGCTGAACTAGCTAAATCCAGTGAAGTTGCTGCTGAATTTTCACCCAATGACAAAGAGGAACTGATAACATTGCTTCATCCACTTCAGATGCAGCTTCTACTCAGACAAAGTTTACTCACCTTCTGGAAAGGGAGACTGGAAAGGGAGACTGGGAAGCAGATAGTTGAGAATAAATGTAGCATGCATTTAGGAGTCAACTTGCGTCTAGCTCAAGTCAAGGCAACTAGAACAGTTGATGTTGCTGATGGTGAAGTTAATACAGAGGATGCCAGCTCTAATTACGACTCAGACAACTATGAAAGTAGCAATGGCCATGACAATGAATCTAATGACGAGCTTGAAAGTGATTGTGCAGAGAGTAGTCATGAATTTGCAAACAATTTTGGAAAACAGAACTGTGACATAGATTTATTTGTACATGAACTTGCAAAGCTGTTCGGACATTTAGGGACTCCTGAATACTGTCATGGAGTTTCAACATTTCATATATTCCTAACAAAAAGTTAAGGATTGCACTGAAATTGAGAGAGAATACTATGAATCTGCTCAAAAGATAGTGTTAAAACATCAGGTTGGAAGTCGCTACTATGTGACATCATGTAATGCTGTGCGCCTCTTTTCCTTCGAAAAGCAACGGTTACATTTTTGAATGAGCAAAAGCTAATCAAATCATTAAATCGTCTAGAGTTATGTTGCTTACAGAAGTTACGTGACCCGGCTAGTCTGAGATTGGAAGGACTGATGTTTGACAAGGTGTACGCTGATTTGATGGTATTGGTTAAGTCTACTGAGCTCAACAAGTCTATGAATACCCACTATAAAGAGCTGTTAGAATTCTTTGAGATTGTAAAACCCATCATCACTCCTGGATTCTGAAACTCAGGTGTTTAAGAGTGAACCCCTACTCTATTCAAAATCTAAGAAGCTCAATCACTGCTTGTCAGAAAAAGTATGGACCTGTGCAAAATGAACTGCAGCAACCTCAAGACAGTGACCGATTTCTTCTGTTCCCCATGGTGATTGCAGCCAGTAAAGCAATGCACTCAAAGCTTAAAACCTACAAGGAAGATCATCTACCAGGAGAACGATATTATGATCCTGAGCCTCATGTAAGATCAGTACTCTCTACACTACAACCAAACAACAATCGAACTGAGGGTGTCTTTGGAGCTAATAACAGAATTCTTCCCAACATGTCCCTGTCAACACGTTCCTCACTTACGTTACAAGAACGTACAAGAATCATTGAAAAGGGCCAGGAGAGAGAGAAAAGACAATTAGACGAAATTAAGCTTGAACCCCTTGTCACATCACTGGATGAACTAAATCAGAGGGTTACGAGCATCATCTCTCTTTCAATTTCTAAAACCATTCAGGATGCTGAGCTCAAAAAGTTGGTACAGAGGCAGGTGCAACTACGTTCAATAGTGTTTCATCAGAGTGGAATAAAACTATATACTATACACTATCTTTAAAAAGCCATCACTCTTGAGAGGGGTAAAAATAAAACATAGATTTGACGTGGATGGTTCTCTGGAATGGTATGAAGGAACGATTAATCATTCAGAAATAACAAGCTCACTATTTTATTACCAGGAGACTGATGAGACATGCCAGTTCACACTCGATGACATTAAAGAAGACTTTTCCTCTGGAGATTTTTCTGTTATATAGATTACAATGTAATGCAAAGATTACAATGTAATGCAAAGATATCTACACATACGGAATATCAATTCAAATGCCAAGTGAAACACAACAGGATTGAGTTTCGAGGTATAGCTGATTCCTCTTTGGTGGTGTAAGAGTCAATGCATCAATGTGCTTTTTGTGTTCATAAACCCCTTCAAGCAACAAAACTGCCATTTCGACAAAGGGTTGTAGATCTGGGTAAGTGTTTATGACAAACTCAGCTCATTGCTTCAGCTGTTTGTGCTCCTTGCTGGACTTTCAGTGGCTTTGAGCATTTCCCTGCCTTGACTACAGACTTTGCCATTTCAGAATAACATGAAAAAAGAAATTGTAAACAATACAAGTGGTTACGGTCAGTCAAAACGCAAGCGTCCCAAAACGGAAATATTTTAGTTTGAGCGGAAGTGGGCATGCCCACAGTATGACCGTGTTGTGGATCTACCTTAGTTTTGGGGCTTTAACAGCAAAGTGCACTTGAACTTAAACGCGTGTGCCAGACTCTTAGAGGGTCTGGCGCAAGACTAGTACTGTAGCTAATAGGCAGGTAAACGTAAGTGATAAATCTTTTCGGTCAATATGTCACCGGGGGGCTCATTTTTGCCGTCTAAAGCATGATGCAATAGAACGTCCTTCAGGACTATTGGCTCCCTGTAAGTAAAAGGTACGTAGGACAGTGTTTTTACTGATGTGCATTTGCTGCTATGGGTATGAGCTACTATTGTACGCTTTTGGAAGTGTGTCAGTGCAATAAAACAAAATTGTACAAGACTAGTTTACGTAGGGCCCTAGAGTGCACCTATACAAACGTTAAAAGTAAGATCATACAATGTCTACAACACTAAAGAAGAAGTCTTCTGTCACTACCTCAGTCTCTAAATCATTGTCTGAATCTGACCCTGGTCCACTCTCACTCTCGTCATCTGAATCACCTCTCTGAATATTGTCAACTGGCAAGTTCGTACATCTGTGGCATTCACACCCTGGCCTAAGTGTCGAGATTTTTTTCGGCAACCACATGCATTGGATTTGCAACCTTTCTTGCATCGACACCCCTTTGTTAGAAATTGTGGTAACAACCCAGACACAATACTACCTCATCATGTGTTGTGAGTGTCAACCCAAGTGCTGTTCTGATATCATCAAGTGGCCTAAATGCAGGTTTGATGACCCTTTCATAGTGTATATGTGTGCAATTTCGGTTTATACACTTTTGTATCACCTTCTGTCGTAGGGTTTTGCACTTTGGCATGAAACGTTGTGTGTTGTGGTGCCTCCTAGCTTCAAGAACATGTTTTCTAAACATCAGTGAATCATTACATGGTGGTTCTTTCATGTGTTTTGAATAAATTCCCTCTCTACAACACCATAGATACTATAGCAGGGGAACGGGATTGGAAACGGACCAATTAACATGCACTTCACACGTACACTCCGCGTTGTACCTGGGGTCAAAGTTCAGACGGAACCGACTTCAATTAATGCTCACTTGACACACATGGCGATGTTGGAAGAGTCACTTCGTGAGCTTTTACGTGATGGAATTCCTCGTTCCTCAGGCCCCATTGCCACTACTTCGCGGAGGGACTACTGGAATGGATCAGTATTGACTGTATCTTCCAGTTGGATAGCAGTTGTTGATAGAGGTGGCCTCCTTCACATCAGTGATGATCTCTATAGGGTTTTCTATGCAATGTAACTTGAAATTTGAAAACATCTGAGAATAAATAAAGCCTCTGAAATGGTGTCCTCTCTCGAAGGAAAACTTGTCGCCAGTTTGTTGGCAAATGAGGACATTCAGTTTTATTGGTGTATTGTGCGTTGGGAGATTCCAGAAGAAATAGCAAGTGAGGCTTTGAAATCAATTGCTGAACTTTGGACCACAATACGTGGCTTTTCATTTGCAAAATTATACATGGAGATATACAAACAACAAGCAAATCCTTGCAGAAGTCAAAGGCTCTTCGCAAGAAGCTTTTTCATGAAGTAGACCACTGACCACACTTGTATAATATAGTGTAATGTATTTCAACCTCCACCTACTAACAATACTTACTGCACACTACAGACACTGACCACACTACATGTATATAATATTATCATGTTTTTTTAATGTCATGTGTTTACAATGTTAAAATAAAACAGTTATAGAAATATAATTTGTGAGGTCGCCTCCTTTTCATAAGTGGTATATTTTCTTTTTCTACATCATGATCAGTGAGCCTTTTCTTCCTACGGCAATTCCCCAGTTCCCCATTATGTAGAAACCTGTAGTTCACATGGCTGTCAGGAGCAGTTCAGTCTACAGTCTCAGAGTTCTCCGTCCGTGAATGAAGTGTGTGTCGATGGGACTTGCAGTTCAGACAACGCACACACTTTGAACTTGGGAAGAACAGAACAGCACACGAAGTGTGTCGAACAGTCGGTTTTAGGCTCAAAATACTTTCTTCCCTTGCCACTTCCTTCATCCCTGGGTAATTAAATTACCTACAAGTAATAGAAATACATGTATACACAGCAGTGAACTCAGTATATATGTGTAATAGCAAACACACATTTGCCTGCCCTTCTTGAGGCATTCACCCTTGAGAGGCCAGTTCGACTGTTGCATCAGAATATAAAAAAAAACTGGCCAGTGCAAATGTTCAGAGCTAGTAGCACCTAGAGGTATGTAAACTGTACAGAGAGACCTTTCAATGGGTATATAAAAGTCCCACAATGATTCCTTATCTTAGCATACGCTCTAAGAGTCTTATAATTATAATCTTAATACTATCCCCCCAAGTGTTTAACTTTCCCACGGCAGTCCCACACAGTGCTACCACCTGTCTAGCAGACGCAAATACACACAATAATCTGTTATTGCAACATTACCACAACTGAGTAGGCTTACCTGACTTACACTGCTCTCCAGGATCTCCCAAGACTTAATAACTCAGTTCGGCGTGACCTTGACGTGAGACAACAGGGCAGATAACAAGACAGTCCTCGAGACAACCAGGTCAAGACGGTGGCAGCTATCTATGCAGCTGTATATCCCTTCGTGCGAAATTCCGCACATTTTTGCAACGCGGAGTGAACGCTAAGTTCGTATGCGGAACAATGCGCTCACGTGAACCGTTTCCAATCCCGTTCCCCTGCTATAGTATCTATGACAACACCCATATTTGCATACCGTGTAAGGCCATGAGATTCACATTTGCAAACCGTGTAAGGCCATGAGATTCGGCGGTCTACAATCACTGGACTGGACCGGTGGACTGGACTGGTGGACTAGACTGGTGGACTCATTGAAATTGTCCGTAAACTCGTTACCAGGCATGAATTCCACTAGTTTGGGTTAATTTAGAGTACTCACGGGATTAGACCCGAGCCAGACAGTGATTTTGTGACCAACCTTTTTAAGTGTTACTATGTTGTGCTACAGTCTTACACAAGTTGCATTGTGCTATAGTCTTGCATTGTGCTATAGTCTTGCGTTGTGCTATACTGAGTCTTGCGCCAGACCCTCTAAGAGAGTCTGGCACACAAGACTAGTAGTGCTATAGGTAAGCTTGTGCTGACGTTATGTAGGTGTGTGTGATGAGCTTGCAGGAGTTGGGGTATCAGAGCTACATGTAGCACGTTGATTTGTGTTGGTACAGTGGCTGTAAACACATGCCTTAGTACACATGTACCTATAAGTATTAAAACGACGTGTGCGACGAAGTGTGCCTCATCCAAGAACATACTTCACAGAAAAGTCACTGTCTTCTTGCATTTATAAATCCCTCTATTAGAATTCATGCATGGGAACAAGTTTATGAACGGTTTTTATGAGTCCACCGGTCCAGTCCAGTGATTGTAGACCGCCATGAGATTCTGCTCCACAGAGAATGCAGCGTGATTGTCTGGAGGATGAAGTCTGTCGTGCCGAGCGGGGTTTCACACTTAGTATACTCATCTGAAAGCACAGTAGGATAGGAGTCGTTAAGTGATATCAAGACTGCATGTTGTGCTCAACAATCACATGTGGTGACAGTTGAGACTTGTGTGCATTGTATGTACTCACTAGTTATCTGAAACTGACTACATTAGCTATTGAGTTATTTTAGGCTATGGCTTGTGGCTATCCCTTGTTCAAGTTATAATAAAATTAACCACTGACTTTATTGCCAATTTCCCACCATTCTGTTCAAGGGACAGTAATTTGTATTACAGAAATACAAATAGCAACTACTTACTTAGGACTTAGGTAGTCATAGCTCTTCATGAGCCAATGAACTTGGAAACAAATTTGTACAGCTATTTAAGGTACTGTGTCAGCAGCTTACCTTGACAGTCAAAACTACTCCTGTACGGATTCCACCTCCACGTGTCTACTACCGCTACAAAGCGCATTGATTGGACATTTATTGAGCCGGGTTTTACCCCATTGGAGGAAACTGTCAGCGAGTTATGACCGTAAAATGTAGTGTTAGGAAATTTCATCCACACAGGAAACAAGTTGTGCGTGGGCGGGAAGCGCGCAACTAAATCATTGAAAAATAGCGGACGCGTGCGTTTCGACTGCGTTATACAGTTTCACCCACGCGCGCGCGCAAGTAATCTCAATTTGCGTGGGCGGCGCGCGCGGGCTATTAGCTATCTATTTGGCAATTGGCCTATGGAATATACACTATTTTTGGCGTCAGTTTGTTCTAAGAATATATGAAATCTTGTCGTATTCTGTGTGCTATCTAATGGGACGAAGGTAGGGGCAGGTCTGCTCGAAAGGTTTTCTCCGAGATGGCAAGTGGTTGCCAGTCGATTTTGTCTACATACGCGGGTCTGGAAGAGAATTAGTGTTTGGTAGATGAAGTGTTATGGCAAATCTCATCGAGCGGCCCTCAAGTAGGTCCCTAGGTAGCCATAAGTAGTCTTAGGTGCGGGCTGAAGGCACAGACTGAAGCGGGGTTTGACGCAGGTGTTGGACTTCAGATAGCGCCTCGAGCATCTCTTCATCAGTAAGAAAGAACAATTCCTCAAGAAATTGTGACTTGTTTTTATCAACTTTCATATGAATATAACAAGAATATTTGTAATTGGTGATATAAACGAATATGTAAGTTATGAATTATTAATGAGCACCTTCCAACGCCATGGCATACTTCGGTCAGGAGATCGGCAGTGATGTCTCGGACTTCATTGTGGCGAATGGATGGAAATCCTCTAAGGCAGTTTAGGGCATGCTCAATAGTGATGGCAGGTGCTGTGGTTTTCATCCGTATCTTAAGCATAATGCATGTCTGAAGGTCCCTTGTGGAGGGCGAACCCATGCTCCTCGATGGGCAGTGTTGAGAGCCAGCTTGATGAGCCTTTTTCAGTGGCCAGTTCCATTGCCCTCTGATGATCACGGTTAAGCCTGTTCTTAAGCAGCAGCTGCTGACTGTCGTTGCCTGCGAAGACTGCGTGCTTTCCTTCTCTCCCTGAGCTGCTCGGCTTTGGCCTCAGCTAAATAATCGTGTGACTGCTGGAGAATGAGAGCAACCAGTGGTGCTGTAACCCTCATGGATGAACTTGTTCTGTCTGTGCTTTGATTGCAAGGATTAGAGATTCAGAGACCTCTGAGACACAGAGGTAGAGCCAACAGTTCCCATTCAGTGTCAAATTGGCCAGTGAGAGATGGTAAGAACTGTTGGCGGATAGCGTTCTCGAGGGGTTCAAGAAGGTCTTTGATGTCAGGGATCGTTCTTAACAGGTACGTCCATTTGCTGGTCAATCCATGTGTGAATGCTGTATAGGCTGCATGTGTTTGAGAGACGGCAATCGAAGAGAGTTGCTCAATTTCACGGACCCATTCGGAGACCTTACACTGAACATATCTTTCAACGAAGGAGTCTGTGCCAATAGCTGCTCCAAGGTGTCTTTTCCCTCCTACAGTAATGGAAACACCAGTTCCCTGGAATGTTGCTCTTGCTTTCTCAAGGTAGCCCTCTTTCACTATCAACCAGGTTTTGGAGGCATTTGGGTAGTATCCGAAGTCTGGTCCTGTTGTAGAGATGGTATCCCAGCCTCCCTGAGGTGAGAGAGGTTTCCGCCAGCTGTGGCATCATCAGCGTACCAGATCTGCTTAATTTGTTTATTTTCAAGGTGATGGATCAGTGGAGTGATGGCTATTGCATACATTGCCATGGCAAGGGGATCTCCCTTGGTAGTGCCTTCCCCAGAAAGCAGAACTTGGCCATCCAAAAACAGTTGGACATCATCTCCGTAGGTGTTAACGAGGACTTTGGAGATGGCTGGGCACAGGTGAAGAATGTTCAATAAGGCAGTTTGTCGATTTAAGGAGTTGAACGCATTTGATGCATCAACAAGGAGAGCTGCTTGATTTTCAAAGATTTGGTGCATTGCATGAACAGCAGCCTCACATCCTGGCAGGTGTCCAGCACAAACCTGGAGGGGGCCAGCTGCAGCTTGTATGTCTTCTCTTATTGTTACTGCAATTGACTTCCCAATTATTCGTCGGACCGTCTCTCCGATGCCGATTGGACGTATACCTGGGCACTTGTCTAGAGTGATGAGCCTGCATGCAATGAAGGCTGAGAGGCTCTTGGGATCAACATAGGTGGTACAGATCTGCCTGGCTAGACAGGCTAGGTTGTCACAGAGCTCATCTGATGCTGATTTAAAAGAACTACAGAGGCGTTTCCATGCGGCAGCATCGAGACCAGATGGTCCGGCAGCTCCATCCATCCTGAGGGCTGTGTTCCAGATCAGAGGGCCATCAATGCTTTCAAAGAGAATTGGGTGGGGATGAATGATCTCAGCGTCTGTGCTGATGATAGAGGATGGCTTTGAGGGTTGCTTAGGTGGATGCTTCTTCAGTAGGGCTTCTCGTACAGTCTCAAGGGTGGTACCATCATGTCTTATCTTGCTGTTCAGCAAAAGCGGGCCACCTGAATTTTCTTCAGCAATAAGCAGCTCGCACCTTGCCTTCCATCATCAATTTACTGAAGGCTCAGGCTTTATATTCAGGTGATTTTGATTGACCGTGATGTTGACGTGAGAGTCGGTGTTGGATTGTGCGACATTCCCACAGCAAACTCTCCAAATCCCCTTCCAACCATTGTTTAAGGCGATTTTCGAGATGAAGTGTGTGTTCTTTAGCTTTTGACCTGGAATGGGGTTTCTGTAAAAGTAAAGCAGGCATCACCATTGCTGCCTTGATAGCAATGCATTCGAGGGCAGAACCCTCAGCATATGCTCGAAACAGTCGCGAGAGCTCCTGGACGAAAGTCCTTCCTGCTTTCCCTGATGGAAGTTTGAAGATGTTTCGTTTCCAGTGCACAATTTCATCATAAATGTTGTTATGGAATGAGCAAATGTCTCTCCATCCAGTTTTCCCCACTGAAAGGTGGGTGGTGATACAGCTGTGTGTTTTGGGAGATTGTTGGTGGTTGCATGTGGGTGCAAATCGCCTGAGCCAGATAGGGGCGCGGAATCAGGCCCCCCAGGCATCCTCTCCCAATTAGTGCCCACCTGCTCGTCTTCAGGCATGACGAAGAGACCACAGCAGTCGCTGGGACCATTGCCATTGGCGTACCGGCAACTTCACTGTGCTCTTCAGAACATTGCTGCTAGTTCTGCTTGTGGTCATGCCTAGGTTGGATCCATCTAGCAGGTCACTCTAATTTTAAATTCAGGAATGAGCAGAATCCAGGCGTTGCTAGACCCTTGAGTCTGCCACACAGAAGTTCTTCGTGACTTGTCCATTTTATCATTTCTGTTTTCCCTGCATGGCTTGCTCAAGTAATTCGCACGCCACGCCCAGTACATGCGCTAGCAGCGCGCGTGAGACGCACGCACGACTATAAACTAAAGTTTGAGAAGTTTACATTCCACTTTGAACGCGTATCGCGTTTTGCGGCAATGCACGATTTCAGCGGGATTTTATAAATATGCTACGTATGTCTGCTGAACCAGGGAGAACTAATTCTGACATACGCTGGCGAATTGTGTGGCAGCGGATCGGAAAATGCTTAAAATACTGCGAAATAGCTATAAATCTCAGTGTTTCACTATGAGGCAACTGGCTATGTTGACCCAAAAGTACAACCATCACGAGTAGATCAGCGAAGCTTGATGATTGTTATGAGCTATATATAATCCTTACAGCTTCATGAAATCTGCAAAAAAGTTGAGGAGATCTCTGGACCAACAATTTCTTGTCTTCTTAGGAGAAATGGAAGTACTCGTTAGACAAGTTGCTCTACAAAGGTGCTCAGATATGAGGGCTAGATTTATTGCAAACATTTCGTTCTACCCTGTTGAGCAACTCATTTGGGTGGCTCCAATGCTAAAGATCATACGAGGAAGTTCGAACATGAACTGAAAGGTGAAACTCCTGTCTATTATCGCTTTCTTGTAAGAGGAAAAGTATCATCAATTAAAGTCATGTCTGTTGATAGTATAGTGGCACATGATTTAACAGCTGGCACAGTGAATGGTGAAAAATTCTTGGACTTGCTACCCTAGTTCCTGAAATATGCCTTACAATGGTAGTAACCCAAAGTCTATTTTGGTTATGGTCAATCCAGCATATTTTCGATTTTGTGTTGGGATTCTTGTGATATACTTGCCACCATGCAGCCCTGACCTAAATCCAATCGAGGAACTGTTTAGTTTTCTGAAGTATTATTTATGATAAAGTTATACAAGCCCTGAAGAGCAATCCTCAAAATCTACACCAGAACAGTGTAAGGCATGGGTTAGGCATGCAGGATATGGCAATTAGACTAATTACATGAAATAATCAAACCACGAGACTCACAAAGCAATACCATACAACACAACACAACTCACCCAAGACGGTTATTTTCAAAGAAAAAACTGCCTCAGGCGGGACTCGAACCCGCGACATACTGCATACCAGGCAGATGCTCTACCAACTGAGCTACCGAGGCAGCTCAGCTGGCTGGGGACAAATCACACATGCAAAGCAACACAACTCAAGCCAAAGTGTCTCAACCTGATGATCAGGTGAACTCAAACCTAGTATAGAGAAGAAGACCGGGAAATTAATCACCAAGACGCCAAACTTCAAACTAAGTCATATACAGGAAATAATCAAACCACGAGACTCACAAAGCAATACAATACAACACAACACAACTCACCCAAGACAGTTATTTTCAAAGAAAAAACTGCCTCAGGCGGGACTCGAACCCGCGACATACTGCACACCAGGCAGATGCTCTACCAACTGAGCTACCGAGGCAGCTCAGCTGGCTGGGGACAAATCACACATGCAAAGCAACACAACTCAAGCCAAAGCGTCTCAACCTGATGATCAGGTGAACTCAAACTTAGTATAGAGAAGAAGACCGGGAAATTAATCACCAAGACGCCAAACTTCAAACTAAGTCATATACATGAAATAATCAAACCACGAGACTCACAAAGCAATACAATACAACACAACACATGTATACTTTTAATATACACCATGCACACTAGCGATCCAATGAATAATGTTTCCAGTAATCCAAAGAATCTGTAGAACATGCACACAATTTACCAGTAGATGTTGTTCAAATTTTAGTTTGTAACCTGCTCAATTTCACACAATCTTTCCCTGTAGTTTGTCATATTGTTCCTTTGCCCCTCATTCCAGCAGTTCATGTAGCTTGGAGATCTGGTCAATTAGCAGACCCTGCATATAGTAACATGCTTACTGGTAGATAGTGGTATAGTGTCAGCAGGTGTTTTCTGGGTCTGTTGAGAAGACCTCCCTACACTCGTAACTTGAAGAAAGTCTTGTTTGGGGGTTCTTCATGGGATTCGTGTTCTTTTATTTGTATCAGGTGGGCCCATCCACGCAACTTGCAGTTCCTCATATATTATTTCACATTCATCCATTGTTTTTTAGTGAAGCTCATACTTAGTTGTTCGGGGTGCCTTTGCAGAATACTGGTCAGGGCTTAGGTTTCTCTGCTCCTCAGAACATGGACGTTTTTCACCTTGAATATTACTAGTGGCAGAGGCAGAACTTCCAGCTACCTTCCGAGGTGAATAGCACCAAAGGAGAACTTCCCTTTTACCAGACAAATGACCTCTATGAGGTTGTTCGCCAACACTGTTTACCTCTCATTCCATGGCTAAGTTATAGCCAAATATGGTTTTTCTACTACATTATTTAGACTTTCACTAACTTGCCGTTTCAGTTCCTCAAGTGATCCAAACTCCTGAGTTTGTGTACTGCTCACTATGATTTACAGGCACAGTTTGAGTATGACTTCACAGTAGATCTCCCTACTTGTGATGGTGCATTGATCATTTAGATGCTAACCGACAGCCCAACATTTTGAGCAGCGTACAACACTTCCTGTGGCACTGGATGTGACGAGTTTTCCATTACAAGATTTGATCCAGATCGAGGCAGGCTGGGAGTGAAGGCAGAGCTGGAATATGTAGTTAGATGAAGCTGCCAAAAGCACGAGACAGATTGCGTTATGCAATACGCAAAATCATTTCCTGTTCAAACAGAAATGAGTACGTCAGATAGTGTACCGTTCCATATTAGCCTCTAGCACCCTGACCTTGCACCCAATATTTGAGCGAATCAAACATGAAGTCCCAGATCTCCTGATAAATGTGTGGTACCTTGATGACGGGACTCTGTGCGGCTCTTTGGATAGTCTTGCCTCCGATCTATCAATCATTGAATCTGAGGGCCCTCCCAGGGGCCTTATTCTGAACCGGTCCAAGGTGATAAATTGAAACCAAAATGGATTAATCCACCATATGAAATTGTTAAGGAAAGCACACATACCGACTAAAAAATCCTATAACAAGAGTTAGGCTGAAGACCACACTTAATAGAAATCATCTAGCGTTATCATCGCTTAAATCATAGCAATCACACTAATGATGATAGCACTATTGGTTCACCTGATGATTCAGTCTGAACAAGTGCAAGAACAGCAAACCGATCCCTCATTTTTGGACAGGTAGCTAGGCATGGTTACTTTTAGTTAACAATATGATTATCCCATGCTATAGTAGATGATGGTTTAAAGGAGCAGTTACTTTCAGAAAACCTACTGCAATTATGGAAGACTGGTGCTGAAAAGTATCTTTTTAACCCCTGATGATGAAAATGACATTGATGTAAGTTTTGTATCATTGTATGAATAAATGATATTACTAATTAGAAAAGGAGTATATATAATATTTACTGCTGGAACTACATATATAACCAATCTCAGCTTGGTGAGTATTGCAATATGGACTAAGCATTGATGCAGATGTCCAACTATGGATGGATAAACGATGCTTTGATTGTGAGCCATCACTTAGTCAACACTGTGGATTCGCCATCATTGCCTACATGATGAGTTCGATAGGTTCAAAAACACTTCCATATGAAACTAGCCGCAGGTACAGCACGTTTGAATTAATAGCCTCTTAGATGGGTAGAGAAATTGTCCAGCCTCATCAATGGTATTAAAACATACTTCAGGTTACACTGTAGTGAGGTGGGCAATCTCTGTCAGTGGGTAGAAGACAGAGAGCTATACTACCAAGGTATTTTATATAACATGTAAAACCTGTGCTCATATGTGGATACATGCAGCACACAATGGACATTCCACTAGATACTTCAGGAGCAATGAAAAAAGTGCACCAACAGAGAAATGTGACATACAGAGTAATACATATTATATTCCTTACAAATTGTGAAGGATCATCAAGGAGTTTTTAGGATGGATCACGGTCAACTGGTGGAATGAAGATTTGTGATTTCAGTATTAGGACTAAGGTATAAGCCATTAAAATATTTCTAATGTATTATTATATCGAGCAGTAGAGGAGACCGCATTTATGAAGATGAACTAACTACAACCAGTTCCAAGAAGCAATGTTATCTTAGGACTGAGACTAAAGTATGGATTCATATATGCTTTTTAAATACCTCATTGTAATTAATGCTCTTGTTAGAAGAAGAGGCTAAGTGATGAAGATGAACTATCAGTATGGCAATGAGATGACCTGCTGCATCCATGGATAATGTTTGCATCAGATGTCATGTGATGCAATCTCCTTATAGGAGGTAAGAAGGCGCATAATCATATCCAGCTTTGGAAGGGCCACCTCCTCCATCTTAGGGGGAGGGGATGCTGTTCTGCCCATTTCTTTCTCTCCTGATTAGAAGCAGGTGATGACACATATTAGTCTTATAAAGGAGCACACTGAAGTCTCCACCTGCACCTGGAGGTTGCTGGAAAGCTTGATGTAGTTGGAAGGGTACGTCCCCTTCCAAGCCCTCCTCACCCATAGGCTCCAGTTCCCGGCTCAGTGGTGAGGAGCGTGAGCTACCAGGTTCTCTTCGTGGTGCATGGGCTGATGAGGCCCCTTGGCAACCCTGAGGATCCCAACTGAGCTGGCCAGGTACCATTGCTGGCTCAAATTGCCAGCCTGCATAGGTACCGCTTGGATAGAACGAGGGTGGGACTGACCCACATATGCACCCCCGCTAGCAACGGAAAGCGTTCTGGTGGATACTGCTGAGGTGCACGGACTCGGGTCTGACCGGAGTGTGGTGGGACTACACCTGCAGCCTGCAGCGATGCCACTATTAGTATAGGGCCTGCTAGGGCAGAGCCCAGGCTAGACATTGCCTGTTCCGAGGACGTTAGCCTGCTCATGAGTTCTAATAGGGGTGCACCCTCTTGGCTCATGGAGCCAGGAGGGTGCCTGTCCGCTCGCCTGTCCACTCGTTATCCCCCTCCATACCCAAAACACACTTAAAAGTCGGCAGTTGTTTGAGTGACAGATGCTCCAAATACCGGATCACAAAAAAAAAACACGCCAAAGCGGTGAGAAAAGCCTGATTAGATGCTGTGCTGTTGCGTGGGCGGGGTTTGCATATTATTTTAATCAAAGACCGTCGGTTTCTGGTGATGAGAGGACATCACGTTGTGATGTAGAGCTCTCCGAAGTACAATCGAAATCACTTTATAAGTCTTTGTGTTGCACATGAATACTGATATTTAATGCTGCAGGACGAAATTACTGATGTAGAGTCCATCTCATCACCTACATCTTGAATATCTGATCACATTTTATCTAGTGATGATCAAGATGCACTTGTTTGTGGCTGTCAGATAGTCATATCGAGGCAGCCCACATCACTTTGAGAAAGATGTACCCTCGACAAAATGGTCTTCAAAACACACTAGTTCAACAATCTCAACATTCATGGAAGTCAAGTGACAAAGATATAGTTCATATCAAATAACCGCTGGGTCTGAGTTTCTAATCTATGGTGTCTACCTGGTGTGTGTGGTGTGTACGACAGTTTCACCCTCTTTCTGCAGTTCTCTCATTACACAGATCAAATGTATGGTCAACACACAACATATTCAGAGTTGATTGTGATTATATTGATGTACAGTATCAAAGTGATTGTGGTTTATTTGCTACAGCATTTCCAGAAGCACTCTGTAACCCTATTGATCCTAACATGCTGACCTTTAATGAGACGGCAGTGCTATGAGAAACAAGAAATGACCTTTTTTGCAGCAGCAATAGTACAACGACCAAAGCGGTCTCGTTCATGAGTGAAGGCTCTGAAGTTTATCAAATCACAAACTCAATGGTTCCTGCTTTTGATGTTTGTATATAAACATTCTTGATACCTATCCATCAACAATATAGCTAAAGAGCTGCATAAGACTAAAGACCTTGGTATACTGAAGCTGATAAAGCATTTCCAAAAAATATGTTTTGGTGTAAAGGAGGTGGTTGTATCATAGTATACAAAGCATTTATGAGAATGTTTAGCATAATGTAATATGATAGAAAAAGAGCTACCAAATTCAGTACTAATCTTGCTGGAGAAATCAGTTTCAATCAATAAGAATGTGTAGTGCAATTGCAATGTAAATAGATACATTAAGGTAGTATTGTAGTGCCTTAGTTATAGTTGAACTATACTGCATGCATGATTTACTCCCACCATACCTAGCAGATGGGGATTCAATTATGTGGTATAATCCATTGTTGTATCATTAAATAATGTGTAGCATAATGTAAATAGCTATAATAATACAGCGCTAGTAAATTCAGTACTAATCTTGCTAAAGAAAACAGTTTCAAATCAATGAGAACGTGTAGTGCAATTGCAATGTAAAGAAGGTAGTGCCTTTGTTACAGTTGAACTAGGTATTACTGCATGATTTACTCCTACAATACCTAGCAGATGGGGATCCACCTGTTCAGGGAGGTCCAGAATAGGTGGCCCCCTAGGTCCACCAGTCTGGTGGATTGGGGGGGGGGGGACCACAAGTCATGGACTGGGGGTCTACGGCAAGAGGCGTCCACCTATCCTGCAACATCGGCTCTTTGATGGCACTTTACTTGTGGAGAGGCATTTGATGTCAAGCATGCACTCAGCTGTCCCTTTGGAGGATTTCCCACAATTCGGCATAACGAAGTACGAGAACTTCTTGCAAGTCTGCTATGTCAGATCTGCCCGAATGTGAGAACAGAACCACAACTAGATTCACTTACAGGAGAAATATTTCCTCTATCGACCACATCCACAGCTGATGAGGCCAGGGTTGACATTCAGGCTGGTGGTTTTTGGGGGAATAGCCGTTTTGAAACTGCATTATTTGATGTTAGGGTATTCAATCCCTTCACCGAATCGAATCGGTCTAGTTCTTCTACAAGCTCCACTTATCGAAAACATGAGCGTCAAAAATGTCGCCAATACGAACAGCGTGTCAGAGAGGTCAATAACTCTTCTTTTTGTCCACTGGTTTTCTCATCTTCTGGTCCTGCAGCTACAGTGTTTTGAAATGACTTGCATCCCGACTGTCTCAAGTCAGAGAAATTCCATACTCCGTGATGATGGTTCTTCGCTGCCACCTCTCGTTTAGCCTACTTCGCTCTTCCATTTTGTGCATTAGAGGTGCATGTTCAAGTCGTCATCACCTTGGAAATTTTCAAGAGGTCTTAGCAGTTAGTGAGAGTTGCCTTGCTGACTGTTAGTTGATGTATATTTATTTAATATTTTGGAGATTTTTAGTATATATTTTTCCTACTGATATGACATTCTGTCCTACAGTAAGTAGTATGGTACCAACCGTAGAGTGTGACCATAGAATAATTTACTACGCTATGCTATGGTACAGTACGCAATTTTTTATCTACTTTTCGAACTTAGTCTCAGCTGCATGTATATATGTATATATTTATATATTCTGCATCGTGTATTGGGCATGGCATGCGAATTCCTTGAGCAAGTCCGGCAGGGAAAGACAAAATGTAGCACTTTGGCAAGTCATGAAGAACGTAAGCAGACTCAAGAGAAGTCCAGAGTGTAGTAGGACCATTCCTCTGGATCCTATTCATTCCTGGATCTAGAATTACTCTTAGTTACCTTCTGGATCACAGCTCTAGGCATGACACTAGCAGCAATGTTCTGAAAAGCACAGAGAACGTTTGAAGCTCAATCAAATGTGCGCCTTACATTTGGCACAGACACTCACAGAGAAAATCTGATTATTTAGGCTGAAGTGATGATCAAGAATGGTCCATGCGATGTGTTCGTATACTGTGTAGTAACAGCAGATAACTGCAAAGGTGACCCTCACACAGCCCCTGTCAGGGCACCACCTGAGAAATATTAAACATTGTACAGTGAAACACCAGAATGAGGTAAGTAGAAAACCAAGAAAACAAAAAAAGCACTCACTTTATTCAGTGTGAAAACTATGTCAAATCCATTTGTGCCTCTTCCTGGACCAGATCCACTGGTGCCTGTCGCTGAGTTCTGTGGTGCGTGGAGCAAGATCCACGAACACAACAGATAGCTGACCTTGCCAGCAAGAAAGCCAGACAACACCTCATCCATGTTACAACACGGCTGTGTTTCCTTACATTTCCTAGCGAGGGCATCACCCAACTCCCTCACCCCCACTGAGGCCTCCTGGCCCATGTGCCACCACAAGTGGAGCAGCCAAGAAGTGTGAAGGAGCCATGCTCGACTTCCTTTATCTGTTCTCCATACTCTCTCTTCTTTTCCTCCTCCATCTTCCGAAATAGAGACTCGAAGGGCTTGGACTGGTAGCTTCGCGCATGAGTTTCCACAGAGACAACCATCTACACGGCTTATATATGCATCTACAGCCATATTCATGTTAAAGTTTTCTTTGTTCAGAGCTCCTGTGTCTCTATCAATATTTGAACCAGCTATAGTGGAGGGTATAAAGGTGTTACTATGTCCTCTAGAAAGGCATCCGTTCTGAAGTTCCACTCGATTCTTGTAGCTGGAACCACCACTTCGTGTTGTAATAATTGTAGCAAACACAAGTGCCTTTCTGTCCATGAACTTCTTTGTGGGCTTGGGCCTTCGTCGGCGGCACCATCAACTCTAATCGCATCAGTATCTTTGTGAAACCCCATCTCAGGATTGAAAACTGCACTATTCAGGACCTCTTTACCCTCTAACACATTTAAATCCTGTGCATGCCAGCAAGGATTTTTTGGATGAGCACTAGATGGAGCTTCAACCACTCCAGCACATATTTGATGCAATATTCTCCATTGCCATAAAGTTATATGATATTACTTGCAGAATGGAGGCCTATTTACTGACATAGTTGGTCCTTCTTGTTGGAATTGCCTTTCCTTCATCGTAAGCGTATCTAATCGAAACCCAGATGCATCATCTTGGTTTATATAAAAGTTTAAACATTTCTTCCATCCTTCAGCTGAATTGCATTAAGCCCTTTATATAAAGGGCAGCAGACCAATGTGAGTCAGGGTTATATTTAAGGGTGAAGCCTTTCCTCGCTCTTCTAGTTGTGACTTTTGCAATGGCACAGTATCATTTTGAAGACATCCTCTTGCAATACACAACTGTACTACCATGCCATAAGAAAAGTGAATAGGACTTTCATTAAGTGTTGTCTAATACACTTTATGTCGAAGCCTTGGGTTGGCCATCAGGCATCCGCACCACAGTTGCACTCTGTCACAAGTCCGCAATGACTTGACCGATATCAGTGCATTCACTCAAGATCCTGCTGGTCTTTGCTGCACTTTTCCTAGACAATAGCTCCTGATCTGCTATTGCTTTTGCTCTCAGTCTTCAATTACGTCTTTCAATGGCCAATCTTCTTTTGTTAGTCTGCTCCTGTCCCCTTTCGTCAAATGAAATATTGGGAGGATGGTCACTATCTGATTCAGTGACAATTAACCCTCTTGCTATCCTATATTTGATCCCATCTTTGCATTATGAGCTATCAGTTAACGGAACATCAGTCTCTGTCACCAGAAACTAAATTCGCTCACCACCAGATATATAAAGAAATGGTTGGGTCTTTCACGTTCTACTACTGTAGCTGTTATCCACCATCCCTCTGTTCTCAACATCCCCACTCTTGAGAGCTGCTCAACCTCAGCTAAGATTTCCTACCTTGCTACTGCAACCCTGTCTTCAGACTTAATGTATCGTTCTGTCCAACAACTTTGGCCATGCCCATGAAATCTCCAATATTGCCAGGGATGCACTGTCCACAGCCATTAGTTCTATTGCATCTATCAACAGGAAGACCTTGCACAAGTCAGCATGGTCAATCCATGTGGAAGCCAGAAAGGAGAAGTGGGATTCCAACCTGGACAACCTAACCGTCCAGAGAAAATTCAGTGATGCCTGTTCTCTTGAAAAGGAAAACAGGGTGTGGAATTGCATATTGGATGGCTTACCCCTGGGTTAGCTGTCTTTCATCCTGCAAGCAGCTGCAGACACTCTCCCCACTCCTCGAGATTACGTGTCGATTCCAAGTGCAATGTCTGTGGTTCTGCCAGCCCTACAGTGCTCCACATCCTCAACAGCTGTCCAACTTCCTTAACTCAGGGCAGATTCACTGGAAGCCATGACAGTGTGCTTCAGAGGCTGGTCCGGGGTATAATACCTGCTCTGTCAAAGGGGATGAGAGGTTACATTCTGATCTTCCGAACCACTGTGTCTGCGATAATCCACCTACTACCATTCCCCAGGATATCGTGCCTACATCAGCCCATCCCGATCTCATCATCATGCGGGAGAAGGAGGTTCTTCTACTAGCTAGAGCTCACGATTCCGTATAACTCACCTGAGTCTGAGCAATGCTCGTCAGAGGAAGAGAAGAAAACTATTTGGTCTTGAGTGAGCTGGATAGCAAGGCTTCCCTGATCACATTGGAAGTTGGTGCCCTTGGCCCACTCAGACCTTAGACATGTACTCCCCTCCAAAGAGGCAGATGAGACATTTATTTGATGACGCCGGCAAGATATCAATCACCTGCTCGCATGCTATCTATCATCATTCATCATTCTTTGTGTATGTATATCATTTCCTCATCCTATTCCTTATCATAAGTACACGATACAAATTGCGTCATTGCTCAACATGAACTAGTTTGTCATCCTATGATAATTCAACTGTCATTGTACTATATATCATACTTCAACAGTAATTTCCTAATCCTTATACATCTGCATACTTTGTACATTTCTGTATACTTGCACATATACTTCCTTATTATATCAGACAGTCGGTAGACTCTCTATGTAGGGATGGCGCCAACACGCACATTAAGCCTTAACAAATGTAACAGCTCAGAACTCTCAAATGCGGCAGCTATAAGCCCTTTTAGAAACATAACATGGCCTACGAGTGTTTCTATACACGATAAGACCCTCAAAGGTGGCAAAATACATCACTACAATGAATTGCTAAAACCCGATTTCTCCCACATCTTTTTCTTCGAAGCATAACTCAAAATCGGCTTAAGTATTTATCTTCCTTTTTGCACATTTTTGGCCAACGCAATGCCTTTCACCAAAAAAATGGTTATATGAAGTACAACTAGGAGGCACGCCCACGGAATTCCTCTCTGTTGTATGCCATTTTTATTTTGTGCACGTATTCGCGCTCGCAGCATAGGTTCAGAGGAGGTACGACAGTATCACGTGATCGCAATCTAGGTTAGCCTCGTACCCAAGCTCTGGAATAAAAAATACGAGGGTACGGCGTAGAGTAAGTAATCTATATTCAGACGCATTCAATATTCGTACGCAAAGCTATACCTGAAAAGGTACATGCTGATTAAGGTTGCCAATAATTGTGTGGGCGGAGATGTCGCGGAATGACGGCGCAGGCAGCTTATTGTACTACATTCCGTTGCGCCAGTAGCGTGATGCCGATTTTGTTGCGCTAAAGTGATCTACGACAGAACAGATTTTTGTTTTTCCCGCTAGAACCGCCCCATTTCTGGCTTGGGCATGCGCAGTAGGGTGTCATTAGTAAAATCTGGTAAGGTCAAAGGTTGAACGACACGAATGTTTCAGATGGTACCGCCCCAAACTCCGCCCCTTCAACTTCAATGGGTGATCATGTGATCAGTATTTTCGTAACATGTATTGTCCACGTGATCAGTAAATCTGGCAAGGTCAAAGGTTGAACGACTCGAACGTTTCAGACAGTACTGCCCCAAACTCCGCCCCTCCCTTCCAATGACTGATCACGTGATCCGCGATTTTTGAAACCACATGATCATTTGTGTGATCATTTCGAACGTTTGTTTTCGGGAGATGAAATGGATTCCTTAGTACCGTCTGGTGAGTGTATAGCTTGTAACAGTGTGGGGACCTATCCGTGGGGTACACGTAGTAGAATATACGTGTACACTAACATGCAAATCTAATATCGGGATTTGGCCCTCCAGTAATAGAGGACACACTTCCTGATTCAAAGAGGCAACTTGGGAATGCAGGAGAGGAGGTGTAATCCCACTTGGGGGTGCCCTCCTGTAATTCATGTAGAGGACACCCTCGTTCCATTACATACATGTATGTATTCATGGGCATACCTGCAAGGTGCTGCCGAGGTCAGCAAAGGCGGACATTGGCATATACGTGTAAGTTCACATGCCATCGTAGTTAGGGATGGACTAATGCAAAAGAAAAGCGTGTCTCGATCCCTCCATATCTAATACATGTACATGTATATACATCACGTTATCTAGTGTAAATGGCTAACAAGAACATCCTCACTGTCAGCCCTAGCCTCGTTGCCAGGCTGATTCAAAGCCTTAGAGAAATGGCCTGGTATCGACTGTTCGCGCAAGCACAAGAATTACGTTTATTTTACGGATATTTTACTGTATACTTTACGACCAACAACAGTCTAAACCCACTGCTTTGGACACGTTACTCCACTGCACGCTGTAATTTGAACACAAAGCAGTTTCGTAGCCAGCCTGAGCGTACAAAGATGACAAGTATTTTACTGATTTGCCCAAACCTGGTAGCTCATACATGTACGACACAGTGATCCCGGCAGCCATGTACATAGAGTTGACTGATTCGTTCTTTTCTGAGCCATGACAAAACTTGTATAGTGCGGCAGCTTGTTGACACAGCAATATTGAATATACAAAAGTGCACAGTAACATGTAGCAGAAATATATACTAGAAGTGCACATATACCCCATGAACAGTTGATACCAGGCCGTTTCTCCGCGGCTTTCAATCAGCCTGAGAACAAGGCTATGTCAGCCCTAGCAGAGCACAAAATAAATAATTACTCATGTTGGACACTTGGCAGACCAAGTATGATTTCGATTGGCCATCATAGCAAATTGTTCGGACACTTTCTTCATTCTTTTCATTGATAAAAGGGTACATGTATACAAAATGCATGACATTGCCATGTATATGGTATAAAAAATTACTGCAAAAAAATTACGATGACACACTCATCCATTCGTCCCAATCACTGAGTAAATCCATTGAGCATCTGAATCTTCTTTACTTCCAGGTTCAGTTTCAGATTCTGATGAGCTAACTGTACTTTCATGTGTTGGCAAGTTACGTATACGTTCCTTGTACGGCTTCCTTTTGCTCTGGTTAGGCCTACGCACTTTATCCCTCCACCAGAGGTCAATTGCTTCATCAGGACAGAATTCTCTTAATGGTACACTGTCTGTAGTCAGCAAAAGTAGGTCATCAAGTGATTCATTCGAGAGTGACGTCCTCTTGTTGGTCTTGATTACATTCAATTGCGAGAACACACGTTCTAACTTCCCATTGGTAGCCGGCAATGAGAGGAGTAACTCAACCAGAATAAGAGCATTAGTCCACTCGGAGGAAGAAGAAGCATTGAATATTCTCCACCAAACAGCACGGTAGTCCAATGTTGAGAGGGAGATGAAGTGTACAGCATACTGCAGGAGAGACTTCATTTCTTCCTTGATTTTTCCACAGTTCGCTTGTGATCCTTCAAGGGGTACAGTGAACCTCGTTACAAGCCTATCAACACTTTCTAGCGATATATCCTCCTCTACGATCTTTTCCCATCCTTGAGTTGCTAGTATACTGATGATGTCTCGTATGACCTGTTGATCTGACCATTCCATTCGGGAGCATAGGCAACTGTTCACAGCTTCACAAAACTTCTCACAATGCCTTGTATAGTAGTCCTGTGTTCACTGAACCACTTAAGCTGCTGGCACTGATAAATTTTCTTCCCATTCTCATCCTCCACTTTCTTCAGTGTAGCGGAATACATAGGCCACTGTGCTAAAGGCAGTGAGCTCAGCTTGTCAGTCTCCTTAACTGTTCGTAACAGGTTTGTCAGTGCAGCCAGGATATCTAGCTCATTTGATTGCAATACTTTTGAGAAGATTGTACAAGGGGAGAGAATATCAACGAAAACAGCACACCCTAGTAGGTATTTGGCATCCAACCACCGGTTGCAATATCCACGCAATTTAGCCCTGTCAGAACTCTTCACCGAGCGATCCTCTGATAGTCCCAAGAGATGGCTAGTGTACGCTCCATATCTTGACAGAATGCGCCTCATGGCATTCAATTTGTGGCTCACCCATCTAGATCCACTGGCTCTGATAGGCTTGATACCGGCTTCATCGACATCGATGCACTCCTTTAGATCTGAGACAACTTCTGTGAGTTCTCTGCATTTCTTAGGTGATTTTTCATACAAGTAGTAAAGCTTAAGGAGCATATCATCAACAGCATCAAAGGCAGTACCTACAAGTGCATCTTTCACAGCCAATTCCAATTTGTGTGCCATGCACCACATCCAGAACATCCACTCGCATTGAGATTGAACAAGCCCTTTTAGACCCCCTCTAGCAATATTGGCCGACGCTCCATCACTCCCAATTCCAACAAACTTTCTACAGTTCTCAGGGTCAATGTCAGGTATTCGAAGCTGTAACAGTGCACCTTTGAGACTCTGAAATAGTCCAGCTGCATCTACACTCTTAGGCCTACACACATGGAAGTAGTTGGTTCTTGTGTGCATTTTCTCATCTAGTACTGTCGCATCAAACTACCATGAATACTTCATCATCAGCATTGCCTTTGTCAGTCGAGCCATCCATCAGCAGTGAGACAAACTTCGCCTGTGTGAGCTTTAGAAGCAGCTGCTGACAGCGCGACTCAGCTATGTAATGTGTGAAGGTTTTACCAGCAATCTCATTCGTGTATGCACTCCCAATGGCGACTCCATGTCGTGCTTCCAACTCACACAGCTGTGGGTACTTCCTAAACGAAATTTTCTCGATGGCGGTGAAGTACGTGATGTCGAATTTGTGTCGTAGCTGGTCTTTTTCAGAGTCAGAAATCTTTTTTAGAGCTCTAGTAATGGGTGCGTAGGAAGAGGAATCACTGCCACTCTCTCTGGCCCGTTCTCTTTTCAACAGATTCATCGCATGTGTGTGCTGGTCTGCTTTGGCGTGATCTCTGATATTACTTGTACACACCGAATCGGCACCCAAAAGCCACTTCTCACTGAAATTTCTTCTTGAAGCAATACTTGTTTTGAATTCAGTGCACACAGCGCATCGAAGCTTTGTCACTTCCTTCTTTCTTCCATTCATTTCAGTGTCACAATCGAGCCAAGTATGAGTCTGACACTCACCATCGAGATCAGCCTTCCGTTTTTGGTAAGTAGTGACTTTCCTTTTCTTGGCCTCTGTAGCTGATGTATTGCTGCTAGTACTCTGGTCTCTTCGTTTCATTCTAACAAGGATCATAGACAGATATAGTCTATGATCCCTGTTAGAATATATGATCGCTGAAATGGCTGACACAGCAAAAAAATGCACGCAGTGTAACGATGCGGGCACATGCGCGTTATACAGCTTAGCCGCATCTTAAACTATTGGACGGACGGTGGGCCAATATAGACGCTTTTAAATGAAATTCGTCACTGTGCAACCCCTGGATGTAAGGGAAATGTAGTTCCCGTTGGTGTGAAGTGTCAGGGGTTGGGTGGCGCTGTTTCAGTTAGTTGTTGTTGCGATGAATTGCTCGTAAATTGGCCAATGGCCGGCTGTTATTTTGTGCACTGCCTAGTCCTGCACGTGCATTGTAACATAATCACAAGCTCAGCACACTCGTAATAGTTATAGTCACATTGGAGTGTGTGTGCATTGGTGCCTGATTCAGCCCTAAAGTGCTAACGCCATGTTATGACAAATATGTGCATATGTATGACGTTTACATTGCAACCCCGCCTCTCTGTAAATGGAAGTATGCGGAGAATAGTGAAGATACTGATCCAGCCACAGAGAAGGCTTGAGAAAATGTAGTGATTTAGAGCTGACACATAGCAAGTACAGTAAACCTCGCTGTGTGTCTATTCCTCATTGATATTGGGGTTACAGTTCAAAGAGCAATCTTCCTATGCTCTTACGACCTTATCTGCATGTGTACATGTTTGTGTGTTACTCATTAGTGAGACATTTTTTTATTCAGGCTCTTTGTGCCAGGAGGAGGGCTCAGAAGAGTCCAGAGTTCTAATCGGTTGTGGTGAAGCTACTGAAGATTGTAGTGAGTGTAGCAGTGAGTCTGGCTCCTATTGGGAAAGTAAGAGTGACGAAGTGTATGTCTCCACTCCTGAACGTGCTAGACTGGGTAAGGTGAGTCCAGTGGACTTGCCTAATAGATTGTGCTTTATGACTTTGCCTGATTTGGGCAAGTTTTTAAAGCTTTAAAATGAAATTCGTCACTGTGCAACCCCTGCATGTAAGGGAAATGTAGTTCCCGTTGGTGTGAAGTGTCAGGGGTTGGGTGGCGCCGTTTCAGTTAGTTGTTGTTGCAATGGATGTTCACTGAAAGGTGCGGTGTTCACAACACGTGAGCTATGACAATAGGAATAAGTACCTGTATACAAGTCGGTTTCATCTGTGCCGGCATTACTCATGCAGTGTACTACAAAACGCTAAAGAATGCACTTGGTATTGAAGCTGTAAGTGCACCTGCTTTTATGGATACAATTTATAGCATGTATCCGATAGTAAAAGCAATGCTCGACGACGTTTGTGAGACAGCTAAGCAGGAAATGAAAGATAAAAAGGAGGATGAACTCGGGTCGTGGCAACGTGCGGTAACCGTTACCGATGGTATGTGGCAAACACGTGGTTGGCATAGCAAAAATGCAACGTTCACCATAAGAAATTATCTGAATGGTGCTCTCCTCTACTGGAGGGTGATGGACCCCTCGCCATTGAATTTTAAGCTCAGTAAAAGCTGCTGTTCAGGTCTGTAATTTGCCGAACACAGTCGCGATTTCTGAGAGGGTAGCAACATCTACCTTACCTGAGGATCACTGGATGCAGTATGCTAAAGCATGCATAAAACCAGAGCATGATTATTTTGAGGCTAGATTGCTACAACTACATGGAGCTTTCAAAGCAGCTTTGTACCTTCAATCCAGTGAAAGTGAAGTTTCTAAAGCCTGACTGCTCCTCCATCGATACATTACGTAGTTTCAAGTTTCTTGACAATGATCAACTTTTGGATGGCCTGAGATCTGCTTACCTTGCAATGGCTGAGGATACTGCAGAGGAAGTTGATTTCCTGGTGTGGTGGGAGCAACATGCGGAAAGACTTCCATCATGGGCCAGTGCCTGCCAAAAGGTTCTCTCTGCCAGCTGTCATCCGCATGTGTAGAGAGAGTCTTTTCTCTACTGAAACAATTTAATGACCAACAGCAATCTTCACTTGAAGACTACATAGAGACTGCACTGATGATGCAATATAACAGATAAAGTTATAATTTTGTTTGTGTCTATGATATAACCATATTTGACGAATCACCTGATTAGCTATGGCAACCGTTACTATAATATAAGGTAGCAATCACGGGCATGCCCAGAGCCAGATGTCTATTATGCTCACGTATTCATCTATTATGCTCCATTATGCTCCTATGCTCTGGTGTCCTATAATGCTCGAAATTATGCCGGCATAATCCGCCAAGGCCTAACCAGAGCGGATTTGACCGGTTTTCGAAGCGGCGCGCGCCACTACATATACGTATACACATAAACGCTTGCAAAGTTGCATGCTAGTGCTTCGCAGTCGGCAGTAATGTGACAGGATTTGTCCTATTTGCCAAATTTTAGTTACTGTTAATTAGCATTGCATAGTTGCCTACACTACATTCCTACCTCTTAATAAGGTCATACATAAGTATCTCCCTGGAATTCACTCTAAAAGTGTGGGGGTATAGAGTGATGTAATCAAAAAGCAGGGAGACATTATACATGTGTGTATAATTCATAAACAGAATCGGTAGAGTTCACAAGTTCCTTAGCAATGATGGCTGCTTGTGGGGCATAGGAAATAAACAGCCTCTTGGCTTAGAAAACTACATACACGCACAGCCTTTAGGCTTAAAACCAATATCAAGAACAACTTACGATAATATCTCTCTGGGTTGGTGAAGTGTAGCCACTATGTACTTGTACATGGCAACTACACATGCATAAATGTAGTGGCTTTTGCCCACAAACTGGAGTAGGCCAGGAGGCCATTAACAGCTGGCAAGCAAACACTGTATTTATATTTACATCCACTAAACATGTTTATATGTCTGTTGCTTAGTAACATACAACAAAAAACAAAATGGGTTTTGGCCAGCAGGGAGTACATCTCAATAACAGTTGAGGACTCTAGTACACCACTTCCTGCATTCATGCTTCATGAAACCCTAGAGATACATAGGGTATGTACACATGTATGGTGTGTGTGTGTGTGTGTGTGTGTGTGTGTGTGTGTGTGTGTGTGTGTGTGTGTGTGTGTGTGTGTGTGTGTGTGTGTGTGTGTGTGTGTGTGTGTGTGTAGCATATACATGTACATGTACATGAAAATCTGAGCCAGACTCTTGGCTTAGAAAACTACATACACGCACAGCCTTTAGGCTTAAAACCAATATCAAGACACATAGCCCTACTCACATTACCGCATACAGATATACATTCAGCCATGGTGACTCTAATGAAATGCACTTGAAAAGTGCGAACCCTCGCGTAGTTATGTCTATAACTATAGTTATAATTATTATACTCTACAAAGTATAGTAGTTACCTAATTTCAGATTTTTTCTTACTTTCAGTTGACTCTAAAGTGAGGTCTACACAAGGTGAGGCTACTCGAGTACTTCATTTTTCCAGTACTACCACTGGTGAATGTATACATAATGCGGTGGTTAGTATGGTATTTGACAAATTTGGCATAAAAATGCACTGTCAAAATATAATCTAAGTGACATCTGTACTGTTATGTATGGTTATAGCAACACTTTATTGGCACCGAGCATTATTGATTATTCTATCAAAATTATAATGCAGGTGTGAGTACAACAGGAATGGTGAAAGTAAATTGATACTTGCAGTGGATTTCAATTTGGATGGACTCATATTTTCATTGACAATGATAATGTCAGATTTATCATCATTGATTAATATGAATATTCTTAATCTCTGTGTTATATGATGGAAGACGTGTATTCTTATATTTACTGTCAAAATTGTAGGGATGTATTTGTTTGGAGGATGATTATGGTGGTATAGTATTATATTTGGTTTCTTTCTATAAAAGACAGATAGAGAAAAGGTTTTAGGGTGATAATACCTGTACAGAGATAACAAGAAAAAATATCTAGAGCTGGTTATGGGCCAGCTAAATCAATTCATTTTCAAATATCACAGTTAGTAGTTTCTCTAGTAGGAATGGTGCTAAAATGTTGATTAACTTCAAACAAAATGGCTTAGAGTTCCTGAATTCTGAAGTTGCCTTTTTAGGCATATAAAGGGTATAGGGCTGGTAGTGTCAAAAAATAAAGAAACAAGATTGTAATAACCTAAGTAGTGCACAGTAACTGATTATGATATGGTCGTACACAACTTATGTATGCAGGAAGTAATCTTAAAAAAATATTGCATGCATGACAATGGCAGACAAACAACATAGCATCTATTGTTTGGAGTTCAGTTACCACAAAGCTGAATTACAGTTTATGTATGCATGCAATAATAACATGCGTAACACCATGAGATTGTAGGGAGGGGTTACACATGTTGGTATTTTTGCATGCAATTATTTCTTGTCTGGTTGTGTGTCTGAAAAGACTCTTCCTTTTCCTCCTTTTTTTCTTTCTTCTTCTCTTTCTCTTTGTTCCTTTTCTTTTTCAGCTTCTTCTTCCTTTTCTCTTTCTCTTCTTTATTGTTCTCTTCTTTTTCTTCCCTCTTTTTCCTCCTCTCTTCTTCCTCCTCTTCTCCCTCTCTCTTTCTCTTTCTTTCTCCCTCCTCCTTCCCCTCTTCCTCTCTCTCTCTCTCTTTCCCTCTTTTCCCTCCGCCTCCTTCTTCTTCCCCTTCTTCTCCTCCCCCTCCTTCTCTTATTCCTCTTTCTTCTCTTTCTTCTTCAGGCATAATATAAGTAATATTTCCATTAAAATGTTGAAGGATGTAGGGATGATAGTGTCAAGAAGTAGAGAAACAAGTGCAGTATATATGCAGTAAGACATGGGATGAGGGTATGCAACAATACTAACATGATTGTGTAACTCCATAATAAAAGAGATGTAGGGAGGGATACATGTACATGTATGTGTTGTTACATGTAAACATTTTTCACACATGGGATATTTTCCAATCCATTCTGCTACATCTTTCCAACATATTGGCCTCCATAACATCTTGTTTCTATAGATGATTTTTGGTACTACATGTACATGTACTTTCTATGTATGTTCTTCAATATTTCATTGTGTATACTTGTCTTGAGTACATGTACATCATGTATATGTAAAAGGGAGTAAAATTATTAAATGTTGAAGGATATAGGGATGACAGTTCCAAAAAGTAGAGAAACAAGTGCAGTATATTTTTTGGTAATTTCAAAGTGTAAACAATATGCAATAAAAATATTATATAAGTATGATTAAAGTTCGTGTGTACATAATTGGAGATAGAGAAAAGACAAAAACAAACTAAGTAAAGATAAAAACAATGAAAAAGCAAAACAAAACTAAAAGCAGAAACATAAAGGATCAAATTAAACAAAAACCATCTATTGAGGTGGGAGGGTTGTCTGATGATGGAGTGGCATTCTCCCTCCATAGGGTAATGGCAGTTCCGATCGGTGAAAAAGTTGCTTGGTGCAGACTGGAGTGTCAGTTGAAAAGTACTGTAATGGCCCTCCCCAAAGAGTGAAGGATGGAAATAGAGTCTTCTGTTAAACCTCCTAAAATCTCCATCACAAATGAGATGAACTCTACACCAACTAACCTGCAAGCTGAAGAGGTAGGAGGCTAACTTCCGTCGAACATCGACTTGCAGGGTGTGGTCCGAAGTGGAGGCAGCTTCTCCTAGAGTCTGCTGTTGAAGAGGAGGGATCACCTGGACATTCAGTGCAGCTGGCCATCCACGGCTTCATGTGAGAAGGAAGATATCCGCAGGCCTAGAGAAGGAGTCTGGGATGTTCGGTATCTCCCTAGAGGGAGCCAGAGTAGCAGATTGGGCGGCACTAAAGACGATGTCCTGGATGGCATTATGACGGGTGATCTTGTTCAGTATATATGCAGTAAGACAGGGGATGAGGGCATGCATAAAAGAGATGTAGAGAGGGGTTACGTATGTTAGTATTGTTGTATACTTTTATTCCCTCTCTTGCTGCATATATACTGCACTTGTTTCTCTACTTCTTTGGCACTCATTTTTACATCCTTCAACATTTTAATGAACTGTTTTTACTTCGTTTGTAAATTCAATGTTCTTTGCGTGTGTGCGAGCCCCACCCATTTTGCTGCTCGTGGTTATGTGTAGATATTATATGTGCATACGTGCTACTTACGTATAAATAGAACTACTTACAATTTCAGATGACGTCACAAGGATTTTGGGTGTCAGAATGAGTCATGCAAAATACTATAAAAAAGCATGAGTGTAGTTCTTTCTCAGTCTGGAATAGAAGAAATGGAGGGAATGGCAATTGAATATCTTCAAAGTGTTCGAGTAATTGCAGTTCGTAATTATATCGAGTCGAAATCCTGTATCTTATGTGGTGATATTGTGAATCTAACGCTTGATCCGAAGATTAGTAAATGTGACTCCTGCAAGTGCATACAAATCACAAGAGTGCAAGAAAACTATCTCTGCGAGGGTGATAATAAAAACAGGTGATGATCTTTTTAGTTTGGATTCACGATAAAGATATTAGTTTGATTACAAAATGTGATCATGATTGTAGGAAACTGAACTGGACTATGAACTCATTACTGTATAATCCTATGTTCCATTTATCCGCATATCGGTATGATACCCGATGTAATAATTTTTTGTGTGAGCGGGATTCGGAGAGAAGGCCAAAGTCGTCACTACCCAACTTCCTACATGGCGCTGCGAGCAGCCACCGAACCTAGCTACACATTTAGACTAGGAGACCTACCCAAACTCGACCTACAAGTCGATCGCGGAACAGACTTCAAAGCATGGAAATCACAATGGGCAGCATACTTCAGCCTATCAGGCCTGGACAAACAGCCCGCAACCAAGCAAGTACAAGCACTCACTCTCTGTTTCTCCAGGGAGACTGTCACGATCGTCGATAACTTGGGACTGACAGATGCCCACCGTGCGAGCGTCGACCACATCATCGCAGCCATCGAGGCCTACGTCCAAGGACAGATTAACGAGACCGTGGAGAGGCGCAACTTCCGCCGACGAGCACAACAGGAAGGTGAGACATTTGATGATTTTTTGGTGTCATTGCGTGAACTAGCCAAGACTTGTAACTTTTGTAACCAAGCATGTACCAACAAGAACCTACGTGACCAGATAGTGCAAGGTCTGGTGGATGGCGACACGGTAGAGGAACTCCTAAAGGAGAGAACACTCACATTAGATACCACTATTGCAAAATGCCGCGCCAGCGAAGCAGCCAAGCGTCAAAGAGCCGAGATTACCAACCAAACACACCCCACAGTGCAAGCCCTGCGGCGATCGCACCCAGAGCGTACCACTGAACAAAACAAACAAACCTGTCCTGGGTGTGGGTCGGGTTTCCACCCAGGGGGCCGCAAGCACTGTCCGGCGTATCAGGTCACATGCCGCACATGCAACCGCACTGGACACTTTGCGAAAGTTTGCAAGTCACGCAAGCCAACAGGCACGCCGCTAGACCCACCAACCGAGGCTTCAGCAAAGGCAGTCAGCATCCTCCTTCGACACACCAAATCCTTGGCATCTCTGGACCCCAGCGTCACGCCTGCTCCAACAATCCAAGCCCACTTCTCATCCCTCAATGGATCGGCAAAACTCACTGCACTCCCAGACTCGGGGGCTGACCTCTCAGTAGCCGGGCCAAGCTTTGTCACCGCATTAGGAGACCACAAAAGCAACTTACTACCATCGAGAGTCGCACCACGCACAGTCAGCGGACATAAAATCTCCCCACGGGGCAAAATGCCTGTTACAATCTCCGTAGGCAGTAACACCTACAAGGACGACATCCACATATACACTCAGGTGGACGGTATACTGCTCTCTTGGAGAGCCTGCATCGGCCTCGGCATTTTACCCCCACATTACCCTCAGCCAGCCATTCGAATGGTGCAAACGAGCCAGGCAGCAGTACAGCCAAAACGAGTTACCTCACAGGACCTCATCAACGAGTTTCCTATGGTATTTAATGAGGTAGTTCAAGCAATGGAAGGCGAAAGCTTCCGCATTGAGTTGACAGACGATGCCAAGCCATTCTGCGTAAAGACCCCACGATCGATTCCCTTTGCATACCGTGACAAGCTTAAAGCAGAACTAGAAACCCTTCAAAGCCAGGGCATCATTACCCCAGTGACTCACCCCACTGAATGGTGTGCCCCTATTGTGGTGACACCAAAAAAGGATTCGGACAACATCCGAATGTGCGTGGACCTATCCCACCTCAATCGCTATGTTAGACGTGAACGCTACCACTCAGCGACACCTGCTCAAGCAGTCGCAGATATCACTGCTGAGAGAGCACAAGTGTTCACCAAGATCGACGCCAAGAAAGGCTACCACCAGTGCCCACTACACAAACAAAGTCAAGACCTGACCACCTTCATTACCCCCTTTGGGCGCTTTAAATTCCTTCGCGCACCATACGGCATATCATCAATATCGGAACACTACAACCGCCGTATGGATGAAGCATTTGCAGACCTACCCAGATACCGGCGGGTAGTTGACGACATCGTTATCTATGATCAAGACAGACAGTGCCACACTGAGCACGTCAGGCAGTTCCTTAAGCGATGTAAAGAGAAACGCATCACTCTCAACACATCCAAATGGGCATTCGCACAACCATCAGTCACATTTGCAGGCTTTCACATCTCAGCTGAGGGATACCAGATCGACCCTTCCATTACACAAGCAATTGCCAAATTCCCACCGCCATCTAACAGGACGGACCTCCGCTCATTTGTGGGGCTAGTGAACCAACTCTCATCCAGCACATCAGCTCTAGCAACACTCATGGCCCCCCTTCGACCACTCCTGTGTATGAAGAACGAGTTCATTTGGTCGGAGGAATTTGAACAGACCTTCAACAACATCAAAAAGACACTCACGGTCGCCCCTACACTGAACTACTTTAACTACACAAAACAAACCCGACTCTGCACAGATGCTAGCCGCCAAGGTCTAGGCTTCATCCTCCAGCAAAGAAACAAAAATGACGACACCTGGACACTCATCCAAGCAGGATCTCGCTTCCTGTCTGATGCAGAGAGCCGATACGCCATCATCGAGCTGGAACTCCTAGCAGTCAGCTGAGCCATTAACAAATGCCACATTTTTCTCGCTGGATTACCACACTTCTCCGTGATCACAGACCACTACCCGCTCATCCCAATCCTGAACAACCACAGATTAGATGAGATTGAAAATCCACGCCTCCAGAGGCTAAAAACTAAACTCATGGGTTATAATTTCACAGCTGAATGGCTAAAAGGGGCCCTAAACAATGCCCCCGATGCCCTCTCTAGAAATCCCGTAGCAGACCCCACCCCCCAAGACATCTTAGGTGAGACCGAGCTCGACAACACCCCCGCGGTATCAACAGCAGAAGTCAGAGCTGTCAGTAACACCGAAGCCGAGACACTCAGGATACATAACCTGAAACAGATAGCAGCAGAGGACTCAACATACCAACAACTGAAACACTACATTGTTAATGGCTTCCCCACACACCGCCGACAGCTACCAGATGGATGCAAAGGATATTGGGGGGCACGAACACACCTTACCATCGAGGATGACCTCATCCTCTACGGCTGCCGTCTGCTCATCCCTCTCCAAATGAGGCACCAGATCCTTCATCAGCTACACGACTCACACCAAGGCACGCTTCGTACCAAGGAACGAGCACGACTTGCTGTATACTGGCCAGGAATAAACAACGACATTGAGAACATCATCTCATCATGCAAAGAATGCCAAGATGGCCTTCCATCAAACCCAAAAGAACCCATCATTCACAAGCCCAGGCCAATGAGGCCCTTCCAAGAGATTGCAACAGATTTTTGTTCGCACGCAGGCCAGCAATATCTGATAAACGTGGATTGCCACACTGACTGGCCCGACATCATACCTATGGGGCAAAACACCACAGCCTACCACCTTACCAAAGCACTTAGAGGGTGCTTCTGCCGAACTGGAGTACCCGACAAGCTGTGGTCAGACCAAGGCCCTCAGTTCACCTCTAAACCCTTCCATGACTTTATGCAGCAATGGGGCATCGAGCATATTACATCATCCCCCAGATATCCTCAAAGCAATGGAAAAGCTGAAGCTACTGTCAAATCTATGAAAAAACTGATCAAGTCAGCATGGAATGGACGAATTGTGGATGACGACAAGCTCACACGGGCACTATTACAGTACCGTAACACTCCTTCACGAAAAGACGGTCTATCCCCTGCTCAAAAGCTGTACGGCCATCCTATTCAGGACACATTGCCAGCCCACAGGAAGGCGTTTCTATTAGAGTGGCAGCGCCCAGTGGCAGAAGCAGAGCAACAAGCCATTACCACTCAAGAGACAGTTGAGCAATCATATAATCAGCATGCTCGCCCTCTGCCATTGATCACTATTGGTTCACATGTCGCAGTACAAAACCATGAGACCAAACAATGGGACATATATGGCACCATCACGGATATTGGCCCTCACAGAAGGTATTTCATCAAGACTTGCGGTGGCAATGTCCTCGTCAGAAACAGACGATTCATCCGTAGACGCGTCCCACTGGTCCCCACAAGCTCTACCCCCCACCAAGCCCCAGTGCCACCCCGCAGATCCTCACGATCCCACACTAGGCCCAAAAGGCTCATTGAGGAAATCAACATGCAGCTTCCAAGTCATAATGACTTGGAATCTCCGGGAGGGGGAGATGTAGGAAACTGAACTGGACTATGAACTCATTACTGTATAATCCTATGTTCCATTTATCCGCATATCGGTATGATACCCGTATGATGTAATAATTTTTTGTGTGAGCGGGATTCGGAGAGAAGGCCAAAGTCGTCACTACCCAACTTCCTACAATGATCAAATGACGGAAATGGCTCTTTTAACAGCAGGAGCATTCTCTATCCAAGTTTCAGAAAATCAGGTCGTAGGGATATATAATTCTTGAACTGAACTGTTGAGTCATTTAACTTCCAGTCATGTTAACGTTTAATCTCTTCCTGTGGTGATATGTAAATTTTCGGTCATGTGTATTGTATTTCAATTGAATATTGTATTCACTATCAACTGTAGTCATACATGCCTATCTACATTGAAGATATCAGAGATTACTTTTCATATTCAAAACCAATCAAATGATATTTAACATTGATCATACATTTACAATAATGGGTGGGGTCACAAGTAGATTATGCCAGCATAATTTTGAGCATAATGGGTTCTGTTCTACTAATAGAGCATAATAGGTTACAAAGTAACAGGAAGTAACTTCTGACAGTTACGCCCATAAATTACGTAATTGCTTGTAGATCAATTCTTACCATACAACCATCATCAGCATCAGCCGATCATGTATTTTCAATCTTGCATACATCATTTTCACTTAACCATCATCTCTTGAAGATTATATAATGTTTCCTTATGTTACAGTAACCATCATAAATAATTGTTGTACGTCAAATTAATGTATATATTGTAAGAAATAATGGGTCAAAGTTATGGAATAATAGGTAAATAATTTGAGCATAAAGGAATGGCATAATAATTTGAGCATAATCCGGAAAGGTCTAGTCACAAGACATAGTTATCAAAATTTAATAAGGTTTTGATTTTATTTTTCAAGTATGTTGAATATTGAATAGGGTAAATCTCAAGCTCATATAATTATTGTGATAGTATATGCAGGGATGTATAGATAGTCTTGTCTTGGTATGCAACTACAACATACTTAGTTTTTCATCGCTGAAAAAATCGGTTCCCACTGTAGAACTTGAACCTAAATGCAACTGATGACTAAATGGAATGCATAACTACTCTGTCAAGGGAGAGATATATGGTTTATAGAGGGTATGATGTGGTGATTAACTTACAAGTGGTAGGATCTAGAATTAGGTAAGGTTAGGGGGTGGGTTCTAGGCTCATATATTGTGCATGGCAGAGTGTGGAATGTCATAAATAAGCTGGTAATTGTTTATACAGTAAAGTAAGTAGGTATGGAAGTGCTAAAAATCATAGAAACAAGGTAGATTATATGGAGAGAGGTAAGAAGGGATGATACTATACAATAATGTGTAACTCGATCCAGGAATATAAGGATATGGGTTACACCATTACTTACTTTTGCTGCATCTTGTTTCTATACTTTTGTATGTATGTCTTTCAATAAAATGTTTTTATTCCTTTGTTTATTATTACCGTGGCTTAATTTTTGTTACTTGACTCTGTGTTGAGCAGCATTAAGAGAACTCGTCATACAGTAAAATTTTATGTAGGAATGGTACTGATATGCCAATTAATCTAAACAAATCAAACTTCTGTAAAGGCAACATAAGAGACAATAATATATTTGAGCAACGTCAGTTAGTTTTGGTGACGTCTGCAGATATATATGCCATTGAATTGTGATGCAGTATTTCCTACATATGCATACTCAGGGAAAAAACTAATTAAATTACACAGCTTTACTTTTGGAGAATAGACATAATTTAATTAGTAATTTCATAATTAGTGTACCTTAATTAACCACTTCCTTTATAAATGCACATCAAAAATTATGGGTGTAGCTAGGAACTCAAGAATGGGAGGTAAATATTTAGTCCAGTAATTGTTCATGATGTAGCTACACTGACTCAATATGGTATTCAGAGAAATCTCACATATATACTTATCACTTCCACCAATATTTTCCTGCCTATGTTTGAAACTACAATGTTGAGTATTCCAACTTTGGTTTACAGTATGATTTATGTACAAACATCCATCTAGTGCTTTGTCACAGTAAGTGTTCTTTGTTTCACACATTCTGTGTTCAAGTATGCAGTGACTCAAAGTGCTGTATGTTACTGGATATGATGAAAATGTAGGGAGAGCATTCTGTAGGGTTAATGGCCGAAGCGTCCTATGGCAGGAGCCAATTGTTCAGCAATGAAAGCTGTGAATGTTGTGGTTGTAGAACAGAAGAACTTTAGACTATATGCATAACACAGCATCATGTCATGTACAGTATATGAGTATGAGATCTGCTCCTTATAGGTTTTGTGGTTCAATTTTATGAAAAGAGAGTATGTTATATATTTAGGAGGGAGCAGGGGAAGTTCTTACCGTTCATAAAATGAAGTTAATATCACTGGACTTCATAACACAAATGTTGTATAAAACGATTAGTGTTGTAACCGTCTTTGTGATATAGGTCAGTTACGTAGTTAGTTGTCATGTTAGTCATGTCTTGGTACTCCATTTCATTATTAACGCTTTGGTGTGCATGCTTACTGTACTTGATCTGTGTGTGTGCATGTGTGTGTGTGTGTGTGTGTGTGTGTGTGTGTGTGTGTGTGTGTGTGTGTGTGTGTGTGTGTGTGTGTGTGTGTGGCATAGAGAAAATTTGGTCACTTTCTTCTTTATTAAATGATCTACTACTAGTTGCATTGTTGGCGAGCGGGAGAGTGTGCATGCAAATTAGAAGCACATCATAATATTATGGTATGTACGTACATCACCTGTCACACAATATTCAGACTAAAGCAGAGGATGTATAATGTGTAGCTCAGATGTAAGGATATTTAAAAGCATGTAGGGATACTAATACCGATACTTACAAAAACAAATGCACTATTCAAGAGATAACAGTGGCGGATGCAGGATTCAGAAAAAGGGGGTTCCAGATTTGGTGGCCGCTGAAGGTGGAGTGTAACAGCCACGTGAGCGGCCTAAACTAGGGGTCTGGGGGCATGGTCCCCCAGAATATTTTGTGCTCCGAGGTGCTTTTTTATGCGTTCTTCTGCAAAACAAACTCAGAGGGCAGGTTTACACTCCAAAACAAAACAGCGCAAAATTACGCATTATTGTGCTGAGCTTAAATTGCACAGGAAGCTTCGGCGTGCCGACGCCGAGACTCGTGCGCTGGCTAGAGTAGTTTGCTCCAATGAGTAGGTAAGATCAGCTGCTTGGATATATTATTCTGTACGGGGGTTCCATGGAACCCTTGGAACCATGGCTAAATCCGCAACTGGATAATGATACATTTTCACTGGAAAAAGTATCCATAAACACAGGCTTGGGCAGGTACTGTTCAGGTCTGTGTTTGCACTGTCTGCATACTGCACAATCTCATGGTCAACCATGTACTATTAATCTGTGCAGTTCATGTGTACTTGGTACTGTCTTGCTTAATGTGTAGGTAGTAGCACTTTAGTATATGCGCAGGAGGGTTACAGTATTTGGTTTGTGTGTGTGTGTGTGTGTGTGTGTGTGTGTGTGTGTGTGTGTGTGTGTGTGTGTATGTGTGTGTGTGTGTGTGTATGTGTGTGTGTCCGGCAAATTTTGTCATTGCACCCAATAAAACCCCCAAGAAGGGACATCATATGAATCAGCGCCCTATGGGAAAGATTTTAAAAAAGGTGTCTTTAAAATAAATGGTTCGTTTCAAAGTTACGGCTATTTCCTGTTTATATAGTACATAAAGTTGACCATTTTGTTATGTCAGTGAGCATGTGCAAAGGGTGTGCATGCATTTTGGATAAACAATGAAGTAATATGCGATGTATGTACTGATTGTTGTTTAAAAGCCTAACAGGGTACTAAACGTTACCTGAAATATGATACAGTGCACTTCTCAAGCCTTCTCTGTGGTTGGGCAAGTTCTTCGCTATATTCCATAATTATACTCCTAGACAGGAGGTGGGGTTCCAATGTATAGGGCTACTCCTACACAGGAGGTGGGATTCCAATGTATAGGGCTACTCCTAGACAGGAGGTGGGGTTCCAATATATAGGGCCAATGTATATATAGCTGATTCATTAATGTGCTGAGGGTTTTGCACTTTAGTATTATTCATTCATGAGTTGAAGTTGTCTCACCACGAATTTGGTGCAGTGTACTGGCTTATTTGAGTTACAGTGCCTGTTCACTCATGTTTGTGACTACTTTTCCTTGTGTTTAGTTTTATTGTAGAGATATGGATGGAAAAACAAGGAGCAGAAAATAAATAAAGATTTTATTGATTACTTATATTTTAGTTCTTAAACAAGGATGTTATGCAAAAATGTAAATAAGTAATGTATACAAGAGACAAACACCTCCCTGAACATCATTTCACAGACAGACAGCTCCAGCAGTTCTGGTGACTTCTCTTAAATGTAATTATTTCATTGTACCAAAATGTAGGAAGACAAGGAGCAAAAACCCTAATCAATATACTGATACTATCGGCAAAGGTAAGTCTAATGGACTGAACAATGTAATTCAATCAAAGACACAGACCTCAGATAAATGTTCTGTGATATTTTGGGATTTCTGGCTCAGCTGACAGTTCCCTAATTACATATTTGGTACAATTAAGATGCCCACAGAGCCGAAAAAGACTTTAGTATTGTTCTGTGGGACAGCCTTCTTATCGGCACAGGTAAGTTTAATGGATTGAACAATGTAATTCAATCAAAGACACATCACAGATAAATGATTGTATGTTGTTTTAAGAGTTCTGGCTCAGCTATATACTGCTTTGAAGAACTCCTTAATTACATATTTTGGTCCAATTAGATACAAGTAGAGCCAGAACAAAAAATATTGTTTTGTGGGACTGTCTTAGTTCAGTAATGACTAAACAATGTAATTTAATCAAGGACAGACCTCAGATAAATGTTTTGTGATATTTTGAGATTCCTAATTACATATTTGGTACAATCCTATCTCTTAACAGAGCCGCAAAAGACTTTGGTATTGTTCTGCGGATTTTTTCTCACATATATTATACTGTGTACTTACAATGCATAAGTTCAGAAATTATAAAAGAGCACTGAACTGCAGTAGGATTTAGAGAAGTCAGAGGAGGAAAATAAGAACACACATGGATCATTCAACTGAAGAATTTATTTTATGGGAAACTGATGATGAGGAAGAATCATAAGAAGAACAGCAGCCTCAAAGAGTTTTCGTGGGAGAAGTTAGAGTCATCGCAGTCATAAAACTCTACTTTGAGAAACGATGTTTGCTATGCCAACATTTAATCAATTCCGAGGAAAAAATTTTTGAGTGCTGCTGTTGTCGAACTTTACAGCTCATTGATGAATGTGATATGAAAATTTCCGCTAAATTCATTATAAAGACTCAGTGGGGAACACGATTTACTGTTTAGGCACACGAAGGTTTACACCGACTTGTGAAATGTGATATTCAAGACGCCAAAAAAGAACTAAAAGAATTAAATTCTAAATTTCCTGCATACTTAAATATGTCGTAACTGTTCATTGTTTTCCTATCACTCATAACCGTTCTTATATCATCATTTAGCCATATGTTTAGTGATCTTGTGATTATAGTATTACCAATGTTTGATTACTTTTCTGAATTGATGAATGCTGGTATCATAACTTACTGTATAATTTGAGTTGTTTTGGAGTATAATTTCCTTGTACGGCAGATATATATTCGGAATAAAGTATATAGCTGACCACAATATATGCGCTTTAATTCGAAATACACGTGTCCGTTGACCTCTGACCTTTTAAAATGGTCGACAAACTATTGACAGATCCAATTTTTTGTTGGCTATAGATTGACGGATTGTCTACAATCACGGACTGGACTAGTGGATGTGCTGAATTTGTTCATAAACTCGTTACTAGGCACGAATTGCTTAGTGTAGAGTACTCATCGTATTAGACCCGAACAAGACTGACTTTATTGTGATATATAAATGTCTCTACGTAATGCTATAGGTAGACGTACTGACGTTAGGTCTTGCAGGGACTGAGGTATCAAAGCTACATGTAACTTATTGATTTGTGCTGGTACGTGGCTGTATATAAACACAGGCTTAATTAGTACATGAACAATCTTTCAAGAGATGCTGAAAGGCAAGGCAACAACAACAACACAACAGAAAGGCAAAGCAACACAACACAACTCGCCCGAAACAGTCATTTTTCAAAGAAAAATTGGCTGCCTCGGGTGGGACTCGAACCCACGACCATCAGCTATCCAGGCGATGCTCTTACCAACTGAGCTACCGAGGCAGCTCAGCTGGCTGGGCCGAATCCTGCATACAAATCACGAACTGAGCATCTCAACCTGATGAACAGGTGAACTCAAACATTGGTATTTAGGAGAAGGCCGCGATAATCAAACCAGCAAGACACCAAACCCCAAACCAAGTATTGCGTATGAACAATCTTTCAAGAGATGCTGAAAGGCAAGGCAACAACAACAACACAACAGAAAGGCAAAGCAACACAACACAACTCGCCCGAAACAGTCATTTTTCAAAGAAAAATTGGCTGCCTCGGGTGGGACTCGAACCCACGACCATCAGCTGTGTACATGTTCTAAGTTTGAGTTCATTTATTTATCAGGTTGAGATGTTTTCTGTTGTGTATGCAGGATTTGGCTCAGTCAGCTGAGCTGCCTTGGTAGCTTAGTTGGTAAAAGTATTGCCTAGAAAGCTGATAATTGTGGGTTCAAGTTCCACCTGAGGCAGCCATTTTTCTTTGAAAAATGACTGTTTCGGGTAAGTTGTGTTGTGTTGCTTTGCCTTTCTGTTGTTATTGTCTTGCCTTTCTCAGCATTTCTTGAAGTGATTGTTTATGTAAACATTACGGAGTAATACAATGGCAGTGTGGAACCTATTTCACTATCTTTTTGCATTTATAATCCTAACTATTAGAATTTATACTTGGGACAATTTTGCAAATGATTTCAAAGAGTACACTAATCCAATCTACTGGTTCAGTTTAGTGATGGTAGATGGCCCTATGAATACTGAATTACTGAATCATACATGTATGTAATGTACATAATGTTTTGTTTTTTTACTAACTTCAGTATCCAAGTCTTCTCTCAAAGCCGGGGGAAGTGCTCAAGCCACTCGAGCCATGACCCAACCAAAGTTTTATGACCTTTGAAATAATTTACACCTGTTGCAGTAAAATTGTGCGGAGGAGGGAGACGACCTAGGAATGAGGCTACAGGAACTGCAATAAATACACACTGTGGTCAAACAGCTGGTGCGAAAGTTCTAACTGCTGAATCGAATTATTGAGTTAGCTATGGCCAGATCTTGTTCCCAGCGATCTATTTCTCAGTTCTTTGGCAAGAGTATGATTATCACATTGGCATCATCAACTGTTAATGTCTCTTCCGTCAGTATGACGCTATTGATAACCTCCATGGGGACACAGATCGTGCTTATTTCATCTCCAGGACCTACCCTTCTCACCTCTAGACTTATTTACTCTCAACAATGACTCAATCAAGGCTAAACAATACACTTTCACAAGCACTTAACTGATACAGTAAACCATATTGCAATTTTCAACGAATTTACTACTGCATATTGCAATTCTCAACAAATTTATTACTGACATTTTGGTTTGTTTCATTGATGTTCTCTGATTGTAAATTCTTCTAATTTCTGTCTTGTAACTTTGTAAATGCTATCCTTAATTGAATATAATACTATTATCACAAGAGTAAATACACAATAATTATTCTTAGCAGTATTAAACCTAATCAATCTATATGAACTTCCTCCGACTCTGTCTCTTATTGTACAGCGAAAAGAGATAGGAATAACCAGTACATGATCTTGTACATGTAAATTGTTTTATGATAATATTTAGTATGTTTTGCACTGGTGAATTTAGGAATATAAGGTTAGTTGCTGTTTTAATTCTTTGTTGTTTTTAGTACTTCCATCTCTATTTCCTTCTATGAAAACTGTTTCATCATTGCACATTGTTTCATTATTTTATGCATTCTTTTTGTACATGTAACAACCCAACTCCCTTCTACTCTTATGTGCCTGAGTCTAGTACATGTGTATGAAACATATGCATGTAATGCACTTACAATGACCGTCAGTCAAGATTATGCACACAAGAAATTCATTGTGATAAGCTGAAAGAAGAAGAATAGATGGAGGTTTCATTATATTATTGAAACAGTGTATTTTGCATACTTTAGCAAGTACAAAAAGTACTATTTAAAAGAACTTATAACTGCCAGTTTTGCAAATTTAGAGCCATTAAAGTTAATGGTGCCATCCCTACATAAAAAATCTACCAATTTTTTGATACTATGGGATTACACATGTTATTATTGTCGTTGGCTAAATTGGTTTCTTGTAATTTCAGCACCTCTAATACCTTTTACTGTAAATTTAACTGTGTGTCTAGTAATTGGAACTGCCATTTGGTTACATCCTTCGATAAGAACTTCTTTGAATTGCAGCATTCCCAATATTTCTGTATTCAAAGTTAACCAATATTGCTAAAACCCTTTCACCAGACTTAACTACAGAAGCAATAATTCCTCTAGCACCATTAACTAAACCATCAGACACATCAACATTTACAGTTAACATCACCTTTGCTCCTTCAGCAAGTAGTAAAAGTGTGGGAAGTCCTCCAGTAGCAGTAACATTTTTTTGGTGAAATTGAGACATTTCTGGTTTGTCCTTTAGTATCATCTTCAGCTTCAATAATGATTTGATTAGTGCTTGGAGCTAATTTATTCAACATGTGTGTGTTGTATATATCTACATCTACATTTTTCTTGTATACATGAAGGACATTTTGTGGATATTCATCTCCTTGCTGAATTTCTCTAGATTTCAATATTTTAATATCACTTTCTGTACGGTCTGCCATTCTTACTCGACAGAGTAGTTCTGCAAATGTTTTGTCATCTCTCTGCCTCATTATTTCGTCCAATTCTAACATAGTAAATTCATCTCTCCACAATGATCCGCTCTTGTGGAGTCTTGCATACACATCAGATACCATATCAAATAGTGCAGGTTGACATACAGGTGGTAGTTGATAGAGGTCTCCAACAGCCAGTATACTAATTCCTCCAAAGGTTGTGTCAGGTGATGCTCCTTTGATTTCTTGCAAACGTTTATGTATTTCCAACAACATATTAGACCCCACCATGGAGACTTCATCAATTATTAATAATTGTAAGGAACTTAATCTAGACCTTAATGTATTTAGTTTGTCTATAGTAAGAGGCTTATATCCCTGAAATTTATTGCAGCCTAACAGTAGAGCTGAATGTAATGTCATACCTCCAGTATTAAATGCTGCAACACCAGTTGGAGCAGTCAGTAGAATAGTTACTTGACCTGGTTCAATTTGTCCTGATAAGCGAAGTAACTTGATTGTGTCTGACTGAATGAGTTTGATAACATGTGATTTACCAACACCACCTGGACCACTAAGGAATACTCTATAAGGAATAATTGGATATCCATTTCTTAGAGCAATAAGAGTCTTCTTGCACCAATTTCTGTGAAATTTTACAATATGTAATTGTTTTCTGTTAAGTTGTCGCATCATCATACGATATTCTTCTGGAGGAATTTCTTCTTTAATAGCTTCAGATTGATACCGAGCATGCAATTCTGTAATGAGTGATCCACTAGATTGCTGGTGAATAGTAGATTCAGCATCTAAGTCTTCTTGTTCAAGATTGGTCAGTTGCTCATAACCATCAGCTTCATCTTGTATTCTATTTGCTTCTACAGAGGGGGCTAAATTTGACCACACATGCTGTGGAGGACCTGTTTCATTAAGAAGTTGAAGATATTCTGTAAGATCTTCTAGGTTTGCTGTGTAGTTTTTCTCATTTGTTAAGATAATTTCTTGACAATGTTGGTAATGAGAAGTGTAATCTCTATGCCCCCCTAACAAATCTGTGCTTTCATTTCTCCAAGGTAAATATAACATCAATTTTGTTCGAAAAACTCATTACAATTCTTGTCTTTATTTGGCTGATGAAAGCAAATTATGGCTTCTCTGCTGCGTTTATGCATTGTTCCATAATTATTAGTCAGCTTTATTGTGTGTAAAGTTGATGTATTGTCACTCATCAGGGGCAAACTATCTTGATTTTCATCCTTGTATACTTGGCTCCAAATTCCGGAAAACACATATTTTCTAATTCAGGTGGTCTGTGGATATAACGATCAATTATACTTTTTTGAAATACATCTTCATCTTCATCATTCATCATTTTCAAATCTTCCAGAGGTTTTAAAACATTGATTCTTTCTTTTGCTTCGACTTAATTGTTTCATTGGAATTGAAAGCAATCTGTATGCAGCTTCCTGTGCACTTACTTCACGATTGTGAAGAAATGCTGATCCTAATTGTTTTAGTTGCTTTGTAATGTCTTCACTTCTTGATTCTCTTCCAACTTGCTTCAGTAATTCACACATTCCTCTTTCATTCTTCATCATGTATGATGCAACGTACATCACACAAGCATATGCATCAATAATAAATTGAATGTCCATATTTGCTTGCCAGGCTTTCATCAAATCATGATTAGTTCCCTTGGAAGAATTTTTGAGAGCCTTTATGTAGGAATCCATAGATGTATTAGCACTGTTTAAAATAACATCTAAAGGAAGTGTAGAATCTTTTTCTAAACATTCGTATACTTTCATTAGAATATTTTTTGCCATTTTTATGTTTTCAGATGAATTACTATCAGGTTCAGAAGCCAGAAGTGTACAAGGACTAGGTGGCTTAGGAAAATTGAATCGACAAGAACCATGTTTCCTGCAATATGCTGAATGGCTGTGTTGTTGAAGTAAAATTACCATTTCTTTAAAATCTTCATCATCAGGAATTTCACATGTAATGTATTTCTCAATGAAATCACAAATTATTTGATCTGAATCAATTCCATACTTTGGTGCTCCTTCTATCCATATAAGTGTATGTGCATGAGGTGAGCCACGTGCTTGAAATTCAATTCTGATAGCATAATCCACTACTTTGCCTAGTGGATTTGCACTACATTTGAGAACATTCTGGAAAAATGCATTTAATCGATAATGAAAATGACGAGCTGCTGTGACAGGATTAGATGATAACCACTTACTTTTTTCTTGATATGTCATACTTCTAATATCTTCTTCAGTCAGGTTTGTGCCATACTGTTTTGCAATGCATTGAATTACATCAGGCCATCTCATGTCAGCAGCTGAAAGAGTAAGAAACCAAGTCGGAATGTCCAATTGACGTATCATTGCTAACAATGTTCTTTTTGCTGCTTCATCTTCTGCTCTTTCTTTTTCTTCAAGAACTTTATCTTCTGTATTTGAAATGTCATGTTTGTTGTTTTCTGCATTCATACTTGATTTTTTTACTAAAGCAACATAATGGAATTGATCTATCAGTCCTAAGTAAATGTTGCAAATACTAGTACAATTTAATGGTTTTACCAATGGCATATCTGGATTAAGAGTAGAAATAATCTTGATATTCACATTCAGCATACTTGCTAATACTTGTACTGCAAGATGGTCTCCCCATGCACCTTCTCGTAATCTCTGTAGATATTTAATCCATCGAATTTCAGCTTGAGTATGAGGATCTTCTATTAATGAAATTTGATTGTCTTCATCATTTGGAACATCAGTATCAGCATTTAAGATATTTTCATTAGATTGTAATTCTGAAAGAAAATCTCTGTAATACAGATCCTCATTAATTGTTGGATTTTGCTCCATATATTTAACTAATTCATGTCGAAGTTCTTTACTTTCTGCTGGTTGAATGCCAACTGATTCTAATTGCAAGGAAATTGCAGAAAAGAGACAGTCTCCATCTGCTGGAACATCTTGAATAGAAAATCCTCTTTGAGAAGCTAAAACTGTAAGCATGCGATAACCTTGAATAATCCTTGCATCTAATTCACTAACTATATCAGAGGAAATAGCAACTTGATCACAAAATGAAGTAGAACACAATCTTGAAGATATATCATTTGAAGAACTATTATTTTCAAATGATTTGTTTGTTAAAGCATCAAATAAGGTAGCATCATCAACTGCAGATGTTTTGACCATTCTTCATTGATAACTGTGTTTGAGTAAATTGAATTATGAATTTTTAACCATCTAAGTGCATTCATAAGTTTCTCTGAAGAAACGTACCGATACATGTAATGACCTTTATAGGTAAGTTTTCTTTTGAGTTTCATTGGTATTAGGTGAGTTTCACTAGGCAATCTGGGAAGGAGATGACAAATTGTAGTAAGATTGGAAGGTATATTTACAGCAGGTCCATGAATTGACCGTTGCTGTCCACGAGGTAATGCTACCATTTTCATAAATGGAATACGCATTGAAATAAGTCTTAACTCAAGAGAATCTGATAGCTCTGTTGGTGCTGGGTCTAACTTCAATCCATTTGCTTTTGCTTGTGTTGGCATTTTTCCATTCAATAAAGCAGTATCACATGTTTTACATACCCATCCTTTGTTGTTACTACTTCGAAAATGAAACTCTGAATCAAATACTTTTTGAAGCAGATCTGATGATGCTTTCTTATATTTAGCTACACGAACATTCACAACACCTTCTTTATACATCAAACGATGGCATACTGTGCATACAAATACTGGACCAATTCGAATGTCTTTGTGAAATTTTTCTATTACAGCATTTATGTCATTACATCTTCGTCTTTTTGTCATTCTGATAATATCTTTTCTTCTTTTAATTGTTTCTTCTTGATCTTCATTGGCTCTCTTTCTTGTCATTCTGACAGCATTCTCTCTTCTTCTCTCAACTGTTTCCTCTTGATCTTCATTAGCTCTCTTTCTTGTCATTCTGACAGCATTCTCTCTTCTTCTCTCAACTGTTTCCTCTTGATCTTCATTGGCTCTCTTTCTTGTCATTCTGACAGCATTCTCTCTTCTTCTCTCAACTGTTTCCTCTTGATCTTCATTGGCTCTTTTTCTTGTCACTCTGACAGCATTCTCTCTTCTTCTCTCAACTGTTTCCTCTTGATCTTCATTGGCCCTCTTTCTTATTCTGACAGCATTCTCTCTTCTTCTCTCAACTGTTTCCTCTTGATCTTCATTGGCCCTCTTTCTTGTCATTCTGACAGCATTCTCTCTTCTTCTCTCAACTGTTTCCTCTTGATCTTCATTGGCCCTCTTTCTTGTCATTCTGACAGCATTCTCTCTTCTTCTCTCAACTGTTTCCTCTTGATCTTCATTGGCCCTCTTTCTTGTCATTCTGACAGCATTCTCTCTTCTTCTCTCAACTGTTTCCTCTTGATCTTCATTGGCTCTCTTTCTTGCCATTCTGACAGCATTCTCTCTTCTTCTCTCAACTGTCTCCTCTTCATCTTCATTTGCTCTCTGTTTCATCTTTCTGACAGCATCCTCTTTTCTGCTCTCAACTGTGCTTATTTCATCTCCAGGACCTATCCTCTTTGTAATAATTATAAAAACAAAGAATTGCAACACAATGTGAAAGATGATTACATCATCCCATTCCTAAGTAGTAAACTAACACAAATATCACCAATAAATTACAACACAATGTGAAAAGATAATGACATCATCCCACTTCTAAATATATCTGAGTAGTTCTACTACAAAGACAAACCAACACAAGGATCTCTAACAAATTGCAACACAATGTGGAAAGATAATGACATCATCCCACTTCTAAATATATCTGAGTAGTTCTACTACAAAGACAAACCAACACAAGGATCTCTAACAAATTGCAGCACAATGTGGAAAGATAATGACATCATCCCACTTCTAAATATATCTGAGTAGTTCTACTACAAAGACAAACCAACACAAGGATCTCTAACAAATTGCAACACAATGTGGAAAGATAATGACATCATCCCACTTCTAAATATATTTGAGTAGTTCTACTACAAAGACAAACCAACACAAGGATCTCTAACAAATTGCAACACAATGTGGAAAGATAATGACATCATCCCACTTCTAAATATATCTGAGTAGTTCTACTACAAAGACAAACCAACACAAGGATCTCTAACAAATTGCAGCACAATGTGGAAAGATAATGACATCATCCCACTTCTAAATATATCTGAGTAGTTCTACTACAAAGACAAACCAACACAAGGATCTCTAACAAATTGCAACACAATGTGGAAAGATAATGACATCATCCCACTTCTAAATATATCTGAGTAGTTCTACTACAAAGACAAACCAACACAAGGATCTCTAACAAATTGCAGCACAATGTGGAAAGATAATGACATCATCCCACTTCTAAATATATCTGAGTAGTTCTACTACAAAGACAAACCAACACAAGGATCTCTAACAAATTGCAGCACAATGTGGAAAGATAATGACATCATCCCACTTCTAAATATATCTGAGTAGTTCTACTACAAAGACAAACCAACACAAGGATCTCTAACAAATTGCAACACAATGTGGAAAGATAATGACATCATCCCACTTCTAAATATATCTGAGTAGTTCTACTACAAAGACAAACCAACACAAGGATCTCTAACAAATTGCAGCACAATGTGGAAAGATGACATCATCCCACTTCTAAATATATCTGAGTAGTTCTACTACAAAGACAAACCAACACAAGGATCTCTAACAATTGCAACACAATGTGGAAAGATGATGACATCATCTCATTTTAAATATAGATCATTTCTACAACAAATTGCAACACAATATGATTTTGCAATCTATTTTTAGCATAATGATGTAATCCAAAGTCCAAGAACTATAAAAGAGAATTTTCAATACCTTTAAACAGCAGATATATATTTCTCTTTTCAAATGGCTTTAAAGCGTAAACATCAAAATGAAGATGAATTTGATGATATTTCTTCAGTTGACCAACCTTCTTCAAGTGCTACAATACAAGGAAAAGTAACATCACTCTCACCAATGAAGAAAGGAAAGACATGTCAATACTTTGATAGAGAATTAGCGGATGAAACAGCAAAAATTCGGTTTATTGGCTTCAGTTCTACTGTTAGACAAAGGCTTCTCAAATTTCAAGAGAAAGATTATCCAGTAGCCTTATCACACTGTCAAATACAACAATCAAAAAGAACAGATTTCTTAGAGCTCAAATTGAATGCAACAACAGAAGTTCAAAAGGCAAACAAAGAATTTAATATTCCAGATGATATAGCAAATGATTCCTTAATACAACTCTCAGAAATCCATGACTTAGCAGAGTATAGCAGAATTGCTGTTGAAGTCAAAATTATACACATTGATGATCCAGTGGAAATACCAACTGGAAAGAAGAAACAGGACATAATTATTGCAGATAAAACTCAATCTGCAAGATTAACACTCTGGGAAGAAGATATAGGAAAATTATCGGAGTCAAAAAGTTATCATCTATCTGGTTTATTGATACGCGAATTTCAAGGAAAGCATTACCTAACTACAGCTAAGGAAGACACAAACATTGAAGAAATTTCAGAAATTGAATGTGTTCCCATTGAAGATGAAGTTAATCCAATTGTAAAAGTCATTGCTGTTGAAAATCTAACTGCTTTCCAGTCCTGTCTGAAATGTAAATGTAAAGTTATAAAGCTTGAAGATGAAGAAGAACTAGGACAATGCACAAAATGTGATACGTTACAACTTTTGTCACAAACAAAGCATTGTCTTGCAGCAAAAATGACTGTCAAAAGCACAAATGAAGAGATATTTGAAGTATGTGCATTTGGTTCAATTCTTCTCAGCATAAGTGAGACAACAGAAGACATGTTAACGGCAGTAGCACTTATTAAAACCAAGCCGTTTATAATGCAACAAAGAGATGGAGTTATTCAATCTGTTAAGCATCCTAATTCTTCTCCTTTTGTTTTGAAATAACTTGTTACACATTTGTCAACTCCACATTCCCTTTATTCATAATTTAAACATCCTATAATCATTGATTATCATTACACCTGCATGAACAATAGAACTCACAACTTCACTTTTAACACTCCAATGTTTTAGTCTTCATGATCATCTGCATTACTTCACTACTAACATTTATTCTAAAATAACTCATTCAAACTTATTAATAATCATTAAAATATCCATTTTACAATCTTGAACAATAATATAGTAAAGACAACCTATCTATGAACTATCAATAAGATAACCCATTGAAACTTATTAATAATCATTAAAATATCCATTTTACAATCTTGAACAATAATATAGTAAAGACAACCTATCTACGAACTATCAATAAGATAACCCACTCCAGACTGTATAAACTGTGAATAAAATAAAAACACAAACAATTAAACACACACACTACACACACACACACACACACACACACACACACACACACACATACACACACGTGTACTTGTTAAAATCTTTAATTAATGCGCACCTTCCGACACATCCAGCAGCCCAGAATATACGTCTGCTTAACAATACAGCTCAAGACTCTTACTATTACAGAACTACCAATACTACTTGTCAGCATATCCGTGTATAACATCCACAGCAAGCATGGTTCACGAAAATCGGCAATTTGCCGCTTTTCTTCGACAACGCAGGTGTGGTCTCTTCTTTCCACTCCAGACGTTAACTGTGCCGAGCACTAATGCTACTTCTTCATATCTCCACGTTTGGTACTCGTAGCAGCTACGGTTTACGAGAAAACTTGTTTACAGACAGACAGACAGACACACACACACACACACACACACACACACACACACACACACACACACACACACACACACACACACACATACACACACACACACACCGACTACAATAACCCTCCCGCGCATGCGCGAGGGTTAACTATTGGAACTCTTTGTCACAGGAATAAGTGTCTTTGAGCTGTTTCAATTGGGGAGATTGTACACAGTATTCACAAATGCCATTGATCTAACTAGGTGTTGGAGTAATTGTTGAAGTTCCTGATTTATGTAGGAAGTGTTCAGTGACCAATTACATGTATGTATCTTCTTGAGGACCTACTTTAGTGTTATATATGCAATAAAGATGATTTATGATGATAATGTGTGTGCCCATTGAAATACAAGTAATAGTTATAACACCTATAGAGAAAACTGCATATGTATTAGGAAGTGAGCTTTGGGAATATGACTTTGATGATTTATTCAGCTTAGTGAAGGAATATGTTGTAGGTGTCTGGGATACGCGCAAACAAAAACTGTATGGTGATGACTCGTGCCCTAGTCAACTTCAGTCCTTGATCTGCAGCTGGCTGGAGTTGAGGAACAAATGGATGGTAATGAAGTTACGTTCCTCAGGTGGGGGAGGAATCCTTCCGAGGTCATTTTCTTAGTTGTGATGTGTCAGCAGTCATACCATAATGAATGCACAAAGTACAGAACCCTCAGTGCATATGCTTTTAGGTTGCGCATGCGACAGAGTCTACCGCATGCAGTGCACACATTACTGAAATGTGGGAAGTATACAAAAGGTTTGTGGGCAAAAGACGGAGACTAAACAGAAGGAAACTCGCTACCTTACATTGAGTCGTATTCCAGGTAGACTACTAAGAGCTTTAGAAGGCTCTGCCGCCAAAAAGTTGCGCAGAATACTGCTGCAATATCACTGTAGGCTACAAATAACACCATAAGTGTTTATAGCAAATTCCCACAAATCATCTGATCTGCATCGCCCATTAACTTTGGCACGAATAAACATTCGATAAGCGAGTTTGGGCACTAACACACAGAGACAGACCCAACTACCATAACCCTCGTGCGCATGCACACCGAGGGTTAGTCACATACTAACAGACATACAACACTACTCTTGAAATCATGATCAGTGCATAAGTGCATAAATGCATACTTGCCTAAGTTGCTATAGCTAGCCAGTTATGTGTCTTGACTATATCAGGCTGGAGCAGCTAGAGCACGTGTCATGTGATGGCTGACATACCACAACCAAAAACACTTGATTTATTCACTGCAATTGTGAAATGGGAGTGTGCACATGTATGTGCACACGCAGAGTCTTCATCATGCATTTAATGTGCAATCTCTCTCTGTTCAACACTTAAGTACATGTACTGTAGGCTGCCAATATCATTACAATGTGTCCCACACACTTCTGAAGTAATCAAATTGGGGGTTCTACATGAATTCAACTAGAGAGCCAAATATAACGTCTTGAGTGCTACAGCTTGTTCACACTGTGCCAGTATATACATCATGCTCTCTCTCATTCTTCATTTACTTTCTCCTCCCCTACACCCATATTCCTGTAGTCTCCCTTGCCTTCTACTACACGAAGTGCCTTGCTACCTGATGTTTTCTTATAAGGTCTTGTAATCTAACATCTACAAGTACAGGTATCACTATATACCCCTAAAACTAATTTATGGTATGGTATGTAGATGTCCTGAAAGAAAATTCAATTTGTTAGTATTACTACATGAACCTGTACAGGAATGTGGACCACACACACACAGGTACACAAAACTCCTATATAAGGACATCAAATATTCTGGAGGGGAGGGGGGATGTAGGACCGCATTTGCGATCCCAACACAAAAGCGATCCGATTTATGAGGCCGTACGGCTCGGACATATCCGGTGTTATTCGGAATAAGCGCACATGCTTCTTGTCTATGCGTTCAGTGATTATAGAGCTAGAGGCATACCTGACTTGCCTAATGTGTCCCTGATGAGTTCCGTTGTTTCAATGTTTACCCGTGGAGTTCTGTGATTATGTAGGCATACCTAACTTGTCTGATATGTTCTTGATGGGTTCCGATGTTTCAATATTTACCCGTTCACTAAAATTATGCATATGAATTGAATAACTATCGAAATGGATCCTTCATTTGCATCACCTAATCCATATGTGAAAAAATGTATTATCTCACATAAAACTATTTGCAGTAGTTCCCTAGCTATTCGTAGACTCACAACCTTGACACCTCACGATTTATGAGATATACAGAGATAACAGCTGGAAGAAGCAGGTGCTAAAGTTTAAAGGTTAGCACGTGTTGAGTATAGAGCATGATGGCTCGACGTACAACCCGAGCTCGAGTGCTATTGTTCTTCCTGTTCCTGCTTTTATCTTCATCATTCCACTGGCAGTCGGATTCGTTTACACAGTTGCGGCCACTACAACTGGCTAGAGAGCCACCAAGTCTTTCCCCAGAGTATACTTTATCTTGTTTGCAAAGTACTCATCTCCTTCTTTCTCAGAAATTTATACTCGACCTAATGTGGATTATTGGATTTACTGTTTTGTCCATAATTTGCATTTTTGATTTACTTATGATGGCAGTATTTTTGGGCTGTGAAGGAGCTGTTTCATGTATTTTATCAGAAACAATTCCTTCAAGATCTATATCCAGGTAACTTAGAAAATGCTTAATGTAAATGCCAAAATGTCCATCAGCCATATGAATATTAATATGGAGAAAAGGAGAGATGATTGGACTCTATTTGTTAGAGGTATTCATGGAGAAACACTCACTCTGTCAACTTCTTCCAGGGGACGTGAACTATATTCCATGTTAAGTGCAATAACTGGAATTCCAAATACAATGATGCGTCTCATGAGAGGTAAAACAATCTTGAAGCCACATGTTTCACTTTTAGAATCTGGTTTGGAGAATGGGTGTACTATTGATCTTTACACACCAGGATGTGGAGGGGGAAAAGGTATAATAATAATTTTACTTTTTGGTATTAGACCATGGTGTATATATGACTACATTTTGATTCACTATAGAACATTACTACTGTTCCAACTGTGGTGCTGTTAGCATCGTTTCATGTAAAACATGTGGAAATCTCTGCAGTGATTGTCAGGAAGAATGTGTTCATATAGATCTTGCTAAAACACAACAGAAGGTACATTATGAAACAAAGTATATTAGTCTCTCTCTCTCTCTCTCTCTCTCTCTCTCTCTCTCTCTCTCTCTCTCTCTCTCTCTCTCTCTCTCTCTCTCTCTCTCTCTCTCTCTCTCTCTCTCTCTCTCTCTCTCTCTCTCTCTCTCTCTTTCTCTCCCTCTTTCTCTCCCTCCCCCTCCCCCTCTCCCTCTCCCTCTCCCTCCCTCCCTCCCTCTCTAGGAACATAGTGATGGTTCACCTGTTCATGTAATTAGTAATCCTAGCAGTAACAGTGAGTCAGAAACCCTACCATGTACAGTGAGTAAACCTTCTATACAGATATCTGATTCACTATTAAGTTAATAGTTGCATTGTGGTTTGATTTTCTCTGCAGCGGAGAAGGTCAAACAAGAAGCAACGAAGACCTTGTGTAGCAGTTTCACTACGCAGTGTGTCCTTTGAGGTTTTCACAGCCCTGCTTAACTTGTTAAAGGGCCATAGTGTTCCAAAGAAGGAAAGGTCTCCACATGTAATTGCAGCGTATGGTATTAAAATGAAACGAATTGCATCATATGGAACAGTATTGAATCCATTAACTGGTCTTAGAGAAGAGAGAGTGTTAATTGAGAAAAACAGTGGCAGCGGGAAAAAATACTATTGCAGAAGTCTGAATTGAAACCTTGCATTATGTCCTATTACAACAAATACAAAGGGTAGGGGCACGGAAACTTTATAATGCTATATCTAAAGTTTTTATTTTAGTCTCTGAGAGGGAAGTACAGACTTATCTTAATAGTCTGCAGAGGAACCAAAGATTGCATCCTCACTTCATTAACACACCACCTCTAGAGCCCGTTACCAGTGATGGGGTGTGGTCCCCGCAAGGGGAGAGCCCCCCGAAGGGGGGCGTGGCGACGCTCCCGACCACTTTCTCCGGAGTGGCCTGCTGCGGCTCCTGTCCTCGCAGTCTCCGAGACTTGCGCGTGGGTCTCTGAGGTAGAGGCTCGGAGGTAGCCATGCGCAAAAACACCAGTCGAATAAGAATAATACTTCCCTAGTACTTTCGGTGATCGGTGACCTTCTTCGGGGGAATGACTGGTGATACAAAAACTAGTGTTTATATACTAAAAGGTTAAGCTTCGCAGGACAAAATGCGTTGCGCGCGCGAGTGCTCTATACGGGATAGGCGGTGTGCGGACAAAGGCTCGGTTGTCAGGGTAGAGCGGGAGCATTCCACTCCTACTTCACCTAGGCAACGTCTAGGGCTATGCCATGCGCAGTATGCAGTGACGCTGTGGAGAGATGGCAGGGGGTGAAATACACTTTATTATGATGTAGAGTCAGTGTCTGTGGGGGTGAGGGGTGAATCTGCACAGCAGGTATCTGTAGGGGAGAGACTGGGAGAAAGGGGAGGGTGGTCATAGGGGTAGAAAGGTTTTCCATAGGCAGAGTTAAGGCCATGTGGTAGTAGTGTATGTAGAGTCCTAATCCAAAATGCTTCTCGCTCCGGTAGAGCATCTGGCTCACAGTGCTCTAGTGGAACGATCCTATGGTCTCTTAGGAAGTCATGCGATTTCCTAGCAAAGTGGCGGTATAGGGGGACCCGCCTCTTTGTTTCGGAAGCATGCCGATGCATGCGAAAGCGCACCCTAAGGCTGTTGGAAGTTAAGCCTATGTGCAGTTTCTCACATTTGCTGCAGACAATGCAGTAAATGAGAGAGGTATCTGCACATGTGAAAGTTTCATGGAAAGTGTATGGTGTTTTGGACACCATTGAAAAAAGGATACGTCTTCCTTCAGCATTGGGGCACACTTTGCAACGCTTATCGGCACATCGCACCATGCGTGAGTCTAGCCTGGGTATGGGTATGGGGGGTACCTGACCTGTTGGGGGACGTGGAGCTCCTGGAAGTGCAGCTTTCACCAAGGAGTCTGCAATGGTTGGGTTCCTCCGGAAACAGAGCTGGGGCGGGGTAGGAAATAAAGTGGAGAGAGTTGGATCATTGTGTATGGGGGACCAGTATTTGTTTATCAGGCGTGACAATGATGTATAGTAAGGTGAGTAGGTAGTGATAAGTCTAGGTATGTTTGAGGCAGGGTTAGGGTTAGGGCTAGGGCTAGGGCTAGGGCTAGGGTTGAGGTTGGGAATGTATGAAGCTCTTAAGTCGTATGTGATGTTCCTAAGGATGCTGTCAACAAAGCGTTGGGGGTAGTTTCTACGAAGTAAATGCTTTCTGAATGTACTTATTGTATTGTAGTAAGTGTGTGCATTAGTATTGGAACGTAAGAACCTGATTGCTTCTCCTTTCACGAGTCCTTTGAAGATACTCCTGGGGTGGGAAGAGGAAAAGTGCAGGTATTGAAAGGTGTTGGTGGTTTTGAAGTGTGTGCTTATATCTAGGTGGTTTGTTGTGTTGAACTTCCCTCCCTTAAAAATGTTTAAGTCTAGAAATTCGATGCGCTCATTACTAATGCTCCACGTGAATCTTAGGGTTCTATGTGCTTTGTTAAGCCTATCTAGAAAACCGTCTAGTTCACTCCTAGTCCCCGTCCAGATGCATAAGATGTCATCTATGTAACGCTTCCAGACAAGAGGCAGGATAGGTTCCTGAGCAAGGAAGGCTCGTTCAAATCTGTCCATGAACAGATTGGCATATGAAGGAGCCATCTTTGTCCCCATCGCCGTACCCTGGATCTGCTGGTAGATCTGGCCGTTGAAGCTGAAGACGTTGCACCTAAGGACTATATCAAAGAGTTGGCGTAAGGCATTCCTAGGGATATGTGAGGCTTCAGTAGCTTCTATTGCATCTAAGCAGGCATTCGTACCCTCGTCTTGCGGGATATTTGTGTAAAGGCTTGATACATCTATTGTAACTAGAATCGCGTTGCTCGGGATATGGGTGTTTTCTAATAGGGAGATAAGATGAGGGGAGTCCTTGATGTATGAGGGCATGGTGGGTACCAATGGTTTGATTATGTGGTCAAGAAATGATGAGACGCGCTCAGTGGGTCCACTACAACCACTGACTATGGGCCTAATTCCATGTGGGGTCTTGTGAAGCTTCTTAAGAAAGTACATGCGTTGGGTTCTTACCTTTTCAGGGGGAAGCATGTAGGCATGTGTGTATGTGTCAAGGTAGCCTAATTCTTTCATACTGTTAACTAATTCTCCTATGTTCTTGGCTATGGAGGCTGTGGGGTCGGAGTCTAAAGGCTTGTATGTTGAAGCGTCTGCTAGGTGCGAGCTGCCTTCTGATATGTAGGTGGATCGGTCTTGAACTACGATGCAACTTCCTTTATCGGCTTTCTTGATTACTAGGTCTCTATTCTTACCCAATTCTTGTAGGATTCTGGTTTCATTCTGGGAGAGGTTGGGTTTGGGGGTTATTTCTTCAGGTTCTTCAGCTATGGTTGCTTCAATGTAGTCCTCTAGCATTTTGTTAGCTTTAGGCGGTATCCATTGCGACTTCGGCTTGAAGGGATGTTTATTACCTGGCCGTCTGCTGTTCCTGAAGCGGTATGCTATGCGTAGGCGTCTAGCTAGGGCCAGCAAGTCCTCACTAAGATTAGACCTGTCAGGTGGTGCAGGGACTGGTGCATAGCCTAAGCCTTTGGAAAGTAAATTAACCGTGTCCCGTGATAGAGGTTTAGATGAGAGATTGACCACATAATTATTATTGTTACTTGACTTCCATTGCCGTCTTTGTCCATAGTAGAGACTTGCTGGGAGTCGTGGTCTTCGTGTCCTGTGGGTGTGTGCAGGTTGTGGATGGAAAAGAAAAGAATGGGGCAGGGTTATTGGTGTAGACAGTGTGGGAGGGGTGGGGATGGGAGGAGACACTTGCGTAGAGGCAGAGGGGGTGGAGGAAGACAAAGAGACATGAGGGGGCGAGGCTTGGTGAGGAGAGGGGGTGTTGGCAGGAGAGATGGAGTGGAGGATGACAGGAGGGGTGGAGGGTGGGGATTGGTGGGTGGAGAGAATGGAGGAAGGCGAAGAGACATGAGAGGGGGAGGCTTGGTGAGGAGAGGGGGTGTTGGTAGGGGAGATGGAGTGGAGGATGACAGGGGGGGTGGAGGGTGGGGATTGGTGGGTGGAGAGAATGGAGGAAGGCGAAGAGACATGAGAGGGGGAGGCTTGGTGAGGAGAGGGAGTGTTGGTAGGAGAGGTGGAGTGGAGGATGACAGGAGGGGTGGAGGCTTGGGTTTGGTGGGTGGAGAGAATGGAGGAAGGCGAAGAGACATGAGAGGGGGAGGCTTGGTGAGGAGAGGGGGTGTTGGCGGGAGAGATGGAGTGGAGAATGACAGGAGGGGTGGAGGGCGGGGATTGGTGGGTGGAGAGAATGGATGATGATTGTGAGTGTACTGAGGGTGAGGGAGTGATGATTGGGGGTGGCAGTGGTGGTGCAGAGGGTGAGGAAGCTTGCGGGACTGATGTGGGGGAGGGGGGAGTAGGGGGGGTTGAGAGAGAGGTAGGTAAGGGCGAGAAGAGTGAGAATGAGAAGGGAGAATGGGGTGATACTTACGTGGTTGTGGTAGCTTCCGTCTCTTCTTCTTCTGCAGCCCTGGGTGAGTCTGCGTCTGTAGGGAGGGAGGAGAGCTGTTGGTGGAGGTCCGGTCCCGGGGGGTGGGTTTTGTAGCCACCTTCTCCCGGGGGCCTGGTGCATGAAAATCCTGTGGGGTGTGTGTGCATGGTGTGGCCTTATCCTGGGTGGAGAGCTGATGCTTCAGTTTTCTCTCTGTCCTGGCTGCCAGCTTACTACTCTTCTTCTCGATGTTAGCCTTCGTTCTCTCCATGGCAGCATCATGGGATGTGACCTGGGCAGGTGGGAGATGAGGGAGAGAAGAACATAGAACATTACTACTGTTCCAACTGTGGTGCTGTTAGCATCGTTTCATGTAAAACATGTGGAAATCTCTGCAGTGATTGTCAGGAAGAATGTGTTCATATAGATATTGCTAAAACACAACAGAACGTACATTATGAAACAAAGTATATTAGTCTCTCTCTCTCTCTCTCTCTCTCTCTCTCTCTCTCTCTCTCTCTCTCTCTCTCTCTCTCTCTCTCTCTCTCTCTCTCTCTCTCTCCTCCCTCCCTCTGCTCTCCCTCTCCCTCTTTCTCTCCCTCCCCCTCCCCCTCTCCCTCCCCCTCTCCCTCTTCCTCCCCCTCCCCCTCTCCCTCTCCCTCCCTCCCTCCCTCTCTAGGAACATAGTGATGGTTCACCTGTTCATGTAATTAGTAATCCTAGCAGTAACAGTGAGTCAGAAACCCTACCATGTACAGTGAGTAAACCTTCTATACAGATATCTGATTCACTATTAAGTTAATAGTTGCATTGTGGTTTGATTTTCTCTGCAGCGGAGAAGGTCAAACAAGAAGCAACGAAGACCTTGTGTAGCAGTTTCACTACGCAGTGTGTCCTTTGAGGTTTTCACAGCCCTGCTTAACTTGTTAAAGGGCCATAGTGTTCCAAAGAAGGAAAGGTCTCCACATGTAATTGCAGCGTATGGTATTAAAATGAAACGAATTGCATCATATGGAACAGTATTGAATCCATTAACTGGTCTTAGAGAAGAGAGAGTGTTAATTGAGAAAAACAGTGGCAGCGGGAAAAAATACTATTGCAGAAGTCTGAATTGAAACCTTGCATTATGTCCTATTACAACAAATACAAAGGGTAGGGGCACGGAAACTTTATAATGCTATATCTAAAGTTTTTATTTTAGTCTCTGAGAGGGAAGTACAGACTTATCTTAATAGTCTGCAGAGGAACCAAAGATTGCATCCTCACTTCATTAACACACCACCTCTAGAGCCTGTTACCAGTGATGGGGTGATGGATCAAATACAAATGGATCTTGTGGATATGCAAAAAAATACTGTAGATATTAATAGCAGAACATATAGGTATGTTCTTCTTGTTCTTGATGTATTCAGCCGGTTTTTGTTCTTACGAGCACTCCAGTCAAAGTCATCAACTGAGATTGCCTGCTTCAACTCTTCAGTCCTCCAAAGATAGTCCAAGTGACCAAGGAAATGAGTTCAAGGGTGCAGTAAGGAGGACCATGAAAGCATTTAAGGTTCATATCATTTGCATACCATCCACAATCACAGGGAAAGGTGATAATATGATCATATTATTGTAGGATGGAATGCTAATGCTACCCTTTCATACTCTTAGATCGAGAGATCCCATCGCACGTGGAAGACTCTTATGAAATTTGATGTTCTCAAGGACCTTAGTGACTTCATAGAAAACAGTGAATTGGACTGGGTTACTTCTTTACCTGCTTATCAGCATCTATATAATACAACATATCATAAGTCTATTGGTGAGGAAATATATGCAAGTTGTGTGACACCCATATCCTTCAACACTTTAGGTGATTTTTCTGTAATGTAGGTTGTTATCCATTTGAAATTTTCTATGGGCGTGCCTCAACTTGTGAGACACATCCACTCATGGAGCTTGAGTAAAGCCCTGAGTGAATCTGAAGAAGAAGCAATAGAAAGTGTAAGCTAGCATCTATGCATAATAGTTACTATCATTTCCTAAATGTATATGTTGGTATTCAGGAAGAGAAAAATTATATGGTGATATAAGCTCCAGAGATATCTGTGAAAAGGCATCTGGCAAGTGCATGTAATATTCGGGAAAGAGCGCTATCTACCTCTAAAAAGGCTGCAGAAAGAATGGTGAAGAAGTCTAGATCCTAGCAGAAAACGATATTGGGACACAAATGCTGGTGAGAAGGTTTGGCACTAAATCCTGCAAACAGGCTGGCAAAAAATGTGCAAGCAAAGATTCCCGTGTACCGTAATAGACCGAAACAAGAAAAATCAAACATACCACATTCTTTACACTCTTAATGGTGATGAGGTAGAGCAGTGGTTCAAGGTTTCTGATATTACTTCATTAAGTCATCAGGAAGAAAAAAGGAAATATCTTGCCTCTCAGAAAGTAACAGCCTCAGTATCTGCAAATACAATTCTGAGTGACCCATCTTCATGTCAAGGGAATTTCAAAAGGGATATCAATGAAACCTCGTCTTGTTTAAGTATCCTCCCACACCATGGTATATACTTACAACTTTAATGAAGTATTCTGGTCTACATACTACTAGTTGAATGTTTTAACATTGATGGCGATCCAATGAGCGAAAACCATGCATACTTTTAGCTTACGTACACGCAAAATTAGAAGCACGTATAACATTACGGTATGTACAGTGCGAGTCACATATATATATATATATATATATACAAATATATAGAAATATCTACCCGTTCACACGACTAGGTTGGCTCGCTCCTGCTCGCCAATAAATATTATAATTGTTTTTTCATGCACATAAATGAAAATTCATACTTTTAATGGTTCATCTTTCAGATGAAACATCTGGCAAGGTTATAGAGGATCAATTGTTTTCATCCAGCCTGTTAAGGCTTTGAAGAACAGGAGCAGATAAACTACTGTACTCTTCATCTGAAGATGGTGTAAGTAACACTAAAAGTTCTTATTCATCAACAATTTTCCTCTTTTCTGTTTTATATAGCTTGGACCATATCTAGGCCCTGGAGAATATGGATGTTGACGTTGCTCTATGGATGGAATCATGGGATTTTAACAATGACTCCTCGCTTCGTGAGGTGTTTGACTTTGTTGTTGTTAATCGGTCATTACATTCAGAATTTGATGATTTTAAAAGAAAGGAGAATCTTTGCAACTACAGCATTCTTTCTGTAAATGAACTCCTACAACATTGGAATACTTATGAAAGAAAGCCATCTCACCCTGTGCTAACCATGTATGGTAAACCACACTTAAAGCTCTACTACACTGAGATGGATGAGTTATGTGAGTGGGTAATGAACCAGAGGGACAAAATGGTAAATAATTCTATGTGCATATATATGTATATATATATGTGCATAACATATGTGAGAGTGTGATAAAACCTACATAATATCACTTTCAGGGGGAAGCTTCAAGTGTAGGTGGTGCTTCCCTTTCACTAGAGAGAGGTTCAATGCATCAAATGTGTCAGAAGACTACAAAGACAATACTAGATGATAGTATGAAAACAACAATATGCAAAAGTGTGAAAGGTCCAACACATCAAGTAGATGTCGAAGTAGATGTCACGAAATCACAGAAGAACATGTGCATTGATTCCAATGCCATAATTGATGTTGAATCGTACAAGGCGACTGCTGAATTCGAAGTGCAATCCAAATTCTGGATAGCATATCTTAACCTCACGCAAGATGACAGGAATATAATGCTTAGTTCAAATGCATGGTTATCAGACACAATTGTCAATGCAGCTCAACAGCTTCTGAAAAGTAGATTTGTAATAACAGGTCTCCAAAATGTTTTGTTGGGGCAGACACATAGTTTTGCTGTTGAGTTAGGGGAGTTTGTGCAAATTTTGCATACTGGATGTGGCCATTGGCACGTCATATCCACCATTGGTACAAAACATGCTGAGGTGAATATTTTTGACAGTATGTACAGCTCTTACCACAGCAAGACTCAAATTGCTAGTATACTAGCAACAAAAGAACCTGCTATTAAACTGAAGTATATTGATGTTCAAATGCAGTCAGGACAATCTGATTGTGGCATTTTTGCAATAGCATTTGCAACAGCCCTTGCTCATGGACTTCAACCAGTAAATCATATTTTTCAGCAAAATGCAATGCGAAATCACTTACTGAACTGTTTAGAAAATGGCAAAATGACTATGTTCCCAATCAAGAAGGTAAGACGCACAGCTGAAAAAGTTAAGAAAATTGAAACTATTCCAGTTTATTGTAGTTGTAGGATGCCAGAATTGCCTAACGTGAACTGCATTCAGTGTTATGCATGCAAAGAATGGTTTCACATAGACATGTGTGTGAAAGTTGACAAAGCATTCCTCAATAAAACAAAGCTGAAATGGTATTGCTCCCTGTGCAGCTAAGTTGGAATATTCTATGAATTCTATATTACTGGACAAAAATATTACTCTTCAAAATGCAATCCAAATTCTGAGTAGAATACTTTAACCTGACACAAGATGACAGATTTTATAACATTATCAGATTATATAACATTATCATAGAGTCACTTCTTGTAGCTGCTGTACAACATAATTATTCAGTTCATTTTGTTTCTTTACAGACACATTAGCCAATACACAATGCAACTATAAAACAACCTCAGCTACATATAATATTAAAGTGTAAAAAACATTTCATTAAAATGTTCAAGGATGTAGGGATGGTGTGCCAAAAATTAAAGAAACAAGATTGGAATGACCCAACTGGTGTACAGCGAATTATGATGTGACCATGCACACACAACTTATGTATGTGGGGAAATGATTAAAAACCATGTGGAAATTATGCATGCACAACAATGACAGACTAACAACATAACATATTTCAGAGTTCACGCTACCACAAAGATGAATTACAATTTATGCATCTATGCAGACAAGGGATAATTGCATGCAACAATAACAACATGCGTAACCCCACGAAATAAAATGTAGGAAGGGGTTACGCATGTTGTTATTATTGCATGCAATTATCCCTTGTCTGCGTAGATGCATAAATTGTAATTCATCTTTGTGGTAGCGTGAACTCTGAAATATGTTATGTTGTTAGTCTGTCATTGTTGTGCATGACATGGTTTTTAATCATTTCCCCACATACATAAGTTGTGTGTGCATGGTCACATCATAATTCACTGTACACCAGTTGGGTCATTCCAATCTTGTTTCTTTAATTTTTGGCACTACCATCCCTACATCCTTGAACATTTTAATGAAATGTTTTTTACACTTGTTTCACTAATTTTTCTTGGGTATATACCCACTTTGAATTGTGCTTCTTCGTGGATTGCTTTACCATCCCTACTTGCTTATTTTACATTCTACTTGTTACGCAATAAGAATATTGTTATTGAGTCATACTCAGAACAAGATACAACTTACTGCTATTGATTGTGAGGAAATATTATTGTACACGAGAAAATATTGCTTGGAATAGATGCAATCAGTAGTAGGACTTGACAAAGGAAGTGTGGAAAGTACAAAGGCCATAATATAATAAAGATGTACAATGATGGATCTTATTACAAAAATACAACATGGTCAGAGTAGGTAAGGAATTAATAGGAAATGAGGATATGACTTGAAGGAATTATTGATGAGATGAGAGCTGGAAATACATGTGGCTTTCATGAGTAATGATGCATGTAGTTCTTACAATAGTATGGATATATCTACAACAGTTAGGGAGTGCCACTGGAACCCCCAGGGAAAAACCCAAGATAAAAATCCATAAGGGAAAAACGCAGGATAAACCCAAACAAAACATGTTCTGGAAGTGTTGTTGAGGGTTTCAGTTGGTTATATACTGGAGATAGGTTCAGACAGAGGGAGATCTGTATGACATGCAGAGTGGGGAATATTAGAGGAAGGTGCACATAAACAGAGGTACTGTATATACACACATACATGCCCATAAGTGACTCAGCACTGCTTACATATAACTAGATGAATGCTTGCAGGCATTGTGGGTGAACCAACTTAGCCATAAGCTGAATATTGTGTGCATGTGCATGACAACGATATTTGGTATTTGGTGATAATGCTGTATTATACAGAAATGATTCTGGTGCATGGTACAGGTGTGCCTGCTCCGCTCACCCTATGACTCACTTGATATGTTTTCAGATTTATGACTCAGACTGCTGAGTGCAGGTAAGAAAAAGGTAAAATGCGTGGCTTTGTTCAAGATCTGGGAAGGTAGAAGATGAGGGGAGAGAAGGGGAAAGGATCAGTCAGAATACACATTTTGTAATGGGAGAGTTGTCACAGCTACACACAGTCTTATTGGCTTAGTGCACAAGGTACACCACAACTATTTCATAAGTACAATCCAACAACACTTGTATTGCAGCCAGATGTACCATGTAGAGGGTGGATAAGTGCTTTTGAGGTGCAGCTGCACCCCTCAGTGAATGTGATAGCTAAGTGGCCACCTGCACATTTGCTAACTACATGATATGAGTATGCAGTCTGTCAGTGAGTGCAACCCCAAATATGCAGCAGTCTAGCAGCACTATCCAGGGGACATGCTATATTAACTTCACATCTGCATATTCTGTATCTGTGCTTTGCTCTGGCTTGAGTTTACATCATTGCTTAGCAAGGCATCCAGTTTGTCAACATAGTGATTTTCTGGTAGTTGTCAGAACACACTGTGTACATCACACAGGGACTACAGGGAAATACTCAGTTGACTTTGGCAACCAACACTACTAATTCGAACAAGCCACCTTTAAGACCTCAGAGGAAAATTGATTACTTTACAATAGTGGGACACTATCACATTTTCTAAGGTGTGCCTGTCTTCTTGTATTGGGCTGCCTTCAGGTCAGAATGGCATCAACCAATGTGTCAGTAACTGGTTCACACTGACTAGAGTACTTCCATTTTTTCTCTGTACATGTGCACATGCAACATTTGTTATCGGTGTGGGAGTTTTCAGCTACAACGCACTGGTCATCCTCATCAATAGGTATGGAAACGTCTCTCTTCACATGCTGGTAAGCTGAGTCATAGAAAAATGGCTCTGAGGCCAAACTGTGACGCCCTTTACCAAAGTCCTACCTTTGAGTTTTGTGGATCTGAGCAAAAATCCAGCAGGCTCTTTATGGACTTGCACAGCTTTGTTTAGCAGTCTCCTAGCTGTTATCTACACATGGTCCTCCCCAAAACCATGTTTGGCTTGTCAGCATCACGAACATTTACTGGCTCTATGTTGTTGGTAGTATTTTTTCTGATAAGCCTTTTTGTGTGAAGGCATTATGTGTGCACACAAAAGCGAACACAAACCATGAACCTTAGCTCCAGGCGATATATATGTAAATGTAAATACAGTACGACCCACACTAATGTATCTGAAAATGATTATACTGAAACGGAGCAGAGTGTCATGAACTGGGATGAGACCACCTTCGTAAAAAGGACATTAGTACATGGCCGATGTATATTACCTGAGAGTTATTGCGATTGTGAATCGGAACAGTAGAGAAGGGCCTTCAGGACACACAAACTGGCGGGACTCTGTATTTATGAGAAAAGATAAAAGTGGATACCAAACTACAGTAAAACTGACGTACCTGCATGAGAGTGGTTGTACTGCCTGGGGGGAAATATAGATTCCATGCTAAAACGTAATTACACTAGCCAAATATTGACTGATGGTTTGAAGTCAAAAATAAATCCAACGTTTCGACACAAATACATATGTCTTCATCAGGGATACGGAGAAGTAAAGAAAGGAATGCTTTTATAGAAGCTCAGTGACATAACTAAAATGTAAACAGAAAGAATATATAGACATATAAGGAAAAAATGAGGGCTGGAATACAGTCTCCAGATGTACTGTGCATGTATGGTATAAGACAGATGTCTGACACAGTCTACATGTGGTGGCAAACAATTGTCTAATCCAGCTGCATATGGAGAGTTCTATAAACACTCGAGAGGGGGCCCCTGTCTTTGTTCATTGCATGTATTCCTTTTGCAGTAGTAACAAGTGGCTTAACCTTCAGACTCACTGGTATAACATCACAACGACGGCAGTGGTGGTTGAAAACAAGGTGTTGTTGCTGTCGGGCGATTTTCGAGGAAGTAAGTCCGAACACACTGTAGTACAGATTCTCCATAATGGTCACAAATAATACTAAAAAGGCCTGAGTGGCTAGGTAGAGTTATTATAGATTCCATGCTAAAACGTAATTACACATATATCTATATATATTCTTTCTGTTTACATTTTAGTTATGTCACTGAGCTTCTGTAAAAGCATTCCTTTCTTTACTTCTCCGTATCCCTGATGAAGACATATGTATTTGTGTCGAAACGTTGGATTTATTTTTGACTTCAAACCATCAGTCAATATTTGGCTAGTGTAATTACGTTTTAGCATGGAATCTATAATAACTCTACCTAGCCACTCAGGCCTTTTTAGTATTACTTGGGTGAAATAGTCGGACGAATAAAAAGCGCAGCAAACTGCAGCGCAGGGAAGTGTCCAAATGACGATGAACAGCAAGTAGATGAACAACAAAACAAAAACAACACGTAGACTAGCAGCCTGCTTGATGTATGTAACCTATGCACGTGATTACGAAAATGCAGAATATTATGTTGACGCAGGCGCGATCGTCTAATAGCGCATGAGTGATCACATCACAAATATGCAATCAACAAGGAAATGGCATCCGACTATACGGAAGTGCACGTAAATCTTTGTCGTTCTCGTGCGAGAGAGATCCTACGACGATTCTGTTGGCCTGCACCGGAGAGAAAGGAATCGTTTTATGCTAAAATAAAGGTGAGCATGTTTGTCAATTTTGAGGTAGACCGTTTGAAGAAGATGATGAAAAAATATTCAAAAACGGAGGTGTGGCAGTTTCCGTATGTCATTGTATACGTGTATTTTACATACTTCGAGGGTCTTATATGATAGAGAAACACTCGTAGAGCCTTGTTATATGTCTGAAAAGGCTTATAACTGTAGCGTTCGGGAGTTATGAGCCGTTTCATCTTGTAAATGGGCGTGTCCGTGTCGGCGCCATCCCTACATAGAGTCTACCGACTCTCTGATAATAATGGTGTGTAAATCAAGTGTGTATATCAACCTGCGAAAATAAATTGCAACTCAAAATAAATACAATAAAGATATTATACACCAGTTCAGACAAGTCCATCAGCAGGCAACCAAGCGGCAGCACATTTCCCCGCGAAGCTATAGTGATGTGTGTATATCCTGACAGTGAAGAAATGCTCGTATATTCCTTACCTATGTTTCATCTTGCAAATGCGTTAGCTTACGCAAATACGAGAACTCAATTTTGCCAAGTGGTAGACCCAAATAAAATACCTCTACAGCTTAGCTAGTGATGTGTGTATGTCGTGACAGTGAAGAAATGCTCGTATATTCCTTACCTATGTTTCGTCTTGCAAATGCGTTAGCTTACGCAAATGTGAGAACTCAATTTTGCCAAGTGGTAGACCCAAATAAAATACCTCTACAGCTTAGCTAGTGATGTGTGTAGTCGTGACAGTGAAGAAATGCTCATATATTCCTTACTTATGTTTCGTCTTGCAAATGCGTTAGCTTACGCAAATGCGAGAACTCAATTTTGCCAAGTGGTAGACCCAAATAAAATACCTCTACTGCTTAGCTAGTGATGTGTGTATGTCGTGATAGTGAAGAAATGCTCGTATACTCCTTACCTATGTTTCATCTCGCAAATGCGTTAGCTTACGCAAATGCGAGAACTCAAATTTTGCCAAGTGGTAGACCCAAATAAAATACCTCTACAGCTTAGCTAGTGATGTGTGTATGTCATGATAGTGAAGAAATACTCGTATATTCCTTACCTATGTTTCGTCTCGCAAATGCATTAGCTTACGCAAATGCAAGAACTCAAATTTTGCCAAGTGGTAGACATGCCTCTACAGCTTAGCTAGTGATGTGTGTATGTCGCGATAGTGAAGAAATGCTCGTATGTTCCTTACCTATGTTACGTCTCGGAAATGCGTTAACTTACGCAAATGGGAGAACTCAATTTTACTTTTAGTACCAAGTGGTAGACCCAAATAAAATGCACCTACAATTTAGCTAGTGATGTGACAATTTTACCAAGTGGTAGACCTAAATAAAATGCCTCTAAGAATTTAGCTAGTAATCTGTTTATATTGTGGCAGTGAAGAAATGCTGTATAATGGTTACCTATGTTCTGTCTCGCAAATGCGCTAATGCGAGAACCAAGTGATAGACCCAAATATTACAAATGCATGCCTTTACAATTTAGCTGTATGCATATCGTGAGAGTGAAGAAATGCTTGACAATATGCTTCAGAGATGTGTGAGATTTAGCAATGCGTGTGGTATTTGTCCAATTCTGATGAATGATAGATAAGAAGTAGCAGAATCAGGATCTGTGCCATGTTCAGCATACGCTCTAGCCAGAGAGACATTATTGGACAACACTGATATGGTGAACATTATCAGCAGTCAATGTACGGAAAGATCTCGCACTTAGTGTGCCATCAGCGCTGGATAAGAGCTTCGCGAGGAGGTTCAACTTTCTGAGGACAATGCGTGAAGCGCACGCGTAAAGCAAATTGCGCGCGCCCCCGCGGTCTGCACACGCCGCTACACTCGGATCGCTTTTGCGTCAAATGCGGTCCTACAGGGGGATGTTGATTACCATGTGTATGCAAAGGAAAAAATCATTGATGTGTAGCATGTGTAACTAATCATTGATGTGTAGCTATTAGCAGGGAGAACGCAGTCCCTGTCACTAGCTGACCCTATCACTTGGCAATCAGAGCTCTCACCCCCCTTAATCTAACTGGGCACCATTTAGAAAGAAATGGTACAAAACAGCAGGATGATCACTGTGCAGGGGTAATTTTTGATGCGTTTCCAACCTGAATTCGTGATTGCACTTCCATAAATTGCATCAGATGATGCAACAAATTGCTAATGCAGCATCTAAAATGTATGGCAATCTTGAAATGTCTGTTAAAATGCAGCGGAAGAATAAAGTTGCTATCTTAGACTAGATATTCAGAAAAATGCTTGAACCAGTGTTTTAGGGAGTTTTGGTGTAGTATATTTGAAATGCTCTAGCACTCTGTATATACTAGTTTTCACAGGTTTCATCTAGAGCAATCTTTGACGTATAATCTAACTCTCTACTAGGTTTCATAATTGTACTTTGCCATCGGGAACTAAGGCATGTGTCTACAGCCACCATACTACATGTAGCCCAACTCCTGCAAGCTCATCACACAGACCTACATAACGTCAGCAAAAGCTTACTTATAGCACTACTAGTCTTGTGCACCAGACCCTCTTAGAGGGTCTGGTGCAAAACTATAGAACAACACAACTGGCACAACTTAAACATTTGGTCACAAATTAACCCACACTATTGGAATTCATGCCTGGTGATGAGTTTACAAATGATTTCAATGAGTCCACCAGTCCAATCCACTGGTCCAGTCCAGTGATTGTAGACCGCTGTTTACTAGTACAGCATATTTCAGCACCTATGCAGCAGGAGCCTGTAGACCACACACTGTGTGAAGTGTGATTAGTACATACATGTATATATGTGTGCATAGTCTGTGTTAGATAGCCATCTACATATATATGACACTTAGAAACAGTGTGTCGTTTACAGGCTTGTGTTGCAGTACAGTCAGGTAGTTCTGTATATGCAACTAATGAAATGCTGGAAGCAAGTGGGGGAAGGGTTCTAGCTTTATGACAGAGGACAAGTATTAGTCAGAGTGGTACTGTGAGGTACTACACAATTTAGGTACCTGACGACTGTAGGCAGGAGTACATATCCACAAAATCAATTACCAAGGCCACAGGCTGAGGCAATGTTTTGTGGGTGGTCCTCCAAGCCTACAGCCCAAGGGATTCCCTAAACCATGCAGTACCTCACAGTACTGCTCTGACTGACTTGGAAACTAGATCTTAGTTTTAGATTGGATGGGAAGAGCACCTCCTTTGACCCAACAAGTCACGGAGTTATTGGCGCTAAAACCTTCAGAGCAGAATTTTTCTTACCTATTTCTTTCTGTGCCTAATACAAAGTAGTAAAAAACACTTGTAGCCCATTGCTAGGTGAAATAAATCAACTACAGCCCTCCAGGAAGTGTGAGGGGGACAATATCTGGTGTGAAGGTGACAATATCTAAGGTGACAATATCTAGTGTGAAGGTGTCAATATCACACAGTACGGTAGTACTGTGTATATAGGGATTGCTATGGTCTATCCCCATTGAAAACCATATATAAGGATTTTGTTCATTTTCACTTTCAATTTGAAGTTAATTTCACTTTTAATGATATCAAGGTGAAGAATGTGTGAAAAATAACCAGTATACTAAAATTGGTTGTGTTGTGATGTAAAATGTGTGTAATAGCTTAAAAAGTGCTTTTCACATTTTTGCCATGTTTTCCATCTTATTCTTCTTCTTGAAGAAGCGTACCTCAAAAACCATAAAATCAATGAACTTGAATCTTTGCATGTGGAAATATGTCATTACGTACTGGGGAATAGAGGTATAATATTTTTGTTAACCCTTGTAGTTCTTGTACTACTGATCGTTATCTCTCCCAGCAATGTATTATGAATGAGGATAACTAATGAGCAAAAATCAGCAACCATGGTAACCATCAACCTGAAAGTCAGCATGTGTAGAGATATCATCACTAATAGCAACATAACAAAATCACATGTTATTAACCCTTGTGATTCTTGTAATACTGATGTTAACACTCCTCTCAATGCAATACATGTACATGTATATTAGTGATTACGTAATTTCATTTTGAATGTACGTGCATAGTACATACGTTGTACGTAATATAGTAGCATGCGTCATACGATTACGTAATGAGACAAGACCCGTTAATGACGTCATTACATCTGCCGCGCATGTGTAGATGCTTAGCAACTAGCGCGTAGCAACTAGGCGCAGAGTGAACTGGCTGATAATAGAGAAACATGAGAAATGTGTTGACGATTTGTATAGCAACTAGCACTTAGTACTACATAAGCAAAAGAAAGATGTGTTGACGAACTCTCACCGTCAGAACACTGCACACGCGTACAGTGTGCTAACTCTGCCTCTACGTATATGTACGTACCACGGTAAGCTTATATACCGTCTGCTGGAGAAACGGCACGCTCTTCTACCATGATACCACCAAGCCAAAGCGCTAGTGACTGATAGCTTTACTAGCAAGTTTTCTCTAGTATTTGTAACTGTAAGCAGCCGCTTATAGCTTGCAACCAAACCACGCCCTACTAATCACACATTTATACAGTAGCTCAGCGTGTGGTTAATAGCAATACTTGGCCAGACGTTTATGGATGTGGAGAGCACATTCTAGTGAGAATTATTGATTACAATAGTAAAAAAATGACAAGAGACAAGTAAATGAAAAATTTAGGAAATTTGAAGTGTAATATAGGGATTGCATAAAAATGAACAGAGACAAGATTGGGACACAGACATGCTATATACATCAATGTACTACAAGGTATGTTGATGTACATAGCATGTCTGTGTCCCAATCTTGTCTCTGTTCATTTTTATGCAATCCCTATATTACACTTCAAATTTCCTAAATTTTTCATTTACTTGTCTAATATAGGCCCAGTAATATTCACTGAGTCATGATGCATATTCAATGAAAACGGAAGTTTCAGATTGACATGGAGCAGGTCTACTGCAAAGTTTGTTCAGCTAGTTTAGAGTTTGAGTGATGGTGAGTAGGAGCACTCCTAAGCGTATGAAGAGCATTGATAGTGGTCAAAGGGAGCCAGCACTCGCATATGCTTCCTACTAGCTCTTTACCACCAGTGGTGCTCACAGCTCTGGGCTTACCCAGGGATAGTTTGAGCCTTTACCAGGTATTACACAATTCATAGGCACAAATTGAGGGGAGTGGGAGCCTTAGCAGCTGCTTTGTCAGTTTCCAAAACTATGGGGGGGGCCCTTTGTCCACCTCATCGCTAAAAGCCACGACTCCATTCCTATGATCTTTCGCTTCTCTAGCCACTGTTCAAACTGATATCAGAGTGGCGGCCAGAGTGGCCAGCCATCTGGTCCCACTCTGGCTGCCATTCTGGCTGCCACTCTAATATCCTCTGCACTCACCTCCTCATGGGACCCTGATGACATGGTCTTCTCCCCTGACGACATAGTCTACCCAGACGAAGAGGGGTTTTACACCTTCACTGTGAGGGCTCTACTGGATTAACCTGCACTGTGACAAGTCATTACTGTGTTTGTGTGTGTGTGTGTGTGTGTGTGTGTGTGTGTGTGTGTGTGTGTGTGTGTGCAGTGGAGAATGAAGGATAGGGAAGCTTATTCCCAGCTCTGTGCCCTAAAGAGATCATGCTTAGAGATGTAACTGACACTGTGTAAAACTTGATAAGAGATCATGCTTACAGATGTACACTGTGTAAAACTTGATAAGAGATCATGCTTACAGATGTAACCGACACTGTGTAAAACTTGAGTTATATATAGTATTCATGGGTTTGTTAGCACATGTAACATTTGCGCATGCGCACACATTCGTCATGGCGTCAAAAGGGAAGAAACATGTATCCAGTTCCAGTTCATCACACTTGGTGGAGGGTAAGTGAGCTCAACTTGCCACCATGGACTCGTTGCCAGACGTGGTAGTGGAGGAGGAGGAGTAATGTGGGGAGGAAGGTATGGGCTATGACATGTCCCAATTGCGCACACAGGAGGTGCAAGAGTCCCGAATAAAAGCACAAATTCGTACTCACAAATGCATGCATGTGTGATTCAGTAGTTCTGGCATCTCTGAATCATACTCATGTCAAACCCAGAGGCTGTTATAACCAGGGGCAGTGTACATATGCACGTAGGAAACACTTTCATTATTAGTCCTGTGTGGTTACCCAAGAATGCTGACCAAAGTATGGAACATCCACCAGCGTACTTGTAAACTTCCAATGCCACAATAGTACCTAACAGCAGGGGGAGGGGGGGAAGTGTGAAGAATGAGGGAGTGAAGGAGAGGGAGGGAGGGAAAGAGGGCAAAGGCAGAGCTGGTTAATGTTTCATAACAGCTGCCCGATAATTCCCTCACTCTTACCACAGGTATGTCTAGAAGAGAGTCCCAACAAAATACACACATATGCACAGACAATACCTACGACCACATACTCAAATATGCAGCCAAGGACACCTACAAATGTAAGGCGCTTACACCTTGTGATTACTACATACATATGTAACATGGATTTGATGTATACAAACAAGGGAAGTGAAACACTGCCTTTTAGACACATAAATGTACATGTACATTGTATATACAAGCTCTACCTGTGTTGCTGTACCAACAAAATACATATATGTACAACTACAATGACATTCAGAAGTTGGCCACACTGCCAACTGTTCTTCATAATGTAATAAGTTCAAACCAGAGAGAGAGAGAGAGTGAGAGAGAGAGAGAGAGAGAGAGAGAGAGAGAGAGAGAGAGAGAGAGAGAGAGAGAGTGAGAGAGAGTGAGAGAGCAAAACACACCACTTAGTACAGGAGGTGCTCTGCTTGAGACTGCAGATGCAGGTTTTTGTGCCTTACAGCTGATTGCACCTACCTTGCCCCCCCTTATAGCAGACAGAGGACCCTTTAAACAACTCATGGTCAATTACATGCATTTTAGGCACTCCCATGTGCAGTATATCAACACTAGCGCTACAAACCACAGTGTATACAGTTGCAACTACCGTCTGCCAATTTGCAGGCAAGTTTGCTGCAAACAGCTGTGTATTACTGGAGTTGTAAGTGAACTCTGTGGTTACCAACCTGAGTGCATTTTAAGTTTACATAGGTGGCCACAAGCCATTTGACAGCCTGTCTATTTCCACCTATATATATTTCAGCACCTTTGCCTGTAGACCACACCAATTCAGTTGGCCATTCAGAAATACTCCAAAAGGAAGTTGCCTTTTATGGCACATAAACAATCACAAACATGCTCCCACTGCATGTCAATTACAACTACTGCAAATGTTGTTGTACATTTAGCTACTAGATTTTACGTCTGATTCATACTCATGTCACATCTTTTACGTTGATACTCACCTCTAAATCCTGTGTGGTTACCCAAGAATGCTCACCCAAAGTATGGAACATTCACCGGCATAATTATAAACTTCCAATGCCACAATAGTACCTAGCAGCAAGGGGAAGGGGGAAGTGTGAAGAATGAGGGCAGGAGTGAAAGAGAAGGAGGGAGAGAAAGAGGGCAAAGGCAGAGCTGGTTAATGTTTCATAACAGCTGCAGATAATTCCCTCACTCTTACCACAGGTACATGTATATGTCTAGAACATAGAGTCCCAATGAAATACACACATGTGCACTGACAATACCTACAACCAACATACTCAAATATGCAGTCAAGGACACCTACAAATGTAAGTGTACGTACATGCATGTATGCACTATGCATATGTACAGTGAATGTGGACAATTTTTGGGGCTTTTATTGGGCGCAATGGCAGAACTTGCCGAACTGACACACACACACACACACACACACACACACACACACACACACACACACACACACACACACACACACACACACACACACACACACACACACACACAAAGTACTGTAATCCTCCTGTGCATGCGCCGAGGGTTAAAAAGGACATTCAGCAAAAAGTGAGTAGCAAATATTCATGTCAAGAGACCAGAAGATATACTAGCAAGCAAATGCAGTCTGAATACATGTATACAAATATATATAGGTGCATAGTAAGAGTGTCGCCTAGAATACAAGTGCCATGGGTTCAAATCCTACCCGAGGCAGACAATTTTTCTTTGTCTCATTTGGCGTTGTTTGGCTCCCTTTCCCCGCGAATATCATAACCCACAACCATTCCGCTAAGTTAACGTATGACGCACTATTTTGTAAGCTTACTCTACTGCAACTACTTAGTGAACTCAAATGGACTTCAGTTACATGTACATGTATGCCAAACATTCTCAAATAGTCTAATACAACCGAATAATAAGGGACAGTGTGAAAGATGGGAAAACTAAGTAATATTTCAAACATGGCTACTACGTGTGTACGTACTGTACATGCATGTACATGTATACGTACTGTACATGCATGTATATGTATATACGTGTGTACGTACTGTACATGCATGTACATGTATATACATGTGTACGTACTGTACATGCATGTACATGTATATACGTGTGTACGTACTGTACATGCATGTTCATGTATATACGTGTGTACGTACTGTACATGCATGTACATGTATATTAACGTTTCCCCCCCATGTTTATGGAAAAGACCAGACATTCCAGTTACTTTACTTTGCTGAATAATATGGGCCAGTATAATTCTCAAAATACACCAGACTTGATTTCAGCAAATGATATGTTTTAGAGACCCGGAATAGGGGGTGTTCACTGTACACCACAACTCCACTATAGCCATAGTGCTATATAAGTACACAACCAGCAGATAGGTGGAACATTATTCACTCCCCACATTCTTGGGCAATTTTTGGAAGCTTACTATAAGCTAACTTCTATCATATGGCAGACCCCTAATCCCTTTGAGGCCAGGAATTGTTTCTGAGGGGGCTGTATCTGGTTGTGGGCAAATTTGAAAGGGCTGATACTTGTAACCAAGTGGATCTAGCTGGGGGCAATGCCCCCCCCCCCTCAAGGGTAGCTACAGATTGTACACATCACATCACATCATCGTCACACACATATCGCACATGTAAACTGCAGCATGCAGGAAAAAATGACAAGGGACACACTCAACTGACCTGTAAGAGGGAGGGAGGGAGTGGGGAAGGAAAGTGATGAGTAAGAATATGGGATGGGAGTGAGTTACATGTACATGTGCATATAAAGCCACATGTACAGGGAGATGTAGTTACAAACACATAGGACAGACTGCACACTTATGCAATGTTTAGGAGGGTCTCTAGAGGCCAGCAATATTTCTTAGGGGCTCAAACACAAAACTAGCTGGAAAAGTCAGCATGCTCACGCTACGTATGAAATGCTGGACGAGAAGAAGACAGCCATACTGTACACAGGGTTATTAGGACTAACATGCAATTGTATACACATGAGCCAAGTTTGTGTACCCTTTAACCCTTGAAATCAGGACATGTATGTATACACATCATCCACCATGTACATTGCAGTGAGCAGCCCAAATGGTGCTGTAGTGTCCACATCGTTCACTCTCTCACAGGCTGCCTTCCACACCAGAGCCTGCACTCCTCTTAGTTCATTCTTTGTTGGAGACACCTCATACAGTGACATTATCATGCAGGTAGAACATACGTACAATGTTGGAAAAATAGCCATTTCTGTAATGTACATATGTAACAATGTGGACACTACAGCACCATTTGGGCTGCTCACTGCAATGTACATGGTGGATGATGTGTACACATACATAAACTACATACACACGATGTGACCTTGAGTGTCTCTGACTGCCCACCTGGGTTGTCCCTTGACATCAAGGAGAGGTCAGAGTACAAATTGCTAACACATACCTCTCCTCACTTGCAACATATCTCTTCCTGTGGGTAGATGGTTGGTGTGGGCATACAGTGGAACCTCAGTGAGGTGTCCTGATTTTAGAGGGTGAATTGTACACAAACATGGCATTTGGGACAGCAAAAAGTGTTGAAGTGTCCTCATTTCAAGGTGTCCTGATTAGAGGGTTCCACTGTATACAGATATGGTGCAAAGTGTCCTGGTGTCTTAGTTAGGTGTCCTGATTAGTGAGGTGTCCTGATTCAGGTGTTGATACGTAGGTATTTGGGACAGCAAAACCCAACTGTTTATTGGTGTGTCCTCATTTCAGGGAGTCTAATTTACATGGATACCTGATGTAATTGGTTAGCAAGAAAGCCTGAACACAGCAGTGGTTGGCAGAGGGAAAGAGGGGGGGAGGGGGGGGGAGACACATTACGGCAAGTACACAAGGGTTCGAAGGGAAGACTGAGAGAAGAAGGAACCAAGGGGAGGTGAGAGGGAGAGAGGGAGGGAGGGAGGGTGGTTGAACTTACAATTGAGATAGCCTTCAGGAAATGTCTCCCACGTTGGTCTGGCCTTATTCATACTTTGCCTGTCTGTCTTCTGCCATCACTACACTCTGGGAAGATTTAATGGAAAATGTACACACATTCTTAAGGTAAAAAGCCAGGAAACCCCCAGGGAGGTTTTTCGTCCCTTATTTTTTATGTGGGGGGACTCATCAGCTGGCCCCACAGTGCCCATACTGTAATATGGCCAGAGAGGTGGACACAATCTCTGTCTGACCTGTATACATACATTAAAGGCTAGAGAGCTGGCTCTATCTGGCCCTGGTACATACATCTACGGCCAGAGAGGGGCACCCACTCCATCTGGTTGTACATACATCTACGGCCAGAGAGGGGCACCCACTCCATCTGCTTGAACATACATCTACGGCCAGAGAGGGGTACCCACTCCATCTGGTTGTACATACATCTAAGACCAGAGAGGGGCACCCACTCCATCTGGTTGGACATACATCTACGGCCAGAGAGGGGCACCCACTCCATCTGGTTGGACATACATCTACGGCCAGAGAGGGGCACCCACTCCATCTGGTTGTACATACATCTACGGCCAGAGAGGGGTACCCACTCCATCTGGTTGTACATACATCTACGGCCAGAGAGGGGCACCCACTCCATCTGGTTGGACATACATCTACGGCCAGAGAGGGGCACCCACTCCATCTGGTTGGACATACATCTACGGACAGAGAAGGGCACATAATAATTATCCAGCCTATGAACATATGTGAGGGGGCCTCATGCATTTATCTAGTGTCAGAGAGGTGTGTTCATCTAGTAATACATGTGGAGCTCTAATGGGCCCTGTGGACTTGCTGTAATATACATGTATGTTTCCATTGAGGTGTCAATCTGACATACATGTAACTAGCAGTTACTACTACAGCAAGCATTGCATTTCCAACTAACTTCTGTGTCACCAAACACTTCACTGGGAATGTCCATGCAATGCCTATGGTACCAAACCAGACACGATTCTCATTCAGCCATTTCGTCCGCTGATTCCTCAGGCATGTGACAGGAGCAGTGAATCAGTACACGTTGGAGAGACTTACTTGGAAAACACTTACGTTTGCCCAACAAAGGAAATCGACTAAACCGACAGTTCTCTAAGCACATAACCAAGTGTTCCTGATGTTCTTATGGTCAAACCTGGCTCTGCATGAGTTCAATCTACTGCAAATGTCAAAGACATATGCAATGGCTAAGACATCACAGTCCGAGCCATTGGATTGCTTTTCAACATCCATCATCTTTATTATTAGCTCAGAAGAAACCATACCTGCAATCAAGCGGATTGTGCTACGGAGGAGTATAAGCTGTCGTACACATTGACAACCTCATCCTCACAGCCGACGGTGGACACCACACACCAGTGGTTGTTGCTAATGTTGATTATCTGAAGAAACTCTCCAGTGTGAACTTCAAAAGCACAAACCTCATGAAGTGTAGGGGGTTGTAAGCCTGACATGTTGGGAAAATGTTGAAGAATAAGCAACTGAGCAGCTGTGATGATATTATCAGTCAGCCACCCGGCAGGAGATGCAACCACATCCCGGTCCTGCTGCGTTAGACTGTACAACTCATTGCTCACCCACTTTACACATCCACTGTCCTCGTCCTCTGATGCAGAAGATATTGTAATGCATTCAGAGGGTTGAAACAAATTGCAGTCACGGTGAATGCTGCATTATCTGCTATGCTGCGAAGTTTAACCCTGGGAGCCTGACGCCAATTGAATGGGAATTTGTCCATGGAATCACTTCTTTACTAGGAAAGGTGGTGCTTAAGATACCTGCTGAACAATATAGCTGATACTGACCACCAAAATCTCTCACAATACGGCAGGGAAGGTGGCGTTTTCCCAACAAAGTACTGTGAATGGAGACGTAATCCCCAACTTTCATTTCTGGCTTGCTTTTTTTTGTGGGGGGTGGCTTCAGACTCTCCCTAGGGGAAGACGTTGCTCCTGGCTTTAAACCATCTGCGGGTAATAGGGAGCTCTGCATATTGTGAGAAAGGAGAGTACGGCCATGATAGCAATTGCGGGAGTTTATGGGGCAGTCTGTCTTGTGGGCCCTACTATAAGCTCCACAGATACAAAGATTACCGGATATGATGTCATCATCTGGAAAACACAGCTGATCTGACAACACCCCGCTACCAGAATCTGAACCTGTTTCAGTGTCTTGGTCAGAATCTGCACTCTGTGTAGGAACGTCTTGTCCTCAACAGTGACAGCTCTGTTGCAAGGACAGTCCTTGTGTCTTCTACTTTAGTGTGTTTCTGACCCGCAATCCTTGCACTTCCCTTTACCGAGAGATCTCCCCTTTCGACTTCCACTTGCCCCTTCAATGCCAGTGTTAAGGTCATATGTGTCCTGGCCATGCTTCTTCGACCACAGTTGGCGACGCAGTGAATCCTTGGTCCGTTCGACTTTCAGTTTAACTCTCCTCTTTTTCACCTCATCAATTTTGAGCCTGTCTAGAGCTTTCTTTCTCAGTTTATTGTGTCTCTCCAGTGCCTCTTGAATGCCGTCAAACACAGGTAGATTCATGCGCTGGTACAACATGGGAATCCAGTGATAATCAGTACCGTGCTTGTTGTGCATGTAGGTCAAGTTGGCCTGAAGCAATCCCAGGTTAGTTGAGAGCTGGTAGTGAAGCCTTTCCAGGGAACTATTTTTGACCTAAACCTGATCAATACATTGTGGGAGGCTTCAAGGAAATTGGAGTGGCCCCGCTTGAGAATGGGGTGTACCAGTTTTTTCACTTGTTTAGCTCTCTCGTTGCATTCAATTTCGTAGGCCAGTGAGTGAAATGGACAAGATAGCTTCATTCTTGTGTGATATGGTTTACCTTCACAATTTATGTTCTTCTTGTCCTCGCACCTCTTACAAGTGCAAACTCGCAGGGAGTGGAAGTTACATCTACCTCCATCCCACTCATGCCGGTCACATGCATGTTTGGGCAAACCTGTAATTCTATTGACTAATTCTTCTTGGGATTTTCACTCCAGACCAAGTTTGTGTGTGGTTTTCCTATAAATATCTTAGACACAGCCAGGTGCGTGCTTGTCTGGACAGTGGCTTTTAACATATTTCACTTGTGGGTATGTTTTCTTGAACCGTTTCCTCAATGTGTCTGTAAAAGCCTTCTGCTTTGCACGCTCTTCCAGTAGTTTTTTGTGAGCGCAACCAGCATGCCCCCCACAGACCATAATTTCGGCTGTGGGGAACACTTCTGTCACAGCGTTTGAAGACGAGGAGTCTGCATCTTGCTAGTGGATGGCAATTTGCATTCCCTCTTCTTTAGCCTTTTCGAGAGTAGCGCGTGCTGCAAACCCTTCAGCCGCTTTAGATGTCCCTTGTACAGCTCCTCCTCAATGATTCTATCCCTTCCCTTTTGGCAAAGATGCATGTAATAGAGGAGAGCGCCAGTTTGGTATTTTTACTGTGCCACCCTTGCGTTTGCCAGCAACTATCTGCACAGGTTACTGCACGTGACCACGACCCCAATGCGCCATTTGTTTCATTTCATCTTCGGCAGCATCACACATTTCACCAAGCAAACCTTTCACAATGGGATACATACGTTGTATAGTTTTCAAAAATGTGTCCATGTTCACAGTATCAATACCTAGAGCATGTTTAACGCTCTAGTGTATGTAGCGTGAGTGCATCCAGCAACTATAAAAGCTACTTGGATGCTCACACTAATTTCACTGCAAATGTTGGATGTGAATTTAGTGTCCAACATTACATTTTGTGTCACACACCCACTACACATGTATGATATAGAGACTGCACCCCCTAGACCCGTACTTTTTACCCGTACAGGAACTAATTCTCCATTAGAATTAGGGGTTTTATTAATTAATTTCACAAACTTGTCCAGTTGAGACAAGTCCATGAAAACAATTTTGTTGGCTAAAGCACAATCAGTGTCATCTCTCACCTTGCTCAGCCACGCATTTGTGTGGCGTTCAGGTGTAGGTAAGTAGACACTTACATCTTCATGGCTGTTGGAACTCATAAGGTCATCATCAGTGGATTCCACACCACTCATAGACTCTAAACAGCAAATTAAAGTAGAGATTTTAAGCTAACGAATTTCCACTAATCTAGTTTCCACATATACACAAAGTACATGTACATGTACATGTTCCCAGGCCATTTCCGGGAGGATGCCTGGGCACCATGCGCATTGTTCCCATAAAAACATGCATGTTCGTATACTTTCCATTTAGTTTTCTTATTGTGTCCATATATGCTACGAGTGGCAGTCATTGTGCGAGATGTGTTGTAATTTTGCTGTTGTATATAGTCTTCTGAGCCTGATCTAGGGAAATTCTCTTTCAAACTCCAGCAAATCACTGCGGTTTGGCATGTATTTCACGGGAAGTGCATGTTCCTTCACTCCCCCCACTGGATTTGGCAAAGTTAAAGTTATAAAATGCTATATATAAGCTCATCAGTTATGGAAAGCTACAGCAAGTTGCTTCTAGACTACCACAAACTGAGACTTGAAGTAGCACACACAGGTGCTCAGCTGTTTAGTGATGAGAGAGTGAAGCTGTACTGCTGAATGCTTGCACCAGTATACAACACAACCTCCTATTCCGCATATTTGTCAGGAACGTGAAAATGTGTAGTGTGCATGCGCCAACAATTAATACATACACACACAAGGCAACGCATACGCTAATACATAGGTGTAGCGTGCCAGAATGGCTTGCGTGCTGAAATGGCTCACATCACGTGCCGCCCAAATAATCTGCGCGCGCAATTTTTGCTGCAATGCAGCTATATATACATTGAAGTTGACTGTTGAGCCATTTCTGTTTCCACTGTGTAGAGAATCTAAGAGCAATTCTGGTGTGCTTGTGTGTATGACATGCCACTGTGCAGAGAGCTGCCAGACACTACTGTGCACTGCTAGAGAGAACCATTTCTGGCACGCTAGTGTTCACAAAGCATAGAGCCATTCCAGCATGCTTATTTACTATTCTGGCATGCTATTGGGTATTATCATTCTACAGAGAGCAATTCTGGTTCTACTTTGTACTAATACACGTAGTGCCATTCAGGTACGTTGTTAGGCACTATAATGCCAGAATGTTTTCTCTATGTATATATAAAATGCAAATTGCATGAGAATATGAGAATACCCATATACACATGCCAAAACGATTGTTAGTACACAGCATATAGACGTATCTACACAACACTAACTTTAATAAGAGTCAAACCATAGAGGCTAATGTACCTGTACAGTGCAATACCGAGCCATTCTGGCACGCTATGTACAGTGCAATACTGAGTTATTCTGGCATGCTAATGTACACGGAGCCATTATAGCACAACTGAGCCATTCTGGCATGCTAATATACAGTGCAATACTGAGGCATTCTGGCACGCTAATGTACAGTGCAATCGAAATCACGCGCATGCGCACATTCAGAGCGTCATGGACCTTCGATAGAAGATTGTATGGTGGAGACAGGGGTTGGAATTAAGTGTCCAGGCAGTCGTTAATAACTTAGGAATTGATCCTTACACTGTCAGCTGTACCACTATTCAAATGTTGAACAAGTTATCATCCAGAAGCTAACCCTGCTCTTTAAAATCTGTTCAGAAGAAGACTCTACTGGCTGCTACATCTTCTCCAAACTTGCAGAAAAAGATTTGAGGTCACTCAGTAGTGTCAGTCATTAGAACACAGACTGGACTGCGATGGAGTTTCTGACACTGTGTTGAACTCTGAGACTACTCCGAAAGAGTCAAGAAGCACATTATTAAGGTAGACCGGGAAACCTGTGTGCCTACAGCTGGCCAACGTAGCAGCACTATTGTAGCTGCTCGAATCTCCTCTAGTGCCTCATGGTTGAAACTCTGGGATATGGCCCTTGATCATGGTCCACAAGGCACTTCTGCTCTACAAGCACTATATCGTACAATTACAAAATCAGAATGGCTCGGTATCATACAGTACATTAGCATACCAGACTGGCGCGGTTAGTCTCGCCAGCCAGACCCTCTCAAAAGCGGGAGAGGGTCTGGTACAATTCCTATACCTAACTGGTGATGCACTGCCGACTTTTTCTCGGTGCAATAAGTGGCTGATAACCACAAGTTTACGTAACGTGCGCACGTGATAATGTAAACACAGCCCAGCTGCACTACGTAGCTGCAGTCATAGATATATCGTTCCTATCTATGCAGCAATATACGACGGTACACTTCGGAATGTATATCAGCACCCCCTCTTGCTGTTTGTGTTGTTGTGTGACATCTACCAACCACAGAAAAAGGAAGAAGCTTAGAAGTGTGTGTTGTGCGGACGTTCTAATGACTGTATCCAGCAGCGGGCCTGTCTTTTTGGATAGAGTATGTTGCGATCAAAGCGCTATTTTGTGCCACAGTTGTCTCAATATTATTAATACTATGGAGAAAAGGCTAACGAAGCTCGAAGGGTCTATTCAAGAAATGCTTACATCAGTTTTGTGCGAGGCATCTTCTCCACGCACTACCAAGAGGCCTGCAGCACCGCACCTACTTCTGTACCTCTGGTTCCTCAAACAAAACAAATACATCTGACCACTACTGGTTCTCCTTCAGCAATAAGCACTGAGCTGTACATGTGTGGTAGTAGATGTGCTCAAGTGAGTGTAGCTGGTACAGCTCTTAGCTCTTCAAGTGAAACCAGTACAGCTCCTGGCCTTTTCAGTGAAGCTAGTAGAGCTACTGTACCTCTAAATGCTGTCCATGTTACAGGTTCTGTCAGTGGAGGCAGTAGAGTTACCAATGAAGCTGATAGTATAGCTCCTGACTCTCCTGATCCTCTCAGTGGAACTAGCACAGGTCCTGACCATTTCAGTGAAGCCAGTAGAGCTCCTGTCCCTCTCCATGGCATAGCTCCTGTCAGTGTAGTTAGTAGAGTTTTTGTTCTTAGCCTGGTGTATATATATTTATTTTTATTCTTTTTGTGAGATACTTTGTTAGTTATGTGAGTTCTGTATCATGCACGCCTAGTTACGTATTCTATGGCGCATGCATACTGTAACATGTCATCCGTATATATTGTGTGGTGCACCAGTTTTATACAAGAAGTATAATAATCCCAGTGGTGGTGTTACGTGCGTGCAGCTCGGTACCCTAAGGATACTACACTTTCATTTAATCAAGGCAATCTACGATGGGTGTGTTACGAGGTGTGGTACGTGTAGGTGAATTTACGGCATGTTATCCTGAGAATTTACAGAACTACAATATATTTGGCGCATGCACAAACAGTGGATACCAGGCCCTCTTCTCCACACGCAAGAAAGCCTGGAAACGAGGCTAGTTTTACATGTACATTTACATATTCATATTTCTCAGCCAATTACCAATTGTTGACATGTACGTATGTCCACGTACATGGATACACATTTATGCACATGTATGCATATAGTTTATTGTTGTACTGCAGACGTACATGTATGTATTGTTGTAATATGCATGTAATGTCCAAACAATACACATAAGACATACAGCACACAACATACATAGACTGAAGCAGGACACTGGATGCCCAGCCTTCAGAATTGGGGCAATGGGTTAAATATTTTTTGTTGCTATAGTGTCCTAAGCTCACACAATTTACACAAACATAGTAGCCTCAGTTCCCAGGCCTTCCCCATTGCGCGTAATTGTGCACATTTTAAAAATCGGGGAAGGCCTGGGATGAAACATCACATGAGGGATGACGCATAGTGTGCGCCCAGTTGTCCTCGAAGTCGCTACCTAAGCTTCTCACTCGAGAATAGAGCTAGACTTACCCCAGTGTAAAGCGTAGCGCATATATACTCCATACTCACCAGCCATGTATGTTGAACGTCTCAGCTCCCGCAAGTATATACAATTTGTGATTGAGGGTAACGGCGGCACTCGCTAGCGCGTCTACCTAACGTCTACCCTCATGTGATGTTTCATACCAGGCCTTTCCCAATTTCAAATGTTTCCCTCCCCCACACAATCGAAACGCGCACTATTACGTACAACGGGGAAGGCCTGGGAACCGAGTATGTAGAATGGTAGTGCTAGAGTGATGTATGGAAATTTGAATGTCTAAAGTATGGAAACTGGGGGTATGAGATAAGTATCACTTACGCTGGGTCCTTTTCTGTAGAGCTCTTTGTTTTAGTGTCGCAGGGTAGGCCAGGCGGGGGTAGCAGGGCTGACTGTAGAGTACCTGCATCTCCTTGTAGAGCTGGGAGAGTTCTGGATGTTGCCACTGTCGAGTAGCATTCCTAATACTGGAGAAAAAAGGGAGGGAGGGAGGGAGAGGGAGGGAGAAAGAGAGAGAGGAAGGAAGGGAGGGAGAGAGAGGAGAGAGAGAGGTGACTGTAACCTATCAGTGCCTACACTACACATACTTCATCACATAGTATGGAGTGCCATTGTTCTCTACCCCCCGCCCTGAGGGTGTTCTGATTCCATTGTACTGCCCCCCCCCCCCCCCCCCACTCACTGGAGAGTCACATGTTCTCTGGGTCATATTTGACCATGGCTCTGTCAATGGCAGAGAATCTGACAGTCACCTTCTTCTTGACCTCCACCCACTGCTTGTGGAACCTCCTCACCTGTTCTGAGAGGTCACTGCACACTTTGGCACCCAGCTGAGGGGGAGGGGGAGAGAGGGAGAGGGGAAGGGGGAGGGGAGAAATTCATGATATACTCTCAGGGGGTGAAGGATATTTATATGCATCCCCTTTCAAGCATTTTTGGCCCCCCTGGGAGATTTTCAAGTCCCAAGTTACCCCCTCTTATTGGCCTCCTGGGAAATTTTCAAGTCATAAGTTTTACCTGCATCAGTTTCTTTTGTGGGTTAATAACTCTTTCCAGTACCGGCCCCACCCGCTGGCCACACTCGGCACAGAGTCTGGGAGAGAGCGAGGGAGAGAGAATTCAGACATAGCTGATAATGACTTCCTTGAAAGTTTTCCGTTTCGGGATATGAATCCCCCATTCATCTGCCTCTCCTTTGACCTTAGCCATCTTATCTCTACTGCCGAGAACTCAAATCATAGACTGTCCATATGAGAACGTTCTGAGGAGGAAAGGAGAGAGAGGGAGGGAGGAAGGGAGGGAGGGAGGGAGAGGGAAGATAAAGAACTGGGTGAGGGACCTCCTCACACCTGGAGTTCCAACCGGCCACTGGACCTCCAGTAGCCCACTCTAGGAGCATGCCAGAGGCTCGCAGCTCCACCTCTGAGAGACACTGGCCACACTCGGCACAAAGAGTCTGGGAGGGAGCGAGGGAGAGGGAATTCAGACATAGCTGATAATGGCTTTGAACTTACTTGAGGGATACAGGTGAACCGACCTGTAAGAGAGGGAAGAGAGAGTGGAGGAAGTGATGGGAGTGAGAAGATGGAATGGGAGTGAGTTGTGCATATAAAAACACGTGTACGTGGGAGAGGTACCCGTAGATGCTGGCATACATAAAGGTTACTCCATTGCAGACCTTAGAAAATGTCCTAATAGGTCCTAGTACAGTTATACATACCTGAAACAGGAAAATCTCCACAGCTGTACTGAAATGCTATCACGTGAGGCATATTTGCGCACTACGCATGCGCAGCTGCCTACTACGCATGCGCAGTAGGTGTAACAAGCGGGAAATACAAAATGCTATAAATCTTTCTGGGTTGCTGATCTTGCAGAAATATTTTACGGTGTTATTCATCAGAAGACGTGTAATCTATAATCTGCTTTTGGCGCAGATCTGCGATATCAGGGGCAACGCCCCCCACTCCTACCTTAATATTCACTGCGACTTATAGGAGTCCTCTGCCAGTCTGAGTGGTCTAAACACGCTCTGCTGCTGCTGTTCGAATTTGAGTTTAAGATCATTGTTGTGTTTGTGTACACATAATGCCTTCACAACAAAAAAAGGCTTATATTATCAGAATACTGCCAACAATGTAGAGTAAATGTGCGTAATACTGACGGCATTTGTTCCAAGTTGACCAAAACCTTTAAGAAGCTACTGTAGCAAAACAATCTCTAGCAAAACAATCTGTAGCAAAGCGTCACCTTTTAGACTAGTTTTTGTATCACCAGTCATTCCCCCGAAGAAGGTTACCAATCACCGAAAGTACTAGGGATGTTATTTGACTGGTGTTTTTTGCTCATGGCTACCTCCGAGCCTCTACCTCAGAGCAAGTCTTGGAGACTGCAAGGACAGACGCCGCAGCAGGCCACTCGGGAGAAAGTGGTCAGGAGCGCCACCATGCCCCCTCTGGGGGGCTCTACTTTTGCGGGGACCACATCCCTCCAAATTACTCAAAGGGAGGACTTTGGTAAAGGGTGTTACACTATGGCCTCAGAGCCATTTTTCTTTGACTTACCAGCATGTAAAGAGAGATATTCCCATACCGAGGATGGCCAGTGCGTTGTAGCTGAAGAATTCCATGACTCCACACTGACAACAAAGGTGCATGTGCACAGAAAAAGAAATGAGAGTGCTCTAGTGAGCCATTACTGACACAGAGGTTGATGCCTTGAAGGCAGCCTTTGATAGCCAGTCTGGCATGCCTTAGGAAAATGTGATAGTAGTTGTCCTAATGCTTAAAGAATGCCCATTGGCTTGTTGCAGTAGTAGTAGTGTTTGCCAAAGACAACTACCAAGGGCAGCTGCTACACATATTTCCCTGTGTTGAGGCATGTTGTTCAGTTTCATGGGAAGATCAGAGTGCCACCAGGAAGTCCCAATGCCAGTCTAACACTCCCTGACATGCACACAGTACAGTCAATGCTCCTTGGCATACATAATAACCAGGTGATATGGCTATTCGTACTGCTATTTTAGAGCACATGATAGACAGTCACAGATATATAAAAGTGAACTGAGCTATCAGCCTTCTGAAATATGTGGGTAAGGGGCAATGATGTGCTATAAGATGTAAGTACTCCCTAATGGACTACTGACAGCAACTTGCTATGCTTATAGTACTTACCTACAATATGTGGAAGTATACATAAGTACTTACATACAAGTACAGGTCGCTCTGTGGATATGTTAGCTAATCACAATAATGCATGAGGAATAAGGCTACATTGGTGAATCCATTTGTGTGTTTTACCACAACACATATTTATGGAAAGAAATATCTGCAAACTGCAATACATATATGTGAAACTTATGATTGACATGGCCTGAGTAACTTCTCTATATCTATTACCAGGCCAACTACATGACATTTGTCATGTGAAGTAGCTAGAGCATGTCCCCTGGATAGTGCAGCTGCAGATGTGTCACTGTTCGCACACTTGGGGTTGGGTGTAGCCTTGTACCCAGGCCGTTGCGGGGACGGAAGACGGCCTGGTATCAACTGTTTGCGCATGCGTGAACATTACCAGATTTTCTGGAAATCTGGATAACAACGTAAAGTATACGTAGGTATAGTACAGTGTACTCCCATATCTGGTATTCGAGGACGTGTAAATATTGAGGGGTGGGTATGTCATTCGCCCTTGAGAGATTCCGACGTTTTCCTAGAAATAAACTTGACTTGAAATTCATTTGCCTCCCTTGGAGATATTGTACACATATTACAAAAAATAATATGCAACAAGTGTTTAAGATGACTGTTACATATACTCATATAATCACACATGTAGACACACAGCCAGTCAATATCTGACAACACAGAAACAGTCAGCTTTGTAACTCTGAGTAGCTTGACCACACTAACACTGCAGACCCATCTGTTTAACTCCATCGAACTCTGCCACATGTAGCTGCGAACCCACTGAACCCAGATCATACAGGCCATAAAGAGCTTCGTAACTCTGAGCAGCTTGACCACACCACACTGCAGACCCATCCTTGGATAGTAGACATTGCAGTAACTTAACTCCTTTGGACTCTACCACGTGTGGCTGCCAACCCACTAAACTCAGATAATACTTCTGTCTGTCCCCACAATGCCAGTGTCGAACTGGTTACGTACACGGATCACACATATAACGATGAACCGAGATATAACATCACCTCGGACAGTATACAGTCCAAAACAAGATTTGTGTGCATGCGCAAACAGTCGATACCAGGCCGTCTATTCAGCCCCTGCAACGGCCTGGGTACGAGGCTAGGTTTGACTGCATACTCATATCATGTAGTTAACAACAACTTGTCAGAGTCACTGTGTCAGTCATCACTTCATACTACAATATGTAGGTGTTACATGTTGCTATCACATCCACTATAGGGATAATGCAGCTAGAGGTCAAAAAACAATCACACGTTTAACCACCCTCTACATGTACATTCCGGCTGAAATACAGTAAGTTGTTGTTAGACTGGACTAGTTGTGTAGCTGTGACAACTCTCCATTAAAAAATGTGTTAGATCTAGAACTTTCCCTTTTCTCCCCTAGACTTTCTTCATCCTCTACCTTCCCAGATCTTGCATTCTACCAAACAAACCCTGGCCAACCCCATTTTACCTTATTCCACCTATTGTCTTAAGAACTACATGCATCATTCCTCATTAAAAACCACATGTATTTCCAGCTGTAATCTCATCAATAATTCCTCCATGTCATATCCTCATTTCCTAACCTTTTTTTGATGCATCGTTGTATATTTTTATTATGGCCGTATTATCCACACTTCATTTGTCTAGTCCTATTACTGATTATACTGTCAATTTCCAACAATATTTCTCAAAATTACAGACAAATCAAGTTGTACACCAGTAGCTAGTGTAGTATCAGTTGAATGTTGTGTGTTTTACTACCTTGGTCAGGTGTAATGAGTGGCTTTTCTACTACAATAGCACCCACTCAGGTGGTAGAGACAGTCCCCTCATTGGGGAGACAGTTACTAAATGCAGTGAGTCTAGTGTCTACATAAACATGCCTCACAGTTCACTCACACAGCACACAGGTTCCGTAGTAGTAACAAATGATGTAGTTGTAAATTACAGCTACTTAAACAACACTGGACGTACTAGTGACGAGAGAGGCATTCCGACTGAGGATGTTACAGCCAAGGAAAGGGGGTGGGGCAACACGGCACTGATATTCTCTGGTATGCGATTTTTTCGAAGTTAGTCTTGTGGCCGCTAGTGAATGTACTGGGCGTGGCGTGTGAACAAATCCGGCAGCGCGCTTAGATAAGTCACAAAGAACTTGACATGTGACCATACTCAAGAGAAGCCCAGCCTGGTTCTGGCAATGCCATTCCTCAGAACTCTGCTCATTCCTGGATGGACCGTACCTATTCCTGACCACCAACAGATATCTTCTGAAGAGCACAGTGAACGTTTGCAGCCCATTGCAATTTAACCAAACGCGCCACATGACATGCACAATGGGCTATTCCAGTTAATAAAGATACACCCCTATAGAGGAGTGAAATTAAGATAACCCCCCTGACATCAACTAATGTTGACATTCCTAGGACAATAATTATTGTTTACGTTAACACCCCAGGATTTGAAAACAAAACAACACAATCAAGAGTGCCACTAGTAAAAATACCCTGAACATAATACATCAATGTCCAAGTTAGCCTTCATAATTACATCATCCTGGGAGGTGGGTTAGGGCTAGGGCTGAGGCTAGGGCACATTGGGAATTTCCCTGGAGGCAAAACCTCACTTACATTTTTATGGAGCAATATGTTGTACACACAATATGATGATACAAAAACATAGAAGTGACAACTGTAAACTTCCCACGATAAATCTACAAGATACATAACCATGCAAAATATAACTACACAGTTTGCTACAGTACACATGTTCACGCCTACCTAAAATTTATGTATCACTATAGTAGTACTTCTGCACTGTAGCTACTATAGTGTATCACCCATGCACAGTAGCTACTATAGTAGAATCTCCAACTTTTTCCCATGATCACTCAGGGCAAGGTGATGTCCTTGTCCACATAATGTATAGAATTTCTACAGCACGCACTAGCTCCTGTGCAGTACAAAATGTACCACCCAGGTTTCCACCCAGAATCTCCAACTTCTTTCTAATATATCACTAAAAAAAAGGATGTAGGGATTGCGAACCCCTTTTAGTATTTACAGATGTAGGGATATGGGGTTACGCATGTTATGATTGTTGCATGCTATCATACCCTGCCTTTGTCTGCATGCATGCTGCACTTTAACCTTGTTTCTATACTTTTTGGCACTTCACTCCCTACATCCTTCAACATTTTAGTGAAAATGTTTTTACACTTTTTTCACTGGTTTTTACGGTGTGTAGTGACTTTCGTGCAGAGTTCTACCTCCCTTGCAGGATATCTAGCAATTGTCAGTGACTCCTACATCCTAATATTGCCTACTGAGTACAACAGCGGTTCCAGTTGCCTGCAACAGTTAGTCGTTCAATGAAACGGAACAATGTAGCCAAAAAAAGACAACATAGCGCTCGAAACAGTGGCAGCTCGACGAACACTGATTAGTGCACAAAACTAACTCCACGTGTTTGGCACTTGAGCAAACAAATGGCGTCTAAAACTAACACTTGTAAGGTTGCAGACCTGGAGTTTGACGGCTTTGGGAGAAGGTATGAAGATTTTGTGCATCAAGGATCATGTACGCTCCAGTATAATTGATTTTCGTGAAAGAATTAGAGCGATTACTAACCCCAGTTTCATGGTAGGCCGTTTGAACTGAAGAACAAGAAGAAGAAGATGATGATGAACAATCCGGGTCACTGTAGCTGTATATTTTACGTACTTTGAGAGTATGATAGTGTATTGCAGAGCATTGAAAAGGCTTAAAACATCGGCGTTCAGGAGTTCTGAGCCATTACTTTTGTTAAGGCTTGATGGGCGTGTCGGCGCCATCCCTACATATACAGTCTACCGACTTTATAATGATATTGATGTTTTGGCCCATGTATACATGCCACAGCTAGACCATTTTTGACTGCTCAAACACGTGCACATTCTTCATGTAAAAGTATAGTCTTGCAAAATAATTTTCTTAAAACTGATGCTGTGCTCTGCTGGCAATACATTCTTGCTTGTTACTGATCCCTTAAATATTGATAGCTGAAGACACAAGTCTTCATGAAGGACTATTTGCACTATACTAACTTTAATCAACATACACTAGCCAAGAATAGATTTGAATTATAGCCAAATGTTTCGACCCCTAACTGTGGTCCTCTTCAGTGGCAAGTACAAAAAAGAGAAATGCAGTGACTATTTATACTAAGGATATTAGGTAATGCAGGTAACTAAGGAAAATGGAAACAAACAGGCAACAAAGGAATGCTAACATAACTCAGTTGTTTAAGAAAGGCAAAAAAGCAAAGTGGAAGGCAACCGAGGAATGCAAAGAAATGTGTAGAAAATAAATTATAAAACCTGAAAATGTAATATAAAAATAAAGATGTAAAAAATATATACCTAAAAAACCTAAAAAAGACGGCCAAACACCGGCAAAGGGGACCCCATGTCACGGTTTATAGTGGTATGTGTCTGGATAAACCAAGACTCCAAAAAACAACGCTGTTTTTGATTCGTTTCTTGGGCTAAGACTGAAAAAACCTGGACATGTTGTACAAGGTATTCTATATACAACCGTTATTCCTCTTCTCAATAGGAGTCGGATCTTTAAGTTGGACCAGATGTTGCCGTAAAGTGGAAACTGGTTGAAAAACAACACGAACGTTGACAGATGACATGGTGCGTTTAATTGCCTCTGAAAGTCCTTTAACATAGGGAAGAACGATTGTTTTGCAGTAAAATTATAACATTTATACGTAGCGAGTAGGTCCGCTCGCCAGTACTATTACTGTGCAACGAACGGGACACACAGAGGTGTTACAGTACATGCTGTTAATAATTCATTATATAGTGACTCGCATCTAGCTATTTACATGGCAGCAAAGACGCATGTGGTGGCTTCTTGTTGCTGATTTAATTAATTCTTGGTGGAGGCGTGGCTTACAAATGGTGGGGCGGCCTTAGACGCCCCTGCCACCCCGGTTCCGGTGGCCCTGATTTGACTCTTATCACGTGGAGGATTTCCACAGCACACAACTATTCAGCTCTACAATTGGGAGTATGTAGGTAGTAAACCACAGATACATGCCCAACTACAGTGGTTTCTGTAGGCATTCATTAGCAATTTAATGTGTACCTACATGCGTTTTCTCTTGTGCAAGCACCCTATTGCTCTAGACTAGTACGACACACACACACACACACACACACATAAACAACCTGACTTGCAATATTGAAGTTGTATGCAGCTTCTACCAATCACTAGCTTCCAATTCATGAGGCTTTTGAGCCTATCTTGCACGTAAATGCTCCCGGTATAATGTCCCCCTAGGATAATATTCACCGGTGAATATAAGTTCTATTGTCATAAATTGTTAAGAGTGAGACATGCCAACAGTGTCATCATAACAACTAGCCTCGCAGAGCTACGCCTTCTCCTCCCCCGTGGCTCTGCGAGGCTATATAACAACATTTCCACGAAAGATTCTGAGTCATATACAGGATGAAAAACCTCATGAACTCTGTCATTGCTTAAGTATGTTCCCTATAGTAGTTTTGCTTTTCTGATCACTCCCTGAGTCGCCACCTGTGTCGCTTCTCGCAATGCTGTGCAAAGCGCGTACTGGCTGGCACCAGACGCATAGGCGCTTATAGATTAAATAAGGGGCGCGCCGCTGCGCAGTTGTTTGATGCATGCGTGAGATTTGAGGTGTGCGCGTCAGAACGACGAATGCTTAAGTCTCACGCGCAATGGGTGAGAGTCGGCATGACTGCAAACACCTGAATGGTTCATGCAAGCATATTGCAATGAAGCCAGAGAAGTACTACGTTAACATAGTCTACCTCGGGTGTCCTGTCAAATCACACTCCCTTTTATAGTCATGTAAAATCTGGATAGTTTCGTCAATGTATTTTACAATACAGGCATTGGTCTGACATCTTTGGTGGGCTATAATTAGAGTGCTGAAGGGGTACATTTTTCAAATCTTTCAAGTCCTAGAAACTTCATCAAAGAGTAGCTTTCCATCAAGTGAAACATCATCCACAATTTAGCTACTCCATATTTTCTGGGGTTTGGTGTCAGCCCAACTGCATTCAAATGGAGGTAGGTAACAGCAATTCTTGTTGTTACGTTGGTCATTGTATTGTGTTGCAAAAACATGCATTAACCATTAGCTATTGTTATGGGTAGGTTTTGCATGTACCAGTAGGCGAGGTATTAATTCAATATAAGCGTGCCTCGCCCTAGCCCTAACCCTAGCCCTATATTGACTCCCTGATATACACCTTGCCTCTCATGACGAATATTTTGATGTAGATGTAAATCCACAGCCACTGCCCTTGCCCCATGTAGTCTGCCTCCTCAATCAGCTTTGTTAAGTATATCCAAGTTGCATTCATGATTTAGAAAAGACATTGCCTGTGTAATGGCAACATGCATGTACATGTATACCAAATTATTCTTACTTGCTTATTGGTGGCCCCACCAACAGGCATAATGGAAATAAGTAGCTGCAACCCTTTGCCCGATTGGTTCTGAATACAGGTATATGTAGGCTCCAGTAGCTATTTGTATACTTAGTACATACAATTCACCTACCTGTTATTGAGTAATGTGCATATAGATACCAATGCTTAAGCTGCTCTACTGCTAGTCCCAAATGACTTTCAGGGTTTATTTCAGAAGGTGGGGCGAACCGCACATACGAGATATCTTGGGGGGTAACATGAAAACACATCTGGCTGTATATGAGGAAGGTCTCTTTGACTTAAGGGGGCAAAACCTTTTTAAGGGGGGTGGGGGGAATGCCCCCTCTTGCCCCCCCCCCCCCCCTAAAAGAAACTCTGACTTTCACTGAGGTTTCTGCTAGTTTTCCCAGGGTCTCCAAAAGTTGAAACAGATTGGGGGCCTTGCTTTTATAGTACTCAATATAGCACTGATAAGATGCTCAATGATATTGGGGCCATCACTGATGCAGCTACATGAGATTAGCTGTTCAGTTTCACTTTCAATGTTGGCTATCATGAGAGATGACAGCTCCATGGATGCCAGGCTGATTTCCAGATTAAAAACTTTCTCTTTCAACATTGCATACTCAGATTTAAGTAACTCAAGATTAGGAACTGAAATTGCTGATATTTGCAGGGGTTGTTGAAATGAGCTGCCCGAAGCGGAGGTGCCTGAACTAGGGGATGGATGAATACCGTACACATACGTTGTTCTCTCAGTAACAGCACCAGGAAATGCCAGTTCTGTTTCATAAGTGGTTATTTCACCAAATATCCTTTCAAGAATGTCCTTAATCTCTTAAAACTTCATACAGCCCCTATATGGTCCGTCCTTGTATCCAGTCTGAACATGTTCCTTCAGCCTAGCAACAGAATCCCAAGCAGCATTCCCAAGCAGCATAACAATGCAAAGCTAAAAGGAAAGTTAAACCTGGCTTCAGGTCTATGGAGCCAAGTGAAATGTAGTGTTTACATATGCATTCATGTCCAACTGAACATTAATATGCCTGTTGCTTGGGCGGCTACACAAATACAAGTGACATATTCTCTATCTAGCTCCTAGAGTATACCCGATTACTGCCATAACATACCACTACTTTTTCCCCATTCATAGCTACAGCATAGATATGTAACCAGGATTGGAAACTGATGACGTTACACGTACATCCTTCGTTAACGGCGTGTGAAGATTCTGTGCATACGAACGGGGGTTGTCTGAGTTTCATAACAAACTACTGATGTGTACGGCGTGAATCAGTGCATATATATGTATATCCATGTGCTTTCTGATGCCCTTTCTGATCCCTTTGATTTTTGCACCGTCTTCTTGCAGTGAGTCTTGTACTGCTCAACCCAGGAACTCATGAAAGAGAAGCCACGCATTGTTATCCATAAACCCACAATCATAGGGAAGAGTGCTTGTTCTAAGTCTGCCTCCCATGCAGGCAGCAGATGTTAGGCTCCAATGAAACAGAATTTCATCATTTGACATCAGAATTGAAGTGGCCTTTTCCATGGTGTTGCTGTTCGGCTGATTGATTGTCTGTTTCAGGAGTGACTGCAGTTGGAGCTCTATTGCTGCTATTAACATATGCATATTGGAGCCCACATGGTTCAGCCCCCAACTGGTTCACCCAGTCCTGACACTCATCAGTGACTCCATCATCATCAGTGAGTTCGACAAGGCAAAGCTGTAGCTGAATCTTCTTATACTTACAGCACTTGTAATATATCCAGTAGAGGGCATTCCTCTTCATAAGAAAGCGATTCCTGTTGAATGTCAACTGGTGGAATAGGTACAGGATTGCTTGAAGGACTTTTTTCTTTTCAATCACATAAATTGACAACACTTAAAGCACACAACGCTTTCCATCACATAAATTGACAACACTTAAAGCATCAAAGAAGTTGTAAAATAAACTTTGCAGTCTCTTCTGCCTCCAGACCCCCAAATAGAGACAGTGCTTTGGAGGCAGTTTCCTATAGTTAAATTACATAACATTATAGCACTATTTTCTTTACTTGGCAGCCAGGTCTACACACATTTTTGAGAAAGAAGTAAGCACGTGTTCAAACTCTAGGCGAGGAAGGATGACTGTACAGCTCTATCCAGTGGTTCCAGGATATCTCCCTTCCACTCTTCTAGATTTGTCTTAAATATATTTTGTATGGTATATGTATACCCAGAGATTTCTCCATTTAGAGGCCCAGCAATTTCTGGTTGTTTTCATCAAATATGGTGGATCTGAAAAGAAGGAAAAAATCCCTGCCATCTTTTGCAAATGGGTTTAGGACCTTGTGCACTAGTCGCCTCTGGGAATCATGCAATCTGTTTATAGATGCACCATTGAATGTCACACCCATAACCTACAGTGTACGTAGTATAACAGTTCATTACACTACCCACATTCCATCCTTACCTTGAAGTTTCTAGACGGTATACAGCTTCCCAGAGTAGATTATAGAGGTCTCCAGTGATCCCCTTGTGGCAAGGAAAGTGAGCATATGTGAACTGTAAGTGAGAAAACAGTCCCCGGACCATGAGTGCCATCACTGATTGTGCTAGTGGAGGTCCAGATGAGTCAGATGAAGCCAGTGACTGTTCCAATGTCAGCAAGTGAGAGTTTATCTCTTCAAGATTAGTAAATCCAACTAACTAGTGTGCTTGTTGTAGACTAAATCTTCTTTAATGTACATCTCATCAAGTAATAGTGAGACATACCTTCAGACTGGTTCACCTTTGCTGCAAGATAGAGCTGATCGTCAACTTCTGTTGAATAGCCATAAGATGGCTTTATATGGTGTGTATAGTCATGAAGAGTGCATTGTGATGGAAGTTGAAGGCAGTGTGACTGGCGAAGTGTCTCATAGGCACTTTGAGACAAATGCCAAAGGTAGATGCACCACTTAATCATGGTAGGGTGCCACCTCATACCTCGTGTGTCATCTCTAGATGCAGCATCATCCTGCTGCTTCCAAAACACCTCCTGAAATGTACTTGGTAGAGCTCTTTCCTGCATTGTCTCTCCTTCATTCTGAATGATGGTCATTAAATCAGTCATCAACTACTGTGTCATGCAGAGTCACTACTCCTTCCAATTGAGACTTCTCTGGAGCTCCTGGTGCAGTTTTCCCATCCATTTCCTTAGTGGTGAGCCTTTTGTATGGCACACAGCTACTGGTGTCAGTTCTTCTAGGTGGTCTTTTATGAACACGACATTTTTGAACTTGTACATTGTATCTAATGTTTACACATGTCTTGCATCATAATAGACTTACCACCTGAAGGCAAGAGCAATGTACATGCTGTGTGGCGGATAGTCTGACTAGGTCAATTCTTGACTGACTGACTAGGTCAATTCTTGCAACAATCTCACTTCCTAGAAGGTGAAAAGGTTTTTCATTATATTAATAAATATCATGCATGCAAAATACCTGTTGAACTCTTAAATATCCTTCCATTCTCCTCACAAGCTCTGAAAAATCTTCAGTGGGATTGCCAGAGCAGACATGGCTATTGCTGCAAGCAGTGAGGATGTGGATCAAATCATTAGTGCATGATATAGATCTTGGAATGGTAGATACAACTGGGCACTGATCAATCTGCACTTGAACACCATGAAAGCCTAAAGTCCATTCCAAATTGCGATCAACTTCGACTACAAGGAGGTGCTTATGTCCAGAAGAGCGGAGTTGACAGTGAGACAGGCAAAGGTTATAATTTGGCCTTTACTTGTATCTTGACATTTCACCCATCTATTTGGAAGAGGCTGGTTAGATATTCGATTACTCAGGTGCTGCAGATCGTGAACTGGAGCTGACAAGTATGCAGACATAGGAAGATGCAAGTTTAAAGGCTGTGGTGGTGGCAATTTGTAAGGAATAGAAACACAGAAGATCATCACCGTTTGGAGAGAGATCAATGAAGGTTTCCTAGACCTATTTCTTTCATAGTTTTTCCTCTGATAATGGGACCTTTTGTGGCATTTCCAGAAAGAAGGTAATATTGCTTATTTAGTACGAAATTTTTTGCTACCTTCGATTACATCATTCCAGTAAAGACAAGCTTTCTTTTCCTTAAAAAGTAATGAACTTTGGTAATCACTAATAGTACACAGTCACTACACAAATTAGCAGGTGTAACCTGCCCGTCACAGCTATTAAAACCACTTATTCTAGTGCATTAGCCCTGTACCAATAGCAGTCAGATATAGGAACATAAAAGAGAAAGTATACAATACAAATCTGCCGTACCACACGGCACACCGAGTTGTTGTTCCAGTAGCTCTTTTTGCCGAAGTATAAAATATGCATGTGAAAGAACCATTTTGTAGGCAGACACCTAAATTTACATGCAACACATGGTTTTCTCTCCCGGAATGGCTCCTTTTTCTGCTAGATAATAATAACTTGCCCACAGAGGTTGGCCGCGCATGCGCCATAGACGTACTGCGCGTGACGTCATCAGTTTTTAATCCTGGCTACGTGTCTCTAATAACTATGGCTAAAGACATGACAAGTCATGTGCTCCCTGCGTATCACCCCCCCACAAAGGCCTCTCCGCCTTGGCTAGTTCCGTAAGCGCCCATGGATCCTCCGTGCCTAAGAGCATGGGCGCTTACCTTACATCTGCCAATGCTCATGGGCGCTTCCATTACATCACATTTATAGTACGTGAGCGCATACGCGTACGTAGTCTGGTACCCAGACCCTACATACAAAATTACGCTCATGCGGTAGTCGCATGCGCTAGCGGAAAAGAAGCAGTTTTAATCTATTTGGCATGCATATCCCTAACCTTATCATTCACTTTTAGTTTCTGTTCCTGTAAACCCAGGGCAAATGATATTTTGACTTTTGTCTGGTACAAAACTATACCCTAACGTGGACCAAGGCTGGAATGTGAGAAAAGGTGTTAGAATGCAATTATAGACCGCAGCACTATAATAGGGGGCAGGGTCTTGGGTGGAGTTCTAGAAACAGTGCAGATCAAGGAGAAGCTAGCTCGATTGAGGCTGCCATTATTCTAGTCAGTATGGAGACACTAAAACCACTTCAGCGAGAGGCAATACGAGCGCTTGTGTGGAGAAAAGGGATGCATTTTCTATACCCACTGGATTCGGCTAACCTTGATTTTCTCCTGCTCATGTTCGACTATCTGCGCCGCAAAGAAGGGTCGATTTCTCTGACAGTTATAATGACGGCTTCCACTGCACTTTGACCTTTTGTGGCACTTTGAGATAAGTGGTCTGCCCACGCTAATCAAAATTCCAGGGCCCGCGTTAGGGTATAGTTTTGTACCAGACCCTTCTTTTCCACTAGCGCATGCGACAACCGCATGCGCGTAATTTTGTATGTAGGGTCTGGGTACCAGACTAACGCGCGCACGTTGAACGCTGGCAAGCGTTTTGTGTTGCTACGGTCATGGCCTCGGAAATCTCCGTTTGCTCTATGTGCTGAGGTGCTTGAGGAGTTTGTGAGACTAGATACTCGAAGCAGCTCTGCTATACAAGGACTGGGTAGCTTCCACAACACGGTGAGCTCCCTGTGCATCCCGTCTCTAACAGCATGAAATACATAGTAGAGTGCCAATACAACACTGGCTAATAGTCCCGCGCTAGACGTGTTAACTGTGACAATCATGCTCCCTTTATCACCTCTCTCTCTCTCTCTCTCTCCACCCTGCCTCCCTGCCTCTCTCCCTCCCTCCATTTGTCTACGTGCAGGGGTGTTTTGAGGAGTTTGTGGGACTAGATACTCGAAGCAGCTCTGCTCTACAAGGACTGGTAGCTTCTGCAACACTGAGCTCCCTGTGAATGCCATCTCTAGCGGCATGAAATACATAGAGTGACTCTGGCTAATAGTCCCGCGCTGGACGTGTTAATTATGCCAATCATGCTCCCTCTATCAACTACCTCACTCTCTCTCACTCTCCACTTCCTCCCTCCCTCCTTCCCTCCCTGCCTCCCTCTCTCCCTCCCTCCCTCTGTTAGCTCTATGGGCAGAGGTGTTTGAGGAGTTTGTGGGACTGGATACTAGAGGCAGCTTTCCTCTACAAGGACTGGGTAGCTTCTGAAACATGGTGAGCTCCCTGTGCTCTAATGGCATGAAATACATAGTACCAATACAACTCTGGCTAATAGTCCATGTTAATTGTGCTCCCTCTATCAACTATCTCACTCACTCTCCACCCCTCCCTCCCTCCCTCCCTCCCTCCCTCCCTCCCTCTCTCTCTCTCTCTCTCTCTCTCTTTCTCTGTTCTCAAACCAACCCATGATGGGTGGGAGGCATGCCACCTGTGCCTACTGGGTTGACTACACCCAGGCGCACGTAGTGCAATGGTGGCTATGTACCTCTCTCTCTCTCTCTCTCCCCTCCCTCCCCCTCCCCCTCCCCCTCCCTTCCCCTCTCCCTCTCTCTCTCCCCTCCCTCCCCCTCCCCCTCCCCCTCCCTTCCCCTCTCCCTCTCTCTCTCTCCTCCCTCTCCCTCTCTCTCCCTTTCTCTCTCTCTCTCCCTTCCTCCGTTTGCTCTACGTGCACAGGTATTTGAGGAGATTGTGGAACTAGTCTTCGTTTGCTCTATGTGCAGAGGTGCTTGAGGAGTTTGTGGGACTAGATACTCGAAGCAGCTCTACTCTACAAGGGCTGTGTAGCTTCTGCAACACGGTGAGCTCCTTGTGCATCCCGTCTCTAATGGCATGAAGTACATAGTAGAGTGACTTGGCTAATAGTCCTGCGCTGGACGTGTTAATTGTGGCAATCCTGCTGACTCTCTCCATTCTCTCTCACTCTCCACTCTCACCTCCCTCCCTCTCTCCCTCTCTCCCTCTCTCCTTCTCTCCCTCCCCCCCTTCCTCTCTCCTTCACTCTCTCTCTCCCTCCCTCCCTCCCTCCCTCCCTCCCTCTCTCCCTCTCTCCCTCCCTCTCTCTCTCTTTCTCCCTCCGTCCCCCCCTCCGTTTGCTCTACGTGCAGAGATATTTGAAGAGTTTGTGGGACTAAGTACTCGAAGCAGCTCTGCTCTACAAGGACTGGGTAGTTTCTGCAACATGGTGAGCTCCCTGTACATCCGATCTCTATATAGTAGAGTGCTAATACAACTATGGCTAATAGTCCCGTGCTGGATGTGTTAATTGTGGCAATAATGCTCCCACTATCAACTATATGTATCTTACTCTCTCCCTCTCTCTCCACTCCCTCCCTCCCTCCCTCCCTCCCTCCCTCCCTCCATCCCTCCCTCTCTCTCTCTCTCTCTCCCTCTCTCTCTCTCTCCCTCCTCTCTCTCTCTCTCTTTCCTTGCCAGCCTCCCTCCCTCCGTTTCCTAGGTCTTTGAGGAGTTTGTGGAATTAGATACTTGAAGCAGCTCTGCTCTACAAGGACTGGGTAGTTTCTGCAACATGGTGAGCTTCCTGTACATCCGGTCTCTAACAGCATGAAATACATAGTAGAGTACCAATACAGCTATGGCTAATAGTCCCGTGCTGGACGTGTTAATTGTGGCAATCATGCTCCCTCTATCAACTACATGTATCTCCCTCTCTCCCTGCCTCCCTCACTCCCTCCCTCCCTCCCTCTCTCCCTCTCCCTCTCCCTCTCCGTCTCCCTCTCCCTCTCCCTCTCTCTCCCTACCAGCCTCCCTTTTTCCCTCTGTTTCCTCTACGTGGAGAGGTGTTTGAGGAATTAGATACTCGAAGCAGCTCTGCTCTACAAGGACTAGGTAGCTTTTGCAACACGGTGAGCTCCCAGTGCATCCAATCTCTAACAGCATGACATACATAGTAGAGTGCCAATACCTCTCTCTCTCTCTCTCTCTCTCTCTCTCTCTCTCTCTCTCTCTCTCTCTCTCTCTCTCTCTCTCTCCTCTCTCTCCCTCTCTCCTTTTCTCTCCCTCTCTCTCCCTCTCTCTATCGCTTCCTCTCTCCCTCCCTCCGTTTGCTCTATGTGCAGAGGTTTTTGAGGAGTTTGTGGGACTAGATGCTCAAAGCAGCTCTGCTCTACAAGGAGTGGGTAGTTTCTGCAACACGGTGAGCTCCCTGTACATCCGGTCTCATGATAGAGTACCAACACAACTATGGCTAATAGTCCCATGCTGGATGTGTTAGTTGTGGCAATCATATCAACTACATGTATCTCACTCTCTCTCTCTCTCTCTCCACTCCCTCCCTCCCTCCCTTCCTCCCTCTCTCTCTCTCTCTCTTTCTCTCTCCCTCTCTCTCTCCCTGCCAGCCTCCATCCCTCCCTCCATTTGTTATACGTGGAGAGGTGTTTGAGGAGTTTGTGGAATTAGATACTCGAAGCAGCTCTGCTGTACAAGGACTGGGTAGCCTCTGCAACACGGTGAGCTCCCAGTGCATCCCATCTCTAGTAGAGTGCCAATACCCCTCTCTTCCCCCCCTCCCTCCCTCCCTCCCCCCCCCCCCTCTCGCTCTCTCTCTCTCCCTCCTCCTATCTCTAATATCTATGGCTACAGAGAGAAGATGTGACGCAACAAGATATAAGATGTCACAAAAGTCATGTGCTCCCTGTTATCATGTGGAAATGGACCAGGCGTTCTCCCTCCGTTTTCCCACCTACACATTTAATTGTGCGGAGGGCCTGGGAACGAGGCTATTCACAAACAAAGGTACAGAAGTACTTAGATGGCCGCATGGCTAGTTCCGTAAGCGCCCATGTATCTTCCGTGCCTATGCGCGCTGCCAATGCGTAACAATACATCTCACTTGAGCATGTGAGGGTATACACGCACGTTGAACGCTGGCGGGCATTCCTGCCTTGCTACGGTTATCACTGCTCTACGTGCAGCGGTGTTTGAGGAGTTTGTGGGACTAGATACTCCAAGCAGCTCTGCTGTACAAGGACTGGGTAGCTTCTGCAACACGGTGAGCTACCTGTGCATCCCGTCTCTAACAGCATGAAAGAGTGCCAATACAACTCGAGCTAATAGTCCCGCGCTAGATGTGTTAATTGTGACAATCATGCTCCCTGTATCAACACCCTCCCTCCCCTCCCTCCCTCCCTCCCTCCCTCTCTCTCTTTCTCCCTCTCTCTCTCTCACTGGACATGTTAATTGTAGCAATCATGCTCCCTATCTCACTCACAAACTCCACTGTTTCACTCTCCAATGCTCTACAAGGACTGGATAGCTTCTGCAACGCGGTGAGCTCCCTGTGCATCCCGTAATGAGTAGAGTGCCAATGCTAATATTCCCGTGCTGGACTTGTTAGTTGTGGCAATCATGCTCCCTCTCTCCATTCTCTCTCACTCACCCTCCCTCCATCCCTCCCTCCCTCCCTACCTCTCTCTCCCTCCCTCCCTCTCTCTCCCTTACTCCATCCCTCCCTCCCTACCTCCCTGTTTATTCTACGTGCAGAGGTGTTTGAGGAGTTTGTGGGACGAAGCAGCTCTGCTATACAAGGATTGGGTAGCTTCTGCAACATGGTGAGCTCCCTCACAGCATGAAATACATAGTAGAGTGCCAATACTAATAGTCCCACGTTAATTTGTGGCAATCATGCTCTCTATCAACTACATGTATCTCATTCTCTCTCTCCACTCTTTCTCACTCTCCACTCCCTCCCTCCCTCTCTCCCTTCCTCCCTCCCTCATTCTCCCTCTATCAACTCTCTCTCTCTCGTGTGTTCTCAATGATGGGTGGGAGGCATGCCACCTCTCACCCCATGCAACTCTCCCTCCCTGCCTCTCTCTCTCTCTCTCTCTCTCTCTCTCTCTCTCTCTCTCTCTCTCTCTCTCTCTCTCTCTCTCAAGGCATGAGGCTTCTTCCCAATTAATTTAAGACCCTGGGTGAAGGTCTCTCTCTCTCTCTCTCCCCCTCTCTCTCTAGATACAGCTCTGCTCTAGGAGTGGGGAGTTTCTGCAACACGGTGAGCTCCCTGTACATCTGGTCTCTAACATCATGAAATACATAGTAGAGTGCCATGGGCAATAGTCCCGTGCTGGACGTGTTAATTGTGGCAATCATGCTCCCTCTATCAACTACAAGTATCTCAATCCCCTTCCCTCCCTCCCTCCCTCCCTACAAGTATCTCAATCCCCTTCCTTCCCCTCCTCCCTCCCTCCCTCCCTCCCTCTCTCTCTCTCCCCCCCTCTCTTTCTCTCCCTCTCTCCCTCTCTCCATCCCTTCTCCCTCAGTTTGCTCTATGTGTGGAGGTGTTTGAGGAGTTTGTGGGACTAGATACTCGGTGGATGTGTTAATTGTAGCTCCCTCTACCCTCTATCAACTACATGTATCTCAACATGGTGAGCTCTCTCTCTCTCTCTCTTCTCTCTCTCTCTCTCTCTCTCTCTCCTCTCTCTCTCTCTCTCTCTCTCTTTCTCCTCTCTCCATCCCTTCCTCCCCAGTTTGCTCTATGTGCAGAGGTGTTTGAGGAGTTTGTGGGACTAGATACTCGTGCTAATTGTATCTCTCTCTCTCTCTCTCTCTCTCCTCTCTCTCTCTCTCTTTCTCCTTCCCTCTCCCTCTCTCTCTCTCAAGCCATGAGGCTTCTTCCCAATTATTTCTCTCTCTCTTCCCAATTCTCTCTCTCTCTCTCTCTCTCTCTCTCTCTCTCTCTCTCTCTCTCTCTCTCTCTCTCAAGGCATGAGGCTTCTTCCCAATTAATTTAAGACCCTGGGTGAAGGTCTCTCTCTCTCTCTCTCTCTCTCTCTCTCTCTCTCTCTCTCTCTCTCTCTCTCTCTCTCTCTCTCTCTCTCTCTCTCTCCCTCTCTCTCTCTCTCTCAAGGCATGAGGCTTCTTCCCAATTATTTTAAGACCCTGGGTGAAGGTCTCCTCTCTCCCTCTCTCTCTCTCTCTCTCTCTCTCTCTCTCTCTCTCTCTCTCTCTCTCTCTCTCTCCTCCTCTCTCCATCCCTTCCTCCCCAGTTTGCTCTACGTGCAGAGGTGTTTGAGGAGTTTGTGGGACTAGATACTCGTGCTAATTGTAGCTCTCTCTCTCTCTCTCTGTCTCTCTCTCTCTCTCCCTTCCTCCCCAGTTTGCTCTACGTGCAGAGGTGTTTCAGGAGTTTATGGGACTAGATACTCGCTGGATGGGTTAATTGTAGCTCCCTCTATCAACTACATGTATCTCTTTCTCTCTCTCTCTTTCTCTCTCATGTATCTCCCTCTCTCTCTCTCTCTCTCTCTCTCTCTCTCTCTCTCTCTCTCTCTCTGTCTCTCTCTCTTTCTCTCTCTCTTCTACGTGCAGAGGTGTTTGAGGAGTTTGTGGGACTAGGTACTCGCTGGATGTGTTAATTGTAGCTCCCTCTATCAACTACATGTATCTCAACATGGTGAGCTCTCTCTCCCTCCCCCTCTCTCTCTCACTCTCCTCTCTCTCTCTCTCTCTCTCAAGGCATGAGGCTTCTTCCCAATTATTTCTCTCTCTGTCTCTCTCTCTCTCTCTCTCTCTCTCTCTCTCTCTCTCTCTCTCTCAAGGCATGAGGCTTCTTCCCCATTATTTCTCTCTCTCTCTCTCTCTCTCTCTCTCTCTCTCTCTCTCTCTCTCAAGGCATGAGGCTTCTTCTCAAGGCATGAGGCTTCTTCCAATTCTTTCAATTATTTTAAGACCCTGGGTGAAGGTCTCTCTCTCAAGGCATGAGGCTTCTTCCCAATTATTTCTCTCTCTCTCTCTCTCTCTCTCTCTCTCTCTCTCTCTCTCTCTCTCGACATGAGGCTTCTTCCCAATTATTTCTGTCTCTCAAGGCATGAGGCTTCTTCCCAATTATTTCTCTCTCTCTCTCAAGGCATGAGGCTTCTTCCCAATTATTTCTCTCTCTTCTTCCCAATTCTCTCTCTCTCTTTCTCTCTCTCTCTCTCTCTCTCTCTCTCTGCTCTACAAGGAGTGGGGAGTTTTTGCAACACGGTGAGCTACCTGTACATCTAACATAGTAGAGTGCCATGGGCAATAGTCCCGTGCTGGACGTGTTAATTGTGGCAATCATGCTCAATTACATGTATCTCTCTCCACTCCCTCTAGATACTCGAAGCAGCTCAGCTCTACATGGACTGGGTAGCTACATGTGTAGTGCCAATACAACTATGGCTATCTCATACTCTCTTCCTCTCCACTCTCTCCACTCCCTCCCTCCCTCCCTCTCTCCCTTCCTCCCTCCCTCATTCTCCCTTTATCAACTTTCTTCTCTCTCTCCTTCTCTCTCCCCATATCTCCTTCCCTCCATCCCTCCATCCCTGCCCTCCCTCCCTCCCCCCTCTTTCTCTCTCCCTCTCTATCTCTGTTTGCTCTACGTGCAGAGGTGTTTGAGGGGTTTGTGGGACTAGTTACTCTCTGCTCTACAAGGAGTGGTGAGCTCCCTTTCAACATGGTGAGCTCCCTTTACTCTAACATCATGAAATACATAGTAGACAACAGTCCCGTCCGTGCTGGACGTGTTAATTTGTTCCCTCTATCAATTACATGTATATCTCCACTCCCGCTAGATACTCGAAGCAGCTCAGCTCTACATGGACTGGGTAGCTACATGTGTAGTCAACTAGTCCCGCTCTGGATGTGTTAATCACATGTATCTCTCCACTCTCCCTTCCTCCCTCCCTCCCTTTCTCTCTCTGTCTCGCCTTCCTCTCCCCTCCGTTTGCCAAGGTGAAGAAGCAGCTCTGCTCTACTAGCTTCTGCAACACAGTGAGCCCCCTGTGCATCCTCTAATGGTATGAAGTACTGATTCTGTCCAGCACTGGAAGTCTCCTTCTATCAACTATCTCTCCCCCTCCATCTCTCTCCCTCCTCCCTCGCAAAGGCTCACTCTGTTTTTCCTGCCCTCTGGTTCAACTGCAGACTAGGGTGCAGGTGTCTTACTAGATGAGTTTCGCCATGTTGCCATAAGCTTACTTGATGGCTTCACCATACACCTAACACCAGAATTCCCCTTCCGACTGACTGACATACACTGAGTCCACTCCAAGAGGGAGGGAGAGAGGGAGGGAGAGAGGGGGGGAGAGAGAGAGAGAGTTGTGGACTGGGAGGTCAGTAGATCGATACTCGCACACTCTTCCTCTGACCTGAGAGAGGTGTATTAGCCTTATGCCCAAAGAGGGGGGGAGGCGGAGGGAGAGGGAGGGAAGGAAGGAGCCCTGTCCCGCTAGGGAGAGACAGAGAGAGGACTCGAATGGTCGGTGGGTCAATACCCTTCACCCAGGCTCTTAAAAAGAATTGAAATAGGGAGGTGGAGAGATACATGTATATGATAGAGCATGATGGCCACAATTAACACCGGACTATTAGCCATAGTTGCCAGATGCACAGGGAGAAGCTCACTGTGTTGCAAAGTGTACCCAGTCCTTGTAGAATCCAGCCGCTTGGAGTGTCTAGTCCCAAACTCCATATTTCTCGGTGGATCCAGTGAATTAGTAAATGTAGCACTGTATTATGAGGGGCGTGAGGGGCTGCCTTTAGGGAGCATGAACGTAGAGCAGAGGGGGCGGAGCTGTTCTAACACAGGCTTAGTACCTCGTCCAACCTTGCTCTCTCGTCCATCAGGGAGAATTTCGGTCACAAGTCATTGGCAAGTCCTGCTATCAAATGTCCGGATCTCATGGCCACTAATTCACGACATGCCTGGAGCAGCACCTACTACTTGGCCGCAACGGCTGTTCAAAGTAATTAGGAATACGCGCCATCCATGAGGAAGCGAGACATGTTGAGACAAAAGGTTTGTGACTGCTGTGCTCCGAGTCTACTATTATGCGCGTTTAGTAATGCTTAGTGCCAGTGTCCTGCATATGTGACAATTTCAGTTCCTGCACAATAATTCCTGAACAGTCCCGTGTACGTAAAGCACAGATTTCAGTACATAGTGGGCACGTCCTGTACAGTGGCAGAATTCACTCCACGTGCTAGTTCCGGTACCAGCACCGAAAACACCCGGATGCTGCATCCCAATGATAATGACTACACCTATAAACGTGATGCGTGAACAGTACATCGTTCATGAACCAGGGCTGGTTGGCCCGCATTAGCGTGGTTTCAGTGTTTCTTGAGGCCCTACGTTAAGCCTAACACTGCAGACCGGTCAATACACATGTTTAAACTCTGCACTGAACCCGAATCATAACTCTGAGCAGTTTGACCACACGACACATCCTAGACATCGCACCCGTGGACTCTGTCACGTATAGATGCTAACCCACTACCCACAATGCCGTGTACATGATTCTTTTGGGTTTCAAAACCCCGGCGAGGCCAAATATAGCTCTCTAACGTGATCCTGCTGGACTTCAGATTGGTTGCTAATAGTTTCCGTCCACATCGCACTGCAGATAGTCCCGTATAGGAGCCCTGCCCTGCCGTACAGCGGGTAGTTAGGGAAATGAGCCGCCCTCGTCAAGTATCGCACCTGGCTCTCAGCGTTGTTGCCCCCATGCGCGCGAGGGCCCCCATCTATTCTTTCCCGCACTGGGAACAGGGGGAACACTGGAAACAGGGAGCACTGAGAACGGAACACGAAAAACGGAACACCAGGAGCCTCCTCGTGTTTCCGAGTTCCCAGTGCTTCCACCCAGTGCTCCTACCTTGTGTTCTGCTCCCCTCCCCCGAATACCCCTCTGTTCCCTGTGTCCCCAGTGTTTTAGTTTCAGGAACAGAGCAGTAACTAGGTAAACAGGGTGAACAAGGGAAAACTAAGATCAGAGGGAATGTCGGAAACTGGAACTGGGAAGACAGGAATACGGGGAACACCTAATTCTCAGAGAGGGAGAGGAGAGGAGAGGGGGAGAGGGAGAGGGAAGAAGGGAGGGAGGGAGGGAGGGAGGGAATCTTGAACCGTGGCTCGGGCATGCGCAGTAGAGTGTCATTGACATATGAATCATCTACTGAGCACGATACAACGTTGGAGCTATCGATTGTGGGGCGCCATCTGTAAAAATATTCTGAGAAATATGACTTGCAAAAAGGAAAGTGATATTAATTAAATATTTGGCTAAATGTCGTGCGATTTGTTATATATCATATTTAGCTAAATATGTCATTTGTTATATATCATGATATATAGCTAAATATTACGTCATTTGTTATATATCAGCTAAATATCACGTCATTTGTTATATATCATGATATCTAGCTAAATATCGTGTTATTTGTGTATACATATCATATTTAGATAAATATCACGTCATTTGTTATATATCATGATATATAGCTAAATATCACGTCATTTGGTGATATTTAGCTAAATATCGCGTTATTTGTGTATACATGCAGGTGGTCAGGCACCTTGCCGTTTCTCACCTCCTATTGCTTATTTCATTGTATTTGGTGAAGTGAGTATATTCCTAACCGAGAAGTACGGGAAATACTTGAGAAGATATGTGCTTTAGGACATTTTCCATTGTGTCATGTAGATACAAGAAAGAACATGACAGTTCATTTCGCTTTGAATGTGGCTTTAGCAGGTTGATAACGATTGAGAACAAGCAAGAATTTCAGTGGCCTGGAAGCATTTTGTTTTTTGATATATGCTGAGCTCACCGAGTTTCGTAATGGGCTTCTCGAGACCAGACATCTGGCCGCAGCCATATTGCACTATCTCTTAACTGCAGAGAATGCAAAACCACTTACTGCAGAGTATGTGAGTACTCAGAGCGTGGTTCCAATCATAGATCAGAATTGGCTTACCGAAGTAGCAGGTAATTGAAATGTAATTAATTGAGATACATGATAGCATGCATTTTATCTTTACTCATACAGATTCACTTGTTCCTGGTGTTAGACTGGAAGATATTCTAATTTTTGTCACAGGTGCTTCTGCCTGGGGCTGGAGCCCAGTCCGAAAATTCATTCCCTTTGCATCATCATGTGCTAATGTGCTAAGTTTGCCCCCAATTCAAGGAGAAAATGTCCTTTGCTTTGTGTGGCTCTCATGGGTTTGGCTACGTTTGAATTTTGTGCATGTATCTGTTTCTCAGTCTGTAGTTTCTCATACCTACACACCTATGATTTGTACATTAAAGTTAACAGCTGAACCACTTGTGTAACTTCTTTACTATAATATATATATTTGGCATGTACGTCTGCATATATGCAATACATACAAACATACACGTATGATTCCTGTATTCAGCTGTAATCGCAAATAAAGCTCTAAATGGAAGAAAAAATGACAAATGACAGACTAGATAATGATATATATAGCTATGTATCATGATATATCACAAATGATATTATATATCATGTTATATAACAAATGGCATTAAATATAGCTAAATATCATGATATTAGCTGATATATAACAAATGACGTGATACAATATATAATAAACGGCACGATATTTAGCTCCCCCGAGTAACCACTCTCTTGGAACTGGGAACAGCAATGAAGGGAACACTGGAACGAGAGACTACTCTGTATCAAGTTGGGGCAGGTGGGGCGATTGATTATGGGGCGCCATCTGTAAAAATATTCTGAGAAATATGATGGAAAGTGATATTAATTAAATATCCCAAATATTTAGCTAAATATTGTGATATTAATTAAATATCTAGCTAAATATTGTGATATTAATTAAATATTTAGCTAAATATTGTGATATTAATTAAATATCCCAAATATTTAGCTACATGTTTGTTAATACCACGTCATTTGTGATATATCATGATATTTATAATGCCATTTGTTATATCATGATATTTAGCTAAATTTAATGCAATTTATTATATATCATGATATTTAGCTAAGTATCACGTCATTTGTTGACACTACTTACCAAGTGATAACGGCCGTGTGCACGTGCGTACTTGCTATGTGCCACCTCAAAATCAAAGTCGTGAAATACGTGGCACACCTGGTGTACATCACATTATCGCAATTTGCTACTTCAACACGGATACCTCCCCACACTAGTACAGTAATTCCTAATTGCAATGTGGGGCCGTGTGCACGTGGAAGGCCTACTGTACTTGCTATTTTCCATCTGGTTACCAGGTACCAGCCAGCTGGCTCACTGTGTACTGCACAAATGCCACTACACAAACACTGCACATGCAGATGGCTTGGTCGGCAAACTCGGATTAGCAATGCAGCCTTATACTCACACTTGACCTCTGACCAATTCACTTTCTGCTTCTTGCCAAATGTCTATTCGTTTGTGCGAAAACACTTGCATTATCGTGTTCTTCGTTAGCCTTGTTATATCACTATACGTTTTTCAGCGATTCCTAATTCTGACAATTTTGTTCAGGCATACGTTGCTTCAGCAGCGTAGTTAACTGTTCTGTCCTCCCTCCCATTGACGTAAATGACATTGAGAAAGCATATCTGCCGCTTTGGGTGTGAAACCAGGAACGCTAGGATCACAGGATCACTAGTTAGGGACTCCCTGTTCTCAGTATTCCCCGTGTTTTTCGTGTTCCCGTTGTTCCAGTGTCCCCTGTTCCTTTCCCTGTTCCCAGTGTCGTCCTTGTGTCATAGTTCCCATAGTATTGCCCCTGTTCCCTGTGATCTGTTCCCATTCGGGGGAGCAATACGAGAACACTGGGAACCGTCGGAAACAGGGAGCGGTTAGGAAAGGAACACAGAGGAATATACTGGGAAAACACGGAATACTGGGAAAACAGGGCGAACGCATTACGGAAGTGTATTTTTCGGTGAAGAGAAGGTCCGAACACATTATGGGTGGGGCTGCGTTACTGGCTGAGTAGCTGAAGTGGCGGAGCTGTTCTAACGCAGACGTAGCAACGGGGACAGAGCGAGTATGAGCAGCTAGTGACTAGCCTACTAGCTTCAGACTCCGAGTCCGTTGCTACTGCGGGCGCGTTAATTGCGTCATCCGTAATATTTTCGAGTCCAAGTATGTCCTGTGTACATAGCGATTCTTGTGATGCTGAATTCGCTGTGTAAGCTGTACTGTGGCATATGTGGAGACAAGAGTTCTGGTACCTGTCGTGAACAGGACAGCAAGTGTTGGCAGTGTGAATAGTTGTGGTTTCAGGTCTGTAGCTGTTGCTTCACCATCGTATGTGTGATACAGAAACACCGTGATGCTGATAGGAGCAAACCAGCGTGCTGGCAACCGTAAAACGACCCAGAATTACAAAATAAGTGTTCTCGTACTAGCATTGATGCTATCAGGTTTGAGGAGAGCATAGCTGCGTGCTGGCAGTGCCATGTGTGCATGGTTTCCTGTATTTGCTGTAGAGTAGCTATTGCGTAACACAAACACCCTGATGATCATGAAAAAGGTGTAGGCAGAGCCAACCAGGCCTAGCTGCGTGCTGGCAGTGTACGTGATTGACGACCGTGCATGGTTGTATTAGCTAATTAACAACCCTGGGTTTCATCAAGTCGGGAAGTCTTGATTGGTATCTTTTAAGTACCCTAGCGATTAAGGAAGATTATCATGAGGACTGGCACGCTTTACCACCTGCTTACGAATGGGTCGAGGAGTCGCTCTAGTGGAGTCACATATGGATGACACGCACATAGCTGGGTGTCGGGGGAGGCTTTCTCAGGGTAACAAGTTACTGTAATGTATATCAGTGTGACAGGTAAGCTCTACCATCCCCAAATCAAACTTTGTGCAAACTGTGTTGTGTGTGTGTGTGTGTGTGTGTGTGTGTGTGTGTGTGTGTGTGTGTGTGTGTGTATGTGTGTTTGTGTGTGTGCTGATGTCGGATACTTATGGTACCAGGAACTTGTGATGCGATAATGAAGACGGTGACGATGAGGATGCAGACCACTAGCTGTGGCAATCCTTAAAGCGAACAAAGCGATGTGGGTTCTGAGAAAGTTGAGCTTCGTCAAACGGATTCAAATAGGTATGATGTGATACATACATTTGCACACAATCTAGTGTGTCTCCGTAACTTTTTTCCGCTCGAGATACGCGAATACCGCTGAGCTGCTCCTCTGGTACCGTTTCTGAGTAGAGTTGCATTTTGCCCGGCTCGTACGTACGTGACGTCAAAATTCAAACTTCTTATAGATTACTGGGTCTAAGGCGAAAAGGAGAGCTTCTCATTGGATAAGGCGGAGGGAGCGAGCGGGGCGGGGAAAGCGATCAAGATGGAAGATATTGGCTAGGGATTCTGGGTGATAATTGACTCCATAATTTGGTGCATAAATCTGTCATTCTCCTGTCCAAGCTATTTATACATGACTTATTTGTTGTATTTATCCCATCCCATCACCATTTAAATAAACAATGTCACCTCGTGAATTTGTTTTTAGTAATGACTTTTGGCTAAAGGCATTTTAACAAAATGTCAAAACAAGGAACCCTTAAGTTACTGAGTTTTCCAATTACTACATACGTTTGCCTTAAAAACACCCCGTTTTGGGGAAAAAATTTGCAAGTGGATATCCCTAAACAAGGAACCCTTAATAGTAGTCAGAAGAGCTTTAAAAAAGGTAGCTAATTGTAGGACTACATACGATATTGGCCGAACTCCAGAGGTCAAGGGTTAAAGGCGTTTCCATGCAAACGAACCCGTTAAAAATGAAGCCATATGAGTTGCACTGACTTTCAGAAAATTTGAAAGAAATGGGGGACAAGACCATCAAAATGGACATCGTTGCACTATATATCATACATAAGGGTGTTACAGCCTTAAGTTGAGAGCCGAAAATGCCTCCTCAACGGACAGATCCCCGACTCATTACAAACTTAGCTCTTTCTATTGTAAAGCAGCACAAATTTGTAGTACTTGGCTCCTCGCTGCATTGCTAGTCTCAGTTTGCAGGAGCAGCAAATCAATTATGTGATTAAGACGCATTTTTTGTCTTGTAGTCTGACTGGTTCAGTTTGAATTATACGAATACCGAAGGTCTACACGTGTAGGTAGCGCCTGCGTGTAGTGGATGTTTGCCAATTAGCAGGCAAGTTTATTGCGTACTTAAGTGCGATAAACAGACGTGACCACCCTAGATAGAGAACAGAGTTTGCAAACTATGTAGATTGAGTCTAAAGCTTTACAGTAGCGAGGCTCATGAGGCAGCCCACCAAACGACGATGGAAGACGATGATATTTTACACGAGACCTACGGGAATCATAAAGCCAAACGAGCAAAAGCTAGATCAGGTCCGAGATCGCGTACCGGTTTTGCTACGCAACCCTTGCTACCATTGCGGAAGTCGTTTTCTCAGTCATATATACCTAAACGAGTGTGAATGGTGACTGTGTTATTTCCTGATTAAATTGTAATGGTAACTGATGAGTCCAGAAAAGACACTTAAAGTATGATGTGAGTGGACGTTTTCATTGTGGCAATTCGCATTTTGTCCATACGTGGGCATACGATAGGTCAAGTCCAACACACAATGTCTGGCAGTAATGAGTGTTGGCTATTACCTGGCATCATGACGGTGAGGGCATATGTTTAGGACGTGGATGAGTGTCTGTCGCTCCTCTCTTCTTATGTGTGGCAAAGTATCAAACTTCCTCTCCTCATCAACATTAAGGCCTTACCCCATACTTCTGAAGCATCTATGTGTAATGACCATTAATATATCTGCCCTCATGAAGGTCTTCGGCAAGTAACTTAGTTCCTGGTTAAATATAGGTTAGACGTGTCGCGTAGTGATTTAAAAGGCCGAGGGCCCTGGACTGTAGCGTCCGAGCGTAGCGAGGACGCTACTAAGGGCCCGAGGCCTTTTACATCACGTAGATCCCGCCGCGCCACGTCTAACCTGTTTAGATTTGCGCGCTGTAAATTCATTGGACGATGAGATTTAAACTGACGCGCGTCGCTATGTAGATCGTAGAAACGGACAGGAGTCACGCGTAAGTCGCACGCGAAGCAGCGCGTGATTTCTGTAAGCCAGAGGCCAACTATAGAGTCCTAGGAACTAGGACTCTACGGAAAATAAGGATCCTAGCGTTCTGCAATCTGATTGGATAATTCAAAAGTATGTAAATCTAAGTACTATTATATTGGCTTTGAACTTAGACCTGAGATCATTTTCTCAGCCAAATGTGACCATGTAAGCATAAACCAACCTTATGCCGCAAGAGTATAATTTTCAGCACGAGCGAAAATAGTTCGCACTTTCCCATTATACCCCATACAAATATAAAACACAAAACTCTCCATAACTTTGGAATAGAAAGTCCAATCAAAAATCTAAAAAGATCACAACAATCAGCTTGAAAATCGTTATTCAATGCTCTACCTATCTCAAAAATGATATAATGCGGCATAAGGTTGGTTTATGCATGCATGGTCACAAATATCTGACACATATATCAAGAAGTTGGCTCTGCCGCACAACTTGGAGTCGTTTGTAGAGTAGAGGGAGGTTCATCCTCTGTGGAAGGTAAAGAGGGGTTTGCTGGTTTTGCTTCTTCTAAATTGGAAGATCGACAAGCGTGGACACACACCTGTTTTAACTTTACAAGAGTCAGGAGTCGAAATGAGATGAGATGGATTTGACTGTTACGGATGAGATGGATTTGACTTGCTCCAGCTGCTGGCCACTGAGAGAGTTGGGGATCTACTAATTGATAACTTAAGTGCCAGACACTGACACTTCGCTGTCATTCCGGACCAACAGAGCCATTTATCAGGCAAGCAGATGATAAAAGACACGTGTCATCTAAATGGTTTAGTGAGTGGTTATTGGTACCCTATAACTGATAAGGGATCCCCTTGGTACACTCCTATCGGATTGATGCTTGGTTACGATGGTATTTTTGGAGGGCATATGACTCCCATATGCATTCATCATCCAACAAACTGCAAGAGATTTGTGTTTTTAGCATCATTGAAGATTGGCATGAAATGAATGAGAGCCACCGGTTGCACAGATGAACAGCTTGCCAACAAATGAGATTAGTGCTATTTCTCTGGCTGTCTGCTTTCCTATTGATGCTGTCTTTGTCTTGTCGAGAGGAGTCGTTTAGTAGCAAAGGGCCAGGAATTGTGATGACATTCAGGCCTAGCATCCGTTATGGGTTCTAATAGCTGGTAAAGTCTTCTTGTAAAATTTCGTTCTGGCTTTACGGAGATTCTTGTGGGCTTCATTTTTGGCATTACTATGCTTCAATTCTATCACAGAGTTTAGTATAGATAGGGAGGGCTCACTGAGCACCTCAGGCACTAGCACATTAGCAAAGTGTGAATTGGCAGCTTCAGTTAGAGGGGCGTGAAATTTAATATGGCAGCTGGTTTTGTAACAGTATATCCACGTACAAGTTGCACTATTCCTTAGGTGTGCTTTTGGTCTTTCTTGAGATGTATGGAGCATTCCTCTCGTTTCCTAACCTCTTGAAGCCAGACTGAGCACAGAAGGGACACTGATCTCTGGCTTGAGCTGGTTCTGAAAGTATTGTCGAGAGACATGGCAGGTAGGTGTGATAAACTTTAGTTCATCCAAAATAGCAGGGATACAGTAGATTCAGAACCAGTTACCTCAGGGATTGCAATTTTTTCTCTTAACCAACCCATGATGTGCCTACTGGGTTGAGTGTTACCAACATTGAACAGAGCAAGGCCACATGCAGTTGTGATTGCCATTAAAGGCACCAAGGTGCAGACCCTGGGTGAAGGTCTATTATCCACTGACCTCCCAGTCCGAACATAACAGATCAGCCACTGTGGAAGTGTGGTGTGGCAATCATGCTCTCTCTCTCTCTACTTGCAGAAGTGTTTGAGGAGGTTGTCATGGTAACTTATCAGATCAGGATTAGTATATTAATTTTTATATGCCTTGATGACGAGACAGTGAAAGTATGGCATTTCTTGCTGTTAGATCTAACTACACTGTAAGCCAGGTACTAGGCGTAAGCTTTTCCTTCGGCTCTGAAACGTGCAGTTTCACAGTGCGGAGAGGTAACCAGTAGCCAAAAACCCTCTAATTATGCGTAGTCCTTGTGTATATGCCACGCATGTGAACAGCCTTTGCGGCACCATATGTAAACTACAAGTAAATAAAAATTTAGGAAATTTGGAAGAAATATAGGGATTGCATAGCAGACAAGATTGGGAAACAGACATGTTAACGTAACATTATAGGTACGTCGATATCCATGTCTGTGTGCAATCTTGTCTCCGTTCCTTTTTATGCAATCCCTATATTTCCTTTTTATATTTACTTGCCTCCGTTCCTTTTTATGCAATCCCTATGTTTCCATTTTTTATTTACTTTTCTCCCATCATTTTTTCTACATGCATTTGCTATTTTTGTAGCAGAGCTTGTAGCCTGAGGCTATCCAACATTTTTATTGTAACATCACCAAATTTAGTTATATTGCAAAGTAGTGCCTGGGGCTAAAATATTGATCATTGGAGTACTAAGCCTTACCATCACACCAATTTTCACATTTAGTAGAGCTTCTGTTAGTAATGCTAGCCTGAGGCTATGTTTTACAATTTGTTGATTCTTTGGGGTACGATTTTCACATCTTCTGTTAATAAGATGCAATAATGCTAGCCTGAGGCTAAGATTTACATGGTTTACAGACATTTTATCACAATGTTGCACCAATTTTCACATTTAGTAGAGCTTTTGTTAGTAATGCTAGCCTGAGGCTATTTTGTACAAGATTTACATAGATTTTATCACACTGTTGATCTTTGGGGTATTCATCACCAATTTTAAAATGTAAGGGAGCTATTGTTATTGAGACAGAAATGCTTGCCTGAGGCTATTTGTTGTTGTATTACAAGATTTACATTGTTTACAGAGATCATCACAACACACCAATTTCCAAATTTAGTGAAGCTTTTGTTAGTGAGATATGGTAATGTTAGCCTGAGGCTATTTTTTACAAGATTTACATGGTTTACAGAGATTTTATCACAACGTTGATCTTTGGGGTATTAAGCTCTACCATCACACCAATTTCCACATTTACTGGAGCTTTTGTTAGTGAGATACAGTAATGCTTGCCTGAGGCTATTTGTTGTTGTATTACAAGATTTACAGATATCTTATCACAACAATGATAATTGGTGTATTACACTTTATCATTTCCACATTTATTGGAGCTTTGTTAGTAATCTTTGCCTGAGGCTATTTTACATTGTTTACAGAGATTTTATCACAACGTTGATCATTGGGGTATTAAACTATACTATTATACAAAATTTCACATTTAGCAGACCTTTCATTAGTCAGATATAGGATTGTGTGCCCCATTAATAATACATGGCCTGAGGCTATTTTTGTTTATTTTACAAGAAGTACAGTGTTTCAAAATTTTTATCACGATGATGCACTACTCACAGTGGAACTACATCACTGTACCAAGTTTCAGTGTTACCGTTAGTTAGTTACGCCTGTTAAAGCGGAAGAAGATGAATTCACAATTTAACCCTTTTATCATCGATCAAATTGTACCATTTTATAATCACAGTTAGTTTCTGGGTATAGTTACACATTCATGTTAACAAAGGACCAGTAGGTAGCAAACTGAAAGTAAAAACCTTATATCAATGGGGATAGACTATAGCAATCCCTATATACACAGTACTACCGTACGCTATTTTTTATTTGACGTACACTTTTCGAACTTAGTCTCGGAAAGGCAAAGTTCAAAAGTTCAAAGTTCGAGCTGACGGCTTCGTTCCCTACTCCTTCAAGGCCATATGCCCAGTCTAGTTGTTGTTGATCGACCAACTATTGGTGGTATGCTCGTTTACAGACTGCAGTGATTGCTTGTAATCAACTCTCGGGGTGCTCGTGCAGTCTTACAACGTACACTTCTCGAGTGGAGCTCAGGGGCTGTATCACAAATATGAGTATTTAGGCTGAAGTGATGACGGTGTCAATATGCTCCAGGCTGCGTGACCTTCTCTGACTCCATACGCTCAGATGTTTTTGTACATGTTTGTGCAATAATTTATATATATCATGTGGTAACATCTAGTAATGAGCTTCAAACGTTCACTGTGCTCTTCAGAAGATTGCTACTACTTCTGTTGGTGGTCGTGCGTAGGTTCGAGCCATCTAGGCCGATTCTGGATCCAGGAATAAGAGGAATAGTGTTCTCTTAGTGTGGTCACATGTCAGATCTAGAAGTTCTTCGTGACTTATCTAAGTGTGCATTTTTCCTCCCTGGCTTGCTCAAATAATTTGCACGCCACGCCCAGTATACTCACTAGCGGCCACAGACTAAGTTCGAAAAGTGCACGTCAGATAAAAAATCGCCTACCGTACTACGTATAGCATGGTCTATAGCCTGTTGCGTAGGCTGTTCGGGAACTTGCCTGAGCTGCCTCCATCCAGTGAACTCTCAGGCGCATTAGCCAGAAAGCACGTTTGACTACTACGACACCCTGTACTCCGTCTCAACACGGACGGCTGTTTTCTGGCTCATCAGCTGTTTCAGCATGTCAGTTCAATGGGTGGAGGCATTTCAGGCAAGTTCCCATTCCCCGCGACGCGCTATCGACCATGCTATATGGAATTTGAGCCCTTGTGCAAGTCCAATACTTGATCCTGCAGATTGTCGTGTGTACATGCTGTACTTGATGTAGGTGTGTGGCGGTGACAAGATCGGCAAAGTAGGAAAGTGTCACCTCGTGTGCATAATAGTGATACTAGGTACATTCAGCTTGCCTTTCAGTGATCAAGTGCTGGATATACGGATCTGCGCATGTGCAGGCTGCATTGCGTGATTGTTCACATGCAAATCCGAGCATTGCCGACTAAACCCTCTACATATACAATGTTCGTGTTGTGAAGCGACAACTGGACTATAACTTAGAGGGTACCAGACTAACGACGTCGTCGGGTAGATCCAGGACGAGACTAAGAAGCCAGAGTACATGCATAGGAGACACCCTGGTAACTGCGGGCATGAGCAATAGGGTGATGCTGTCAGTCACACCGGCATCGTTGTCGAGCGTGCGCAAATGGGTCGTGGTACGGTCGCGCTGTATGGAACCACAACTACTCAGGCAGTATGCTCTGCGCACACTGTTCGAACGCTACACGCCCCCCTGTGGATATTGGATGCCTTTGTCTCCACATTTTGTCACAATACAATTGTGCAGGACTACATTGTACACGTTCGAACGCTACACGCCCTTTATACATGGGTGTGGTTATTGGATGCCTTGTCTCCACATGCTGTCACAATACAATTGTGCAGAACTACATTGTACACAGGACGGTGCCGCAGTTGGAATTGTGCATGACTAAATTGTACTGCCACAGTAATTGCGCAACAGGAGGAATTCATTGTGGCACAGTACACACACTGCGTACACAGGACTCGTTATGTACAGGAATTCTGGCACAGCGACGGCCGCGCGCCCGTAGTAGCAACTTTCCACGTTTAAACTTTTACCGACGGTAGACCCGGAGCAGCAGTCAGTCCTCTTCCTCATGAATGACGCGTTCCAGCTAGTAAGCCGTGAAATATGCTCAACAGTCACTACCATTCCACTGCTGAAAGTTGCTGCACTCATAGCCACGCGACAGTGTGCATGTTTTTACATAACATTTGAGGTGACCGAAATTCTCCGAGGTCGGATGTTAGAACAGCTTTACTTTCATGATCCTAAACTCAGCCAGTCACCACCATGCAGCCCCCTCTCGAGTAGCCCCTCATTCTCCCACAGTCCCACCCATAATACAACAGCTAGCAGTGTTACATTTACTAATACTAAAACTATGTCTAGTGCTCAAGACCGAGCAATACCTAGAGAGGGAGAGAGCTATCCTCAAACACCTCTGCACCTAGAGCAAATGGAGGGAGGGATGAAGGACAGGAGGGAGAGGGTGGAGAGAGGAGAGGAGGGAGAATAAGTAATAAAGGGAGCATGATTTCGACACTCTATTAAGAGAAGCTACCCAGTCCTTGTAAAGCAAAGCTGCTATGAGTATAAAACACCTGAGGGAGGGACAGAGGGAGAGGGAGAGGAGGGAGGGAGGGAGACAGAGGGAAGGAAAAGGAGGTAGAGAATGAAAGAGAGGGAGAGGGAGGGGGAGAAAGAGAGACTCTATGATGTATTTAGGACAGATGCACAGGGAGCACACCGCTAGTTCCACAAATTCCTCAAACACCTCTGCATGCATAGAATAGGTGGGAGGAGAGAAAGGGAAGGGAGAGGGAGAGGGAGAGGGAGAGAGAAAGTGTTGATAAAGGGAGCAGACTTTTGCACTATTAGCCACAGCACTCATAAGCTAACCAACCCTTGTCGAGAACAGCTGCTCGGAGTATCAAATTCATAGGCACTAGAGCAAACCGAGGGAGAAAGGGAAGAGAGAGGGAGGGTAAACAGAAAGAGAGAAAGAGAAAAGAGGGAGTTGCTACAATAACACGTCCAGTGGGGCACGTCCAGTGTGGGACAAGTTG